>OZ007592.1:389195840-389608720 GCA_963931845.1 Maratus michaelseni | reverse complement strand
TTAAAGTTAATTGAAATCCGTATTTATAAATTTCGAAATGGAAGAATACGAATTATAAAAAAGAATTTCAAAAGTTAACTTTCTTATTTAGTTACAGGTTCACGATCAGGTGAAATATACTGTAAAATTTCATTCCTCACCAAAATAAATGTATCAGTAGAAACTTCTGATAAGTAATTAGATAAAGAATGTGGTTTTTTGATATACATTATTTTACCTATTAATCCTTAACTTTGAATAAAAGGATTATTTGAGTTTACAATGGATTTTCAGACGAAAATATATTTAAATAAAATAATTTGCTGTGAGACCTTATGGTTAATACGTATTTTACTCATTATAAAAATTTATTCATTTACTCATTATAAAAATTTAAAACTAACGTACTTCGATGATAAGTTACTTTCAACACTCATTAAGACTTATTCTCTTATTATCAAGTAAATGATAACTTTAATTGTAGTTGGACATAATACTGAAAATTTATTAGAAACATTTGTTAGAAATATTATCTTATTTAGAAACGGTACATTTCTAAAACAAAATAAACAAATGCTTTCAGAAATAGTAAAATGATCTAAAACATGTTTCATACTTCATGTATCTATTCTTTAAAAACATCGAATATGCTTCGGAATACATATGCTGCACAAACATTATTTTTTTATAATCTTTACTTTAATATATTTAATAAGAATTATCTTAAATTCTTGAGCCATTTTAAAAGTTAAAAATTAATTTCTCTAAAATTATCATTCGTAATAATTTAATAAGTCGAGATCTTGGCAATATTTCGTTTTTTGTTTGTTTTTAAAATAAACAATTTATTTTATTCCTAGTCAATATCACAGGTTCATGTAAATGCCCGACCCATTCGCAAACTTAAAGTAGAACTAATGAGAGAATATGTATGACATTTTAACATAAGACTTTGAAAGACAAGTTCTTCAAAGATTTTATAAAAAAAAAAAGAATAATTAACACACTTCGCTTTGAAAAACAGCAGAACTTTCCGGATGACCCAATATTTAGACACAGATATAGCTATAAACATACATATATAAAACCTACTTTATACTAAAATATTTATAGTGTATACGAATTTAGCTTCATTCGATAAGTAAATATTAGCTTTTTTAGCAGAAATTAGCTTATGCAATTAAGTTGACTTATATGTAAGAGGGATATTATTCTGTAAGGCATATAAATTAACTACGTACGGTATTCTTCAATATAACGCTTTAATTATAAAATATTATTTAGCCATTAACCCAAAATATTTTTCAAATCCATCTTTCTAAATATCTATATGAAAAAAAATGCAGAGATAAAATATATTAAATTCAACAATCAAAGTTCTTTTCACTATCTAGACAACATTTTAAAAAATTTGAAAAAAAAAATATCCAACTATAAAAATTAATTTGTATTCATGAAAAAAAGAATATTTCTTAAAATAAAGAATCTTACTTAATGTGAATAAAAACAAAATGGGAAAATAAAAGCGATTATTAAGGGTTTTCAAATTAAAATGGGTTGTTTTTTTGAATGGAACACAGACATCGCTTAATTCTAATACCCATTAAAATAATTCAAGAAAGCAGTGTCATTTAGAAAAAAAAAAATTACATTCAATGAACATTAATTAAAGGCATGAGAAATGGTGATTTTTTTCTCTTTTAAATGAGAATTAATGACTTTTTAGTAATATCATTATAGTAATGCGAGTATTTGTTTTCACTACATTTTATTTTATATTTAAATATAAGAAGATTATATAATTAAAAAAATGAAGAAAAAGGGATGTTTTCGAAGAAGTTTAACATATTGTTTTTGACGCGAAAAATATCAAAGGTAAAGCTAGGCGAGTCTGATACAATTCAATAGAATAATAATAAAAAATCTAAATATAAATTTTTTGCTAAACTATCCATTAATAATTTTGACTTTATTTGTTTTTTATGCATTTCCATTGTTCTTTTTTTTGTCATGCTGTAATTTAACTGAACAGACGCAATAAAACCAAGAAAGCTATTTTGCGTAATCTGTCCTTACAGGGTTGGTGTGATTGCGCATATGCGTAGGAGAGATTGTTACTAATAATAACTAAAATTAAATTGTTAACAATAATAATTACACATATATGACATTGTTGTAAGGTTTTTGTGAAGACATATTGTTGTATTAGGAGTGAATATTTCAACCTAATGATTAAAGAATAGAAAAATGAAAGAAACTTAAGCATAATTAAAGAATTTTAACAAAAGAAAAAAAAATTAAAGAATCAGAAAAAGCAAGCCTAGAAAAGATTGCAAAATTACATTAAGTTACACGATAACACGTTTAACCTAAAATTAGTGCATTTTCGTTTCCACTGCTTCCATGTTTTCTTGATTGCTGACCGAAGTTACCGTCGTCTACAATCGATGCACTTATTGTTGTAAATGGTGCAGATTTCGTGCAACTACTTACCACATATAATACATTGAATCCAGTCACTGATCGAAGTTGTATTCTGGTACATTTATCGACATTCAGTGCACTCATCCTCCTTGCCCTTCGTTTTCTTTCCTTCAGTTTTTTAGCGCTCTTTTTCTGGAAGCATCTTATCTTCAGCTGTTTATTTTTTTTTTTTTGAGTTGCTTCCTTCTTAAGTGATTTTTCATTATATTTTGTGGAACAGTAACATCCGTTGCACCCTGTTTTCTTTTTGATTTTGATGGCATTTACTTTGAATAGTAGGTGAAAGCTTTTCCAAAACTTTCGCAGGTGTATTTCTGACAGTAACATTAGACTCCCCAGAAGTTAATGATTAAACAATACATGTAGCTGCTGCAATGGGATCCGAGGATAGGCCTGAGATTGGATTTCAGTTTTTGTTACGAGTACTGTTGTTGAAATGCATTGGTGGGGATTCTGGTGGTAACTTAACGATTTCAGGGACAGTTCAATTCATACCTTTATCACAACCTAGTAAATATACGTGTTCTAGAATCACTTCATTAATTAAAGGGTAAATTCCTGGTTTCGATAATTATGAGTTTTTCGAATTTTTTTTCAAAATTGATTCATTCATATGTTTTACATGTAATTTGCAATTTATGCAAATTTAAAAATAAGCTGCGTAAACTCTCCTAGCATGGAAACTAATGGGATCTATGCGTCATCTCTCCTAAGTAGCAGATGCGCAAACTCTGCAATTTCGGTAGGAGAGATTGCGCGGCCGTTTATTTGTACATACCCGCTTCTAAAACTAACCATTGGTGTTCGTCCCATTAGTCTAGGTTAGTAGCGTAGGAGAAATCGTTTAAGTTTAAATATTTTGCACTACTGACATTCTTTAGAAATTCTGACGAATAGTTATGAAAATTCAATGATTTATCCTAGACGCTTGAAAAAATAAACGTGTACATTCATGTAGACACTCCAGTACTGATGTTGTACAACTACCTTGAGTAGCTGCGCGCGAAATCTACCCTTTCCCCTTTAACCTCTTTGTGCTTAATTTTTTCTGGCTTTACCTTAAGCTATTTCATAAAAAACCGCTTTGTTGCTGTGAACTTATTCTCGAAAATCAATCAGATTTTAAAATGTCACTTAAATAAACCAATGTGTTAAAATAACTTACTGTTATGCACGTAACGCTTCTCAGAAATGTTATGACTACACTGCACGATTTTTGCTTTTGGAGGTGTGTTTATTTATATTCATATTAGGGTTCGATACCACATTTTTTTAAAGAGTAAATCAACGGTTTAATCAATAGATTTATGTGATTACATAATGCGTATATATTTTTTTAATTATAGTGGTAGCATGTAACTTAATTCCTTTATTATTCTTTAAAGACACAGACGATTTGTAGTAACATAAAAATTTGGGCGGTGCACTGTATGCGCATCGGTTTTTAAAGTCTAAAATAACAACTTTTAATGATATACATGTTTAATCTAATGCCCAGTAGAAGCATTAAATAATAAATATGAAATTGTTTAAAAAACAACTAAATATATTATAATTAATGTAACATGGACGGCTTGGAATATCATAAAGACACAGGTGGCGCACTTTATGATCCAAGGCTGTTAAAGCCTAACTATCAATTTCTGATGCTAAGGAAAAATAGTGTCTAATGTCTATTAATAATATAAAAGCAATAGACTTCACATTTATAAAAACAAGTTTGAATTAAGAAAGGAAATAGAATATATTAAAAATATATATGTGCGGAAAATTCCGTACACTAGTGGTGACTTATCAATAAAAGTTGACAAGGTTGAAACAGAGTGGAAAAAATTGCAAACTTCAACTTTAAATATTGGTTGAATATTAAAGAGTTTTTAGTAAGAGGGTTAATGAAGCGCAAATGTGGGTTCAAACTGTTCACCTTCCGTGCCTTTAGATGTGAAATGTTAATATTTAATTGAATCATATATGCATCACTGCGCAGTGTATTGTTAACACATTTTCATCAATAGCGCATATATGCATACTTTTCAGGAATATCTGCTTTATTCAGAAATTCCGAAGGAAGATTTTTCACGTCTGTTATTAAATACAGCAAAAATTACTATTCAGAATTTTTAATATAAATTCAGAATTTCTTAAAGAAAAAGAAATTCATGAAATGTATGCTATGGATGCAAATGGGTTAAATAATTAAACAGTAAGAATTATTTTCCTTTGATTTTTTTCTTTCTTACGCTGAATGATTAAGATTTTCTGAGAAATGTCACATATCAAATTGAATATTTGAAATGCTGAGCTACTTAATTGTTTATATATTGACTAAGACAGACAAGTACCTATCATGTTGTAAAACCGAATTAATATTACTTTTTATAACTTTAACACGTACCAATCTAAACCAATCCATTATTCATACTATATTATTTTCAGTAAATTTGTACTGTCTGTATGCCAGCATTTTAAGAAAACACCGGGGAATTTTGAAATTGCTCTTTTTAGGTGTACGCTGACAGTTTTGTAAATGTTCTGCCGAGTTAGTGTAATCACTTTTAATAATGTTGTCCATTTTAATGTACATTTATGACTATATTACAATTACATTGAACATAACTCAAGTACATTTTATTATTATCAAGCATTAATCAAACCTTAGTAATTCAAGCATGAATAAAAGTGAAAAAAAATTATAAATCAAGCAACTTTAGATGATTGAATGTATCATGGAAAAAGATTCACTGTATTGAGATGTAATCAAACATTTTATGTCACATAAAATATATTTTAACATTTTTTAAACCTAATAACATTTTATAGAAGGAAAAACTCTATGTTAATAAAGGAATAAAAAAGTATAAGTGTTTCAGTGAACCGCAAACCGAGATTCTCTTTTACTACATAGTTTTATGCGCTTAAGGATTCTCTGTAGATTTTGTTATCAGAATTGTGTTAAAAATTTTATTGGAGCGATATTTTAAAATATAAACAGTTACTGAAACTCTTTACTCTTTCAAATATCGTAAACATCTACTATAAAACTGAAATTACTTTTTAAAATTTTATCTCTGTCATCGATTTTAAATGCTCTCCTCCAGTTATTTCTTGTAAATGAGATGTATTGTATGAAAGTTTACGAAGATTGAACAAATGTAAACAGGAATTATGTTCTTACAAGCGCTGGAAATGCAATAACGCGGAAAGTGTAAACATAGTTGTTAGGGATACCGAGTACCTATCCCAACAGCACAGCTCTGGACTAACTTAAAACGTTTTTTATGTAGGCATTACGATGAATAATAAGAAAAAATATACCATTTATGGAAAGAAAATCATCAAATGTATTGCAAAAAAGAAAAAAAAAATTAAAACCCTACGAAGTTTTACGTAGACTTAAAAATTCAATTTTAAAACATTTATCTCTAGAAAACGCATGTCTACAACAACTATAAAAAAACATGGATGGACGGAAAGCTGTTGCAAAAGAGAGCTACAATTAAATACATTCCTGGCTGTCAAAATACGGTCGCGAAATCCTTCTGCCCGTATTGAGATATTTTAAAGAAGTTTTGGATTTTATTCATAATTGTTTTATTGTAAGGTTCGAAAAGGCGAAGTCTGCATATCTTCGCAAATGAAACAGATCGAGTAATACTAATGGTAATTCTTTCATGACAAATCTCGAATCCACATAACAGCTTTAACAGAAGAAATATTTGAAAAACTGCACCGGTTAGCTGTGGGACACATTCCCTTTAAATCCACTAAAAAATGTATTTGTTAGTCATTATATTGAGGAAGATGCACCGATCGAGACGTTTTTGCGCAACTGGATAGAGAATTTATCACTCTTTTTTATGATAATGTAATTAAAAATTAATCTATCCAGACAATGAAAATGTGTTTTGGAGTTTATGTAGGAAAATAATATTGCACCGCCAATTCTATATATTTTGCAAATATATATATATTTTTTAAATCCGGTTTGTATTTGACAGTGTTGACTGCCCCTTAAATTCACAGGATAGATTTTGCTAAAAAGGTGACAGGCTCATGTTTGTCGTATACATTTTGTACAGGGTATCTCAAAATTGAGAGTGAAATTTTTTCGGAATAATAATCATCAACGAAATAAGTATTTATTTTATAGCATATGTAAGTCAGCATTCCGCTTATTCAGTCAAAAAATACAGTATTTTGTCCGAAATTGAATTTTTATTTGTATTCATAACATAAAGATAACTAAAATAATTTAGTTAAAGTTCTTAACAGACTTATATGTTGTGAAATGTTCTTATATCAGAGGCAGCTGTAGAAGTGCACAGAATTTCGGTAAGTAGCACCATATGTATACTATCAAATATATATTAAATATTAAGTGTCTCATCTTATGTCTCTTCTCTTGTATTAGCTATGCTGATGATGTTGTTGCATTGTTAGAGGCAAATTCATAAAAACTAATTGTTACATTATGCCTGATGCACTTAGACGTATTGAAAAGTGGTGCTATACTGAAATGCTTTCAGTTAATCCTCATAATGTCAAGTATATTGGCTTCTACTTTGACTCTAAACTTAGTTGTAAGAAGCACTTTGAATTTTGGCTGAATAAGGTAAAAAAAGTATTTTGGACTTGTAGAAGTGCTATTGGCAGAAAGTGGGGTTTACGTCACTAGACTATCCCTTGGATTTATGGGATGATCATTTGTCCTATAATTACTTAATGTTCCATTCTGTGGTGGTCTGTGACAAAGCTGGATTCATCTTAAAAAGAATTAAAGAAGCTCCAGCGGATGGCTATGACTGTATTGCTATGACTGAATTAACAGAACGACCCATATAGCTTCTCTTGGGATTCGTCTTGTGTTGCATCCTCTTTTTATGTGTTTAGAAGTTGAAGGTATCATATGAATGAGGAGGCTTAAGTATTTAGGTTTTTGGAAGGCTTACTTAGATTATCTGTCTTGGAAAATTTTTGATGGTTAGGTTCTTAGTTATCATCTTTTTTTGCATGCCTAGTGATGGCATCTGTCTGTGAAGTATGCCTTTGATAAACCGTATCAAATTCTTTTGACCTCACATGGTTATTTAAGTTCAGTTCCTACCCATATTGGTTGAAAGTGCTCTATTTGGTATACAGATGGTTCAAAGATGAACAAGAACATTAGTGTCTGTTGTCCTGGTGATGGTATTAAGTACTCATGTTATTTGGGAAGTTTTTCTACTGTCTTTGCCATTCTGGTGTGCTGCAGAATTTATTTAGACATTGGCTATAGGCATAGATGTGTTGACATTTGTTCTAATAGTCAAGCGGCATTACTTACTTAACGTAAAACTGTTATTTATTCCAATATAGTTTGTAAGTGTCATATTTTACTTTACCAACTGGCAGTTGGCAAAAGGGTCACGCAGATAATGAGTGTGCTGATGAACTGGCAAGGACAGGATCTGGTACCGCTTTTATTGGTCCGGATCCAGCTATTGGGATCTCAAGTAATCTTATTAGGACTACTGCCTTTAAGATCTTAGAAAGAAGCAGTATTCAGACCGGCGTAACATTAAAGGGCAGCGTCAAGCAAATGAACTTAACCAAGGTTGTCTAAGTGTTGTGCATAAGGAACGTTTAATGTTCAATAGGAAAGGCATTAGGAAAGTCATTGGTCTTTTAATGAGGCATTGTCCTTTGAAAATGCACCTTACTGTTACGGGTGTAAAAAAAGGTCCCAACATGTAGGAGTTGCCTTTATATGGAGGAAAAGGCTATGCATGTTTTATGTCAGTGCTCTGGGTTTTCTGTCTATAGATTTGCGCACCTTGATCGCCATATAATTGAGCTTTGGGAGATTTATGGCATTCCTTTGAGATGTAAGCTGAATTTTTCTGCAATTACTGGCCTTTTTAGGGCTGCTTTCTGGAGTTAGTACAACAGACCTCTGGTAGCAGTGCTAGGTTCTTTGAACTCCCCATCTTTAAGTCCAAGTCTAAATCTGAGTGTCTCATTCATTGTAGTTTGTACGTAAACTGTGGTCATCTCCAACGCTGTATTATCAATAAACTTTGCAGGAAGCAAATTAAGTATATTGAAACTATTTTTACAATATCTTCATTATTGGCCTGAACGAAAATCTGGTTTCGGTTTGGTTCAATATAAGTTTTTTCTTTCGACTAAATGAATGAATATTAGCATTGATGAGTCATTGCAAAATTTATTTTTTAATTTTATTATTTTTTTACACTTAAACTTTCGTGTTAATAAATTTCAGAAAACGTGTATACATTAAAATATATCTCCTAAAACTTTATCTGGGAATTAATTTAAAAGTAACTTAATTCTATAAAGATTCCAGCACTAATGAAATTTGTAATTGAAAATTAATATCATTTGCACTCATATATGTGGTACTCTTTATAATTTTGTTTAAATAATACTGTCTCTTCATAGGTTAATTTCATCGGCATTGCTTTTAAAGCGCCAACGCGTTTTGTTCGTCCTTTTGTGCACCTTCATCTATTCAAGCACTCATACGCATTCTCCCATACCGCTGAGACTTCTAAAAACGATATTTTGAATCCTCTGTTGGAGCATGAACAGCGAATCATTTCTGACTTTGAATAAAATCGTTATTACTACTAACAAAGTGCTGCAATTGATGGGATGTATATCGTACTCGTATGGCATTCTACAATATTACGAGAACAGGATGAAAACACTTTTTGTACTGGTCTGTTGCAAATTTGCGTCTGACCCATAACGATTAATGCTTTCGAAACGGGTTGTGTTATAAACATTTTATAATATAGGTTTATGAAGTATCTCTCAATGATATTAGGAGACAAATATTTAGAAGTTCTTATTACATTGAAGTTCTAAAGATAGTTAGTAAACAAATATAGTTTAAATTCAAACTTTAAAATTGCTTCACCGTTAAAGGGTTAAATAGTTATTAATATCGTCTTTAAACAAGAAAGTATATAATTTCACTTGTGTGAAGCACGGAATAATATAGGGAGATGAAAAATCCGATTTTAATGTATATTTAAAATGCTGTATTTCGGTGTCTCACCGAACATGAAAGCAGTTAAAATTTTTATCTGCTTGTTTCCATTTCAGAATTCCTATAACATATCGAAAACAGCTTTCCTAACTCGAGATTAAATGTTTCTGCCTTATTTCATTTTTCTTTGTTTAAAAATTACTTTTTCATTTGTTCTTATGCAATCGAGTTCTGTTGTTAAAGATTGATGACTGGATTTCCGTAAGCTTTTCTAAAACATGACACTGTATAAAAACGATGTTGTTTAGCATATTGTTAAATATACAAACAAAATTTTAGGTAGTACTTTAATGTAATTCCTCCGAATTAGCAATATGTTTCGAAAGTGAAGCGAAAATGTTTTAAAACAGTCTCTAAACATGGGTATAATAAAGATTATGCCAAGGTATACGCCGTGTACTTTCACGATGATTTTCTGAAAACTCTAAAACTCTGAAATCCTATCTTTCTCATTTAAAACTACATTTAAACTTTAAAATTATAAATAAATGAACAACGTAAAATAGCACAATTAAAAATTTATAGAATGGCAAACAGCTGTTTCGAAGCCCCTAAAGCTCCATCATCAATGCAAAATTAAAAGGATTAAAGACTAATTCAAAAGTTTAAGCCATTTAAACATGCTTGCGTCTCTCGCACACGCCCAAGATTAAATGGCGGTGATTCTTTCAAAAAAAAAAAACAGCTGGGTCAGGAAACACATGTGACGCAGGAGACTAATAGAAGCGCCCGACCAGACTGAACAAGTTTAAGTATGGAGGAGAAAAAGGGAGCGGGGGACGAAGATAATGAATTAAATGTAAGATAGCCAAATATTTGAAAAATTTGGTGAACTGGACATATCATTAACAATGTTGCCTGAATTCTACCATATATGATAAGTTTTCCAAAAATCAAGGTTGTAAATAGATGAGCATTTCTGAATTATTGAACCCTCTGAAAAATTAAAACTGTGATTGTTAGACCAATAATTGTTAGCAATCACATATCGTTTAGAGTCACAATTTTTAACATAGTTTTTATGTTCCCCCAAGCGAACCTTATGGAGAAACATAAAAACTGTTAAAAATTGCCGAAAATATTTAAAATAAGTTGCCAATTCTCGGATTTTGATACGCAATTGTGTGATGTTTGGTGTTCGTGGATTCTTGCGTTAATATTATATTACAACTTTCAAAACTAGTCACATTTAAAAAAAATATATATTAAATATTTCAAAGCATTTTACTTCCCATTTCATACACCTAATTTTATCAGTGATTAACAATTTAGCATTTACAATTTTTAAAAATTGTTTATTAATAATTTATTTTATCTTTTCATACAAAAATATTTTCGACTTGTAAAAGTAAGTTTTATTTTCTTAAGTAATTTTAAATTTCAGAGTTCGTAGCTACGTATTTTGATATTCGAATTATTGTCATTTTTCAAAAGAATCATAATAAAAGTTATCTGCATAATATTATGAGCTTTTGTTATAAAGTGAAACGCCTAAATAAATAACGCTAATTGTTATTTTAGGAAGGATACACAGGAATATCAAGGTTTTTCATTATTAGGTATATAGCTATATCAAGGTCTTAATTATTTTCATAAACTCATATCTATGGGAACAGTATTCTGGTCCATGTGAATGTCGGTGATACATTCTTATGGACTTTTAGTACATACTTTTAGATAAAATAAAGATTTCTAAATGTTTAACACAAAAACTACCAGTTGAGACGTGTAGTAGATTGTGTACATAGCTGCAAGCTTCTGTGAGTGTTTGTTACAACTTATTTCGAATAATGGTCTTTCCCTTATTTATTTCCACAATATCTGTGATTAATTAAAAATTACATTATCAATCAAAACTAGTGGTGGTAAACTCTCGTAGGAATTTGAACAACCTAATACAAGAGTCAAATGAACACGTTAGGTTTTGTGCTAAAATGAAATAAAATATTCATGGGTATTTTTCCCTTCTTTGTTTTATTGGATATTCTAATAAAAGCTTGTTACCTGTTGAACTTTCTTTTAAAATATGTACAGCTACTTCGAACAATATATGAGATTGTATATTTTCTTCTATGTACATAATACATGGGCTGATAAGTTCCCGGTCTAATAAAGAAAACACAACTTTTTAACAAAGATTTATAACTATATGACTTTATAAGTTTAATAAATAACATAACTTTAATAATAAATAATAATAATTTAATAATAATAATAATAATTTAATAATAATAATAATAATAATTTAATAATAATAATAATAATTTAAAAATAATAATAATAATTTTATAATAATAATAATAATAATTTAATAATAATAATATTATAATAATAATAATTTAATAATAATAATATTATAATAATAATAATTTAATAATAATAATTTTATAATAATAATTTAATAAATGAATAATAATAATAATTTAATAATAAATAACATAATTTTATAACGAAAAAGCTCCAAACAGTGTTCAGAACACGTTGTTGTTTTTGGTCAAAAGTCAACACGCGCGGCAACCACTTTGACGACAGCTTATTCATAGACAAATGTTCATTCAAAATAAAACGTACACGTTCCTTGGATATCTTTAGAGTCTGAGATACCTCCTGCAACTTCAGTTTACGGTTCCCCAAAACGATTTTGTGGACTTTTTTTATGTTTTCCGGAGTAACCACCTCTTTCGCGTGGTGCATCACTCGTGTCCGTACGACCACGTTTAAATTCAGCAAACCAGTAAATAATGGTTGATTTACCTGTTGCAGTGTCCAGATAACGCTTATCAAGCCAAGCTTTTGCTTGAATGGTGTTTTTTCCCATCAAATAACAATTCTTGAAATTCTTGTTTATCCATTTTTTTGTTTATCAACAAAGTAGTTCAACTTAAACCACTCTAACGTTTTATCCACATGGCGAATCGTCATGACATTTTTTCTGCTACCTTGTAAAGGTTAGTATTTACTAAAAAAACATCGATTCTTGCAACGCCATCTGTATACCAGACCGGGAACTTATGAGCCCATGTGTCAAATATAAAAATGTGAATGTGGCGGTGCATCTGTGATTAATTAAAAATTACATTATTAATCAAAACTAGTGGTGGTAAACCCTCGTAGGAATTTGAACTACCTAATACAAGAGTCAAATAACTCCACTTTAGGTTCTGTGCTAAAATGAAGTAAAATATTCATGGGTATTTTTGCATTATTTGTTTTATTGGATATTCTAATAAAAGCTTGATACCAGTTGAACTTAAAAAAAATATGTACAGCTATTTCCAACAATATGAGATTGTATATTTCCATCTATGTACATAAATATAAAAATGTGAATCTGGTGGTGCATTCGTGAAGATGTCAGAAAATTGCAAATCCAAATATGATAATACAACGTTTTACGACTCAAGATCAGAAAGAAACGACACGGTATATGGAATCTATTTTCACCCGCTGTTACGCAGCATTACTGATTCACAATTGCTGGAATTTAGGACCAAACATACAAGTTCAAGCAACAATTTGAATAAATAAAACATAAATAAGAATTTAAAAAAACAAATTCCTCTCATTTTTATTGATTTTTTTTTCATAATTTGTACCATATATTGTTGTCATTAAAAACTTAAAAATAAGAAAATGTAATAAAACTTTATCATGCATTAAAAAAGTTTCAATTCTTAATCAATGAAAATATCGATTTTCCATTGTCTACAGTTTTGCTGAAAACATTTTCAGAATTATTCTCAGAAAGAAAAAAAAAAAATCTGCCGTGATTTTTTCTATTGGGTTTAAGTTAAAATTTCATCATATATACTGAGGGATATTTGCAATCTACTTTGCATTGAAATGAATTTCTATGTATATTACAGTGCAAAAAACTGATACATTGTATGTGTATTTTTATGGATAATGTAAGTTTAAATGATTTTGCAGATATTTTTAAAGGTTATCCTAAAGGGTACTAGTGGATTTTTGAAGTGAATGCGATGAATTGCATTTAATTATTTGAGTCACATTGTACATATATGGTTTATAGAAGATTTTTAAATAGTCCTTTCATACTTTTTAAATATATTTATTATGTATTTTTAAAAAAGAACTTCGTTTTAAGTGGAACTTCTCATTATGAATTAGCGTTCTTATTGTTTCTATCCCGCGAATCAGCGTTGTGTTATTTATTATAAAACCATCCTGATATTGAAAATAAATTCTTGTTGCAGCGAATGTTGCGCTGTGGATGCGAAATATGGAACTTTACTTATTAATCACTATTATTTTCATATTAAACGGAGTTTTCGTATGTCTATTATGTGCAATAAAATTGGTTGAATGCAAATGTGAACGTATGCTATATATGTGCTTATCAACGATACTTTGAGCCAAATACGAAGTAGATAGTTTGGTTTTTGAAAATATATAAACAATTAATTCAAAATTTTATTTTGCATTTTTTCTAGTTTAATAAATGAAGTTTTGATAAATTAATCAGCAATGCGCTTTTATTTTTTGTAAAATCTTTTTTTGCATCATATTTTCCTGCTATGTTACCGAAGTACGGCCAATTTTGTCATGTATGTTACCAACAATAAAACATTTATTTCTATATTTTTCATTGATAAAACATAGATTAATATTCTTCAGATAAATGAAACTACAATTAATGGATTTAATATGATTTCAACATTGTAGTTGTTTTCAATAATAGTCCAGTCAAATTAGGTTTTTTTCTGGACATAATTACGAAAGATTTCAAACTTAGAAATATTGTTTGGGAGGGTCTACTAATGAACATACTAAAAGTCCTGATGGATGGGGGGGTGAGCGCGAGGGGTGGAAGGTAAAGAAAGGTACCATTTTTCGGTTTTTTGTTAATATCCTGTAATCTATAAGTGCTACGGAAAAATTGCTAATACAAAAGATAAAGAGAATTAAGTTCTCTACAATATAGGTTTTCTACATTTTTCTGTAGAGTCCATAGTTAACGAGATAATCACATTCAAAAATCAAGAAATTTGCCAAAAGTCACATCAGTGCCAGAGAGCGAGTCAACGGCACTTACATTGCACTTACTTAACCTAAACTTATTTGAGTCCCCACTCCCTTAACTAACATATCTGCTGATATGTTGAATAACGGAGTTTCGTTGGAATAGAAGTTCATTTAGAACAGAATGTGCACCCTGGCGATGGCATGTGAAACTAACAGATTTTGGATTTTAGGTATATTTAAGGTTATTATCACGGGCACGGGAAACGCCAAGCGGGTCAGCTAGTATAATATAATATTATAATTAACATTATAAATTCGCAAATATTTGTAGGTAGTGCATGTAATAGATGTGTATAAGTACATATACATAAATATATTCACTACATAACTCATTTAATATTGTTTATTAATAATAATATTAATAATAAAGGGCTATGGAATTTTAAAAACAAATTTTAATTAAATTAATAATTATAAAGATACATTAAATATAATAATTATAAAAACCTGCGATTAATAATTATAAAGATAATACAGTTATAATAGTTATAATTACAGGTAAATCTGCAGATCAGGAAATCTAATATTTTTACAATTTTTGTTTCCGAAAACAGTTTTGATTGTCGTTCTATAATATTTAGATCTAAGAATTTATCTAAAAACATCCTAATCTACTCTGTAGCATTAGCTTACTAAAATCACCTCCAAATAGGTATATTTGGAGACTTAAACTTAATGGATAGTCATTCATCATCGTGTCTACTGCCAATTGACAAAATTGTTAATGTGATTTGGAGCTATAAAGTATTTTTTGTGATAGCCGTTTAATACGAGTAGTATCCAGATTCAATTCAAAACCGTAATGTTAATAACATCGTTCATATTTGACGCAATTCTGTGTTGCAGACCAAATTGCGAAAAATTAGCTATTTGTTTCCCTCAGCCAGGTTTCATATTTCTTCTTTGGCAATCGGGATTATTTAAATGAATATTTTTATAGACTATGAAAAACAGTAGCTAAGTAACGATAAAAGTTTAAAAAAAAAAAACGAATGTCAAATAAGTAAATTTATAAAACAAAATGTTTTACATTATTCGAAAACATGTATGAAATTCCACCAAAATTTATTATTTCGTCAAATGGAAATTTGAAAATCGCCTGAATTGCCATAGCAAAGCATTATGGCGCAAAATAAAATAATTTATATTTTCCGAATGAATGAACCAAATGTAACAAAATATAATACAGCTATATCCAGGTACCTCACCAAAATGAATACTTAATTTCAAGGATGTCATAATGGAAATGGAACATAAATCAACATCTTTTGAAATGTCCCATTGAACCCGGGGTAATCAAAATGATCAAGAACTTGAGTATATTGTTTATTCCTCGTATATTATTGTATTTTATGCATGTTTCATTTTTGTATGTTTTATATTAACAAAAAATGTCATTTGATAAAGTTATTGTTCAGGCCTCCATTCTTCTGACCACAACATTCATTAATGTCCGTTTAAGTTTAGGTTAAGTAGGTGTAATAATGTAAGAGCCGTGGACCCGCTCTCTGGCACTGTTGTGACTGTTGACAAATTTCTTCATTTTTGAATGCGATTATCTCATTACCTATGGAATCTAGAGAAAATGTATATAACCTGTTTTGTAGAGAATTTAATTGTCTTTATTTTTTGCATTAGCAATTTTTCCGTAGGACTTATAGCTTACGAGATATTAACAAAAAAAACGAAAAATGGTACCTTCTTTTACCTCCCCCCACCTCGCGCTCACCCCCTAACCATCAGGACTTTTAGTATGTTCATTAGTAGACCCTCTCAAACAATATCACCAATTTTCAATAAACTTTCCTAATTATGTCCCAAAATGACCCAAAATCTACCTAATTTGACTGGACTATAAAGGAAACGTAAGGACAAGAATAGAAGAAAATAACATTTATATTGTCCCCAAATTGATGGTTTTCCCGCCCCGTCCTACATTTGGAGTGGAAATTTGTGGCTGAGGGATTTATAAGGTTTTCGTATTTCAGTAATTTTTATTAAAGAAAAACAATCATTCTTCCTATAATATTTCTAAGTTTATTTGACTTATATTACATTTTCATTTAAACAAAAAAAAATATACATATTATTTATTTTCAGTTCTGGCATTTTATGTTGCCAAACAGTCTGCTACAGGTAAAATTATGTTACGCAGATGAATATACCGAATCCCGCTGATTCTTTATTTACAACTAGCTGACCCGCCCGGCGTTGCCCGAGCCCGTGTAATAAACTGAAATCTTTTAAAAAACGAAACTCTGGCCAAGGTTTCCGATGGCTTCGACACCGTATACCGGGCACGCTCGCACGCTCCGGGAAATCTTTTATTTCCCCCTTTCCACAGCCAGGGGAGAAACCTCTTTCGGAAAAAACCTCTGAGACAGGTTAACGTTGTCTACGGTACTGTATAGTAGGCGTGCGACAAAATCGAGCTGGTTTCGAGAAGATGGGAACATTATAAGCCGAGTTATTGAAATAAGGCACAGTTAGAGAAAATAATCATGAGTGAGGTGCCAGGTGAAGGGATGTTCAAGCGTCCTTCAGAAAATAACTAATTAGGAGGACTACGATGCATCTTTAAAAATTCGTTCGTTTGGTTAAGCTGGAAACTTAATTACAAATTTGGCTTAAACTATTATTCGGAAATAGTGGTAGCCTCTACACATAAATTTAGTTTAATGTTATAAAGGGTGTCTATTAAGTTAATTATAATGTTTGGAATCACTTGCGTTCAAATCGAAAAGATAGTTGCTGAGATATGGAAAAGGGCGCATAGTTAGGCAAAAAACCTTGAAGTAGGGGTTGGGGGGGAGGGGATGTTCAAGTGCCGTTCAGCAACTGACTAATTAGGACAACCACTATGCATCTTTAAAAATTAGTTCGTTTGGTTAAGCTAGGAACTTAATTAGAAATTTGGCTTAAACTATTATTCAGAAATAGTGGTAACCGCTACTCGTAAATTTACTTTAATGTTATAGAAGGTTACTATTAAGTTATATATAATCTTTGGATTCAGTTGCATAGAAATCGGAAATATAGTTGCGGAGATACGGAAACAGGGCATAGTTAGAAGAAAAACTTTGAAGGGAGGACCGGGGGAGGGGGGGAGGGGATGTTCAAGTTCCCTTCAGCAAATGACTAATTAAGAGGATCACTATGCATCTTTAAAAATTCGTTTGTTTGTTTAAGCTAGAAACTTAATTACAAATTTGGCTTAAACTATTATTCGGAAATAGTGGTAGCCTCTACTCATAAATTAAGTTTAATGTTATAAAGTGTGTCTATTAAGTTAATTATAATGTTTGGAATCACTTGCGTTCAAATCGGAAAGATAGTTGCTGAGATATAGAAACGGGGCATAGTTAGGTAAAAGACCTTGAAGGAGGGTTCGGGGGGGGGTGTTCAAGTTCCGTTCAGCAAATGACTAATTAGGACAACCGCTATGTATCTTTAAAAATTCGTTCGTTTGGTTAAGCTAGGAACTTAATTAGAAATTTGGCTTAAATTATTATTCAGAAATAGTGGTAACCGCTACTCATAAATTTAGTTTAATGTTATAAAGGGTAACTATTAAGTTAATTATAATGTTTGGAATCACTTGTATTGAAATCGGAAAGATAGTTGTTGAGATATGGAAACGGGAAATAGAGAAAACTTTGAAGGAGGGCCCCGGAAGGGGGGGGGGGAGGGCGAATGTTCAAGTGACCTTCAGCAAATAACTAATTAGGAGGATAACTATACATCTTTAAAGATTGATTCATTTGGTTAAGCTAGGAACTTATTTTGAAATTTGGCTTAGGCTATTATTCGGAAATACTGGTAATTGCTTTTTAGAAATACACCTTGAAGCAATGAATGCTGAGTTTTACGATAATTTAGTAAAAATGGAACTAAATGGAGAAGTTCGGAACATTATTACTGAGATATTACTGAGAAACTGAGATTTAAAATAGCGGTATTCTGTATATAAAACAACAGTTAAATGCTACGGGTAAAAATTGTTAAATGTAATTAGACCCCTACCCCTCGCCATTCCCGCAAATATATAACAAATAATATGTTAAATAAAGTTTTCTGTAATAGTAGTCTCTATCATAATAATATATGTCCTGTTTTAAAAAAAACCTTAAACCCAGATAATTATAATGAAGAAAAACGTGCCTGTAAATGTCTTAAACAGGTGGCGTGTATGTAATTTACCGTGTGTAGATGGCGCTATATTAGCTTGGCTAAATGCAGGTAACTGCAATCAATATGGGCACTATTAATTATAAGTCCTTATCTATGCATCGTTACTCTGATTTATTTAATGTGTTCTGAGAAGATATTCTACACAACCAAACAACCGATGAAAAAAAGCGTATTTTTAATGAGAGTTCTTTGTGCATTTTAATTAATATTTCAGAAAGTAATTAAAATATTAAAATTCTGACGCAATGTTGCACCAGGGGAGGGTTTGGACTACTTAAATCTAAATTTTCATCCTTCTAGGTAGGCTAGATTTTCCTAGCCATCGCCAACAGACACACACACAGAGCGAAACTTTCTTTTATTAGTATAGATATAGGAATGTTAGCGCCCTGTATTGCAAAGCAGTAGGTGGTAATATACCAAAATTTGAGTGGGGTTTTAATTGAATATGTGGGATTAATTCAAATGATAAAACTTTAGCAGACGTTGCCAACACTGCCTTTAAAATGTATGAGATCGATATGTGAAATTACATAATAAAGTAAAATAATATGTAAGTATAGATGTATTATATCACATGCAAAGTAATCTTCCTGGAGGTGACATAAACGAAAATTATGAACATGATTTTGTTATTAACATGAAAATCATACAGTATGTCAAAATGTTAAATAATCTGGAACACTACTATAACTCTTAACGATCTGTATAGTTTTTGTTCTTTAAAATCGTCAAAAATATTATTTTTGTTCATATTGTATCAGTGCCTATCAAGAAACCTTCTATCACTTGTAACGATCTTGTAGAAGCTGAAAGAGCCACTTTATGCAGAGATAGTTCAAGACATGCACACATGACACAGACCACGTATAGAGTATACACTTATTTTCGAATATTAACCAACGCCCTATTTAAACGCAGAATTTCTGTCATAACAAGGCATAAATTACTGTTTAGAAATAGTGATAAATTTTGGCCCCGTTTCCCAAAATTGCCTAGCCTGTCTAAGCTTCAAACGCTTTGCCAGTTTCAGTTCTACTTTTCACTACAGTTTAAAAGGGTTGCCTATAACCGAATTGATATCCTGAATTAAACAAAAAATACAGGCTGTACAAAAGTTAGTTGGAAAATTGCATAACAGAATAATCTGCGAAACATTAATTGTAAGGTTCTAGCTAAATGAAAGATTAGTAGAAGTGTATCCTAAGTTTGCGGAAAAACTTGAAACCTGAAGTCACATTTGCTGAAGTCACATTGTCCCATCAATCAAAAAATATTTCATCCTTAATTTTATGAGGTAACTAAATCAGGTTTTACTGAGATCTAAATATATTTAAACATCATATTTACATTCTTCTACTTCCAAAATCCTTACCTGAATTCAAATCACAAAATAACTTCGAACATGGTTTAATCGACGTGAAAATGCTCAAATGCTTATGGCTGAAAATTATTTACCAATTGGACGTGTACAAAGTAACCATTAGTGGCGACATCGAACAATTGTACAAAACATAAACATATGTAATTTTTTCACTATCTTTTCGTCATAATGACTCTGATACTCTGCCGTATGAATGTGATTAATAAACCATTATTTTCCCCCCAACCTATTTATCTGAAATTTTTATGCAATATCGCTCAAATAAGAATGGATAATAAAGAATAATAAAACATTCCACCTTTACAGTATTTATATGCATAATTTTATACAAGTACAGTATTTATTTTTTTCCTTAATTTGAATTGTTTGAGTTAATTTAAACTGTATCAATTTGGATAATAAACTGTATCACTACCTTATGATAGAATTGTGAATATTGAAAATTAATTCGTTTTAACTTTTTAATATTTGTTAGTTTTTAGAGAGCAAATCTACTCACATAATAACTCCAAAAATGTTTTTTCGTTTTTAGTTTTCATATACTTTGTATGATATCAAGCAGATGTATTTTTATTTATTTTTTGTTTGCAAATTTTGTAAAATTGGAAGTATAAAAAAGGAAATAAAATAATGTATATATGAGGGATTTCATACCAACCACTGCATCTTTTGGAAGTTTTCCAGATAATTTTGGGTTGTTGTTCGAAAGAAATATGAAATCTATACATGCTGTATTTCTCATCCATTTTTCATTTTTACAGTGTAGTTTGGAGAATCGATTATTGGCTTTGGTGCCAATTCAGTTTTGGATGCGAATGTAGTGACATTTTTCACAAAGATTTTTCGAATGTTTCTGCTCGACCAAACATTTTAAACGATTTTTCTTACTTCACTTGATATAGATTCTTTATTTTCCTTCTATTTTATATTTTTATTTGAAGATTTGTTTGCTTAAATTTATGATACACAGCAAAGCATGTAAAGTATAATTGTTTTATTTTTGTTTTTTACCTGCAAGTGTGTACTTTTGGCTATTGAATTTTTTTTAATGCATGTTTTGATGTTCATTGTTCTCTGTGAATGCAGAAATTTTAATAATTTTAATTTCTGAAGTGGTGATCATTACTTAGATTTCAGTGTAAACTTTATAAGATAAAAAATTCTTATGGCTGTTTGTCTCTCAGTCCGCCAACTTGTTCTTAGCACACAAAGAATCAAACAAGTCTTTTAAATAATAATATTATAACAGTGTTTTTAATGGCATATCTAAAGTCTTCAAAAATATTGTCATTAAGTCTTCTTTTTAAATAACTTTCATCAAAGGATATACTGATCGTTTGTAAGTTTATATATATACGAGCAGGGAAGACCGAGCTATGCTCGGCCAAAATAAATTTGAGTTCAAATATCATGACCCATGACCAAAATGATCCACTAATTGAATTTTCTCGAACATGTGACTTAGCCCAACAGTCTTCTCGTGCCCGAAAACCATAGGATGCAAAATTTAGTGTAAATAGTCTGAGCAGTTTTTAAGATAAAATAGCTTGACCCATAATGACCCATGACCAAAATGACCCACTAATCGAAATTTCTCGAACATGTGACCCAGCCTAATAGTCTTCTTGTTCCCTAAACCTGTAGGGTGCTAAATTTATTTCAAATCCTCTGAACCGTTTTTAAGATAAAATAGCTTGACCCATAATGAACCATGACCAAAATGACCCACTAATTGAATTTTCTCGAACATGTGACCTAGCCCAACAGTCTTCTCGTGCTTGAAAACCATTGGATGCAAAATTTAGTGTAAATTGAGCCGCTTTTTAGATCTTGACCCACAATGACCCAGAAATGACCCACATGTGACCTAGCCCAATGATTTTCGCGTGCTCGAAACTCGTAGGATACAAAATTTAATCCAAATCGTTAGAGCCGTTTATTAGATAAAATTAATTTGACCCGCTTTGACCCAAAAATGACCCACTAATCGAAAGTTCTCGAACATGTGACCCAGCCCAATAGTCTTCTCGTGCCCGAAAATAGTCGGATACAAAATTTCGTCAAAATCGTTTGAACCGTTTTTTAGATACAATTAGCTTGACCATGACCCAAAATAACCCACTAATTGAATTTTCTCGAACATGTGACCTAGCCCAACAGTCTTCTCGTGTCCGAAAACCATTGGATGCAAAATTTAGTGTAAATTGAGTCGCTCTTTAGATCTTGACCCACAATGACCCAGAAATAACCCAATAATCGAATTTTCTCGGACATGTGACCTAGTCCAATGATTTTATCGTGCTCGAAACTCGTAGAACACAAAATTTAATGAAAATCGTTAGAGCTTTTTTTTAGATAAAATTAATTTGACCCGCGTTGACCCAAAAATGACCCACTAATTAAAAGTTCTCGAATATGTGACCCAGCCCAATAGTCTTCTCGTGCCCGAAAATGGTCGGATACAAAATTTCGTCAAAATCGTTTGAACCGTTTTTTAGATACAATTAGCTTGACCATGACCCAAAATAACCCACTAATTGAATTTTCTCGAACATGTGACCTAGCCCAACAGTCTTCTCGTGTCCGAAAACCATTGGATGCAAAATTTAGTGTAAATTGAGCCGCTCTTTAGATCTTGACCCACAATGACCCAGAAATAACCCAGTAATCGAATTTTCTCGGACATGTGACATAGCCCAATGATTTTATCGTGCTCGAAACTCGTAGAACACAAAATTTAATGAAAATCGTTAGAGCTTTTTTTAGATAAAATTAATTTGACCCGCGTTGACCCAAAAAATACCCACTAATTAAAAGTTCTCGAATATGTGACCCAGCCCAATAGTCTTCTCGTGCCCGAAAATGGTCGGATACAAAATTTCGTCAAAATCGTTTGAACCATTTTTTAGATACAATTAGCTAGACCATGACCCAAAAAGACCCAGTAATCGAATTTTCTCGAACATGTGACCTAGCCCAATGATTTTCTGGTGCCTCAAAACGGTAGGACACGAAATTTCGTCAAAATCGTTTGAACCGTTTTTTAGATACAATTAGCTTGACCATGACCCAAAATAACCCACTAATTGAATTTTCTCGAACATGTGACCTAGCCCAACAGTCTTCTCGTGTCCGAAAACCATTGGATGCAAAATTTAGTGTAAATTGAGTCGCTCTTTAGATCTTGACCCACAATGACCCAGAAATAACCCAATAATCGAATTTTCTCGGACATGTGACCTAGCCCAATGATTTTATCGTGCTCGAAACTCGTAGAACACAAAATTTAATGAAAATCGTTAGAGCTTTTTTTTAGATAAAATTAATTTGACCCGCGTTGACCCAAAAATGACCCACTAATTAAAAGTTCTCGAATATGTGACCCAGCCCAATAGTCTTCTCGTGCCCGAAAATGGTCGGATACAAAATTTCGTCAAAATCGTTTGAACCGTTTTTTAGATACAATTAGCTTGACCATGACCCAAAATAACCCACTAATTGAATTTTCTCGAACATGTGACCTAGCCCAACAGTCTTCTCGTGTCCGAAAACCATTGGATGCAAAATTTAGTGTAAATTGAGCCGCTCTTTAGATCTTGACCCACAATGACCCAGAAATAACCCAGTAATCGAATTTTCTCGGACATGTGACATAGCCCAATGATTTTATCGTGCTCGAAACTCGTAGAACACAAAATTTAATGAAAATCGTTAGAGCTTTTTTTAGATAAAATTAATTTGACCCGCGTTGACCCAAAAAATACCCACTAATTAAAAGTTCTCGAATATGTGACCCAGCCCAATAGTCTTCTCGTGCCCGAAAATGGTCGGATACAAAATTTCGTCAAAATCGTTTGAACCATTTTTTAGATACAATTAGCTAGACCATGACCCAAAAAGACCCAGTAATCGAATTTTCTCAAACATGTGACCTAGCCCAATGATTTTCTGGTGCCCCAAAACGGTAGGACACGAAATTTCGTCAAAATCGTTAGAGCCGTTTTTAAGATAAAATTTGCATATATATATATATATATAACCACACACAAGATTTGCTCGTATTAGAATATATGATATATTCGTACATATTACCTAAGCGAAGCGAAATTCCAATATGTTGTTTCTGCGTACTATTTTAAGTTTTTCAATATGCATCATATCGTTTATATAATCATATATTTTATATTGTCATTCTTATCGCTATCGTTTATATTGTTATTGCTATTGTTATCGCTTATATCATAGATGTTATACATTTGTTTTTGCAAGGACACATCAAACAATTTGACATATGATCTTTTTCTGCGCGTTACATGGTATTTTGTGTGTTAACAATAGAATGTAAATTGAATGCAGATAACAGTAAAGAATTGTGATATAAAGACACTATTGTGTAGACTCTCGTTACAATGCAACAACTGACGCGTAATAATTAAATATTATTGCAATAAGCTAAGAAAATCATTTCTATCAAAGTCCCAATGCTGAAATTGCTACAAAAATGAATATTTCCTGGAGCTTAGACTTGGAAATGGGTTATCCTATCACAATTCTGTGCGCACCCAATTCTTATATTATCACCCAATTTTCGCACGCAGCACAACACAAAAAAAATTAAGAATGAATTATTTTTTTAACGTGATTCATTTTAATTACAGTAAATCCTACAATTCATGTTTTTTTTTTTTTTTTTTTTTTTTTTTTTTTTTGGTTATACACTTTGTCCCTTCGTATCGTTGACCAATAGCCGTTTGTTTTAAAGGTATAGTTTCAATTGCGAAATTCTCTGAAATGTTGTTCTTTATCATATAAAAATCATTTTACGTCAAAATAGTTAATTTTTCAAATAGTTACAAAATTAGCAATTTTATCCGATGCTTGGGTTCTATAAATTTTATTTAGAAAATGTTTCTCCATGTTGAAACAGGTAAAACAGTAAAAATTCATCCTTCTATTGACCAATACTTACTGACTTTTGGTACTTACAAGGAAGGTCTCCATAAGCGCATACTCAGAAAAAATTGAAAAAATTACAGAGTGTTCTTCTCATGAGGGTCAGTAACCAAGCAAAACGTCATGATTGACGTCACGACTCAAAGCGTCAATTAATTTGCATATAAATGTTGAAGGCGTCTGTTGCTCTATAGCTTCGATTACAGTTTATATTGACTTATTGTGATTATTTTTAAATGCCGAAACGCAAAAAATACTCTAGTGATTTTAAAAAAGCCGTTGTAAATTAACTTAAGCAAGGAAGGACACAAGCAGAAGTTGCTCGTTCTTTTAACGTGCCTCGGTAGATCGTTAGTACATGGAAACTAGTTTTTAATAAACAAAATCTATCGAAAATTAGCCTTGAATGGCCGTCCGAAAAAAAAACTTGCAATGTTGACATTATTATAAAAAAAAAGCTATCTACAAGTGATTGTCGTAAGTCGGCTGTAGTAATAAAATGTGAACTGAAAGAAAATTACAGTATAGACGTACACGTTTCAACTGTCAAACTGCGCCTAAAACTGTATGGTTTACGTGATCGAAGATCAGGAAAAAGCCTTTAATATCTGCTAAGAATAGGAAGGCTAGACTTACATTTGCAAAACGGCATAAATCGTGGACAAGTGTAGAGTTGTCTAATGTTTTGTGGAGCGATGAAAGCAAGTTTAATTTAGTGTCATCGAATCAAGTTCATTCGTCGTACTAAAAACAAACAAGTTGGAAATTGTACGTCAAACGTTACAAACGAGGTGCGTTCGTACGCACGTTTTAGAATTAAATTCATGATATCCCGTGCGTAGAACGGGTTAAACAGCTAGTTAAGTATATATTTTATGACACTGTTCATACAAATATCTTAACTAGTTATATAAATATTCAGATATATATGTATCAGCTAGTTATATAAATATTCAAATCTTGATGATTTTTAATTCTGTGAAATGAATTATATCGTCTGCAGATTAATTTCTGTCATAAAATAAGTATCTCGGTCGCTTGACGATTAAACTTCGGAAGCTCCTATAACAAAAAAGCACCGATTTAAAAAAAAAAAATTCAAATTTCTTAATAAATATTTTTATTAATATATCCTAAAGTTTTGATTCGATTTTAATAAAATTTGAAATGTCTCGACAAAATTCTGCAAAGATAATATATTTTAAATTGCAAACCATTTGGTTGGGTAGTTTTTGCGTTGTTATATGCGGACAGACAGACAGACAGACAGACAGACGGACGGACAGACGGACGGACCAAACGACGACTATAGGTGCTACGTATTTATATAATTACGAACGCACCTAAAAATATGGTGTTCGATACCAAATACCCATCGTCAAACATGGGGGGGGAGGCAATGTGATTGTTTGGAGTTGTTTTTCACGTAGCGGAGTTGGACCCTTAGTTCGAATTGAGGGGAATATTAATCCGTTCATGTATGCAGATGTATTAAAACTCATATGCTACCATACGCTAAGCAAAACATGCCTGCTATTTTCAGCAAAATAATGACCCGAAACACAAATCCAAGTACGCAAGTGAAATTATGAAACGCAGAAAAGTCAATCTTCTAAAGAGGTCAAGCCAAAGTCCATATTTTAATCATGTGTGGGAGGATTTAGATCGTAGAGTAAGATGCAAAAATTATCCAAATAAGGAGGCTTTATACAGAGCTCTTAAAACTGAGTGGGACCGAATTCCTTTAGATCTAATACAAAATTTGGTCGACTCGATGCCCGCGCGATTTGAGGCTGTCATAAAGTCAGAGGATATGCTGCAAAATACTTACTGTCTCATTACTATATTTGATAATTATTGTGTTAAAAATTTTTTTAGGTGCGTTTATAACTGTATAAACACGTAGCACCTATAGCAGTCGTCTGGTCCGACCGCCTGTCCGCATAAAACAGCACAAAAACTACCCAATCGAATGATCTGAAATTTAATATATATAATCGTTGCAGTATTTTCTCGAGTCATTTCCAATTTTATGAAACTCGAAAAAAAAACAGCTAGTTCGAGCACATATGCAAATGAACAGCTTTCATTTAAAAAAAAAATAAATAATTATCAAAATTAGTTGAGTAGAAAGTTCAGGGCAGATGATTAAATAAACAGCCTTCTGTTTTAAATATCTAGATTATTTTTTTTTTTTTTACATTGTAAAGCTAATTATAGTACGAAAGCACCTCATTTGTAACGTTTAACGAACGATTTTCTACTTGTTTATTATAGTGTCAAAATATATTAGATTTATCATTTTTCTGATTTTTCTTGGGTTTCAAGTTATTTTTTAGCAAATTCCAAAAACATTGAATAACGTTAAAAAAAATAAATGACTGATTTTTGTGTTTTATTATTGTTTTTAATTAAGTCAATTATTATCTTTGTCAAAATACTTTTCAGCGGTACTGTAGTTTATTATTATTATTATTATTTATTTACGCTTCCCCATTTGATAACATTTTTTATTTATAAAAAAAAGCTACGAATGATCATAAATATCCACAAAAAACAATTTGTTTTCTGTTTGTATAAAAATGCCATGGATTCACTGAAATTTAGCAATTAACTAATATATTTTTATTAAAAAATGTTTTTTTCCTCAGAAGTCGAAGTTATTACTTCTTAAGTAATTTTACTCATGTAGTTTCTCGTCTTTCTTTAATAATTATTTAGTGATTTCCTCGAGTACAGAAAAAAATATTAATGTTTATTTTACTTTTTTTATATTCATGAAGTTTAAAAAACAACGTTTTAATGAATCATCATTATAAAAACGAAGAAATGAAGACATGCAGTGTATTTGGATTTCCGAAAGCTTTTAGACAAATACCTCATGTACATTTTTTTTTTTATATCGCAGATTATAATTTAATTTTTAGAAACTGTAGTAAAATACATTTACGAAAAAACTGAGTAAATTGATAATTTAAATTGTCAAAGTAGTGAAGAAAAAATTACTTTTTAACTTTGAGATTTCTGGATTTTTTAATTTAAATTACTTTCCAACATCTTCAAAACTTTCAAACTAAAAGTAATAAATAAAATAAAAAAAATTTGTGATTCTTATTTTTTATGTTGAATATTTAGTCACTTTTTAATAAAAATCTGGTAAAATATTTCTTAACACCAAACATTTGTAAAATCAGAAAATCGTTAAGGAAAAAAAATAATAAAGCATATAATTATATTTTCTTTTTACATTTTCTATGCTTGTCTTATTCAATTAAATATTTCGTTGCGTTGTACTTATTAGATTTTTGTTTTTATTAGAATCTTTATAAATTTGCACGCTATTGTTTATTTTAGAAATAGAATTTTACAATCTAATACATAATTAACTTGAAGAAAACGTAGCAATCTTTATGAACATTAAATTCAAAATGAAATATTAATAAAAATTTTATAGTCCTAGAAGGAAACTTCTTATTAAGTCCGTCACATATAGAATACTCAAAGAATTATACGATCACGATTTCTGCCTTTTTTAAATATTAATCGCTCTCAAACATTTTTTTTTTTTTCAAACTGAAGAAAATATATAAGATTAAAGTTTTTGTGCCCACTAGAAAATACTTTTTTTTTTTTTTTTTTTTTTTTTTTTTTTGTATGCTGCAAATTATTTTTTGTCCAAAATCTGGAAATTTAATTCTGATAGCTCAGCAGCACAACTTTTCTTTTTCTTTTTCCATTGAATATTTCGTTGCGTTTTATTTATTGAACGTTAATTAGAATTTTTAAGAATATTGCTTTTATTACTATTGATTGAAGATAGTGTCCAAAATGTACTTGAAGAACATATAGCACGTCAGGACTAAAAATGTAACGTTCACAAACAGCTTTAGAAAACTTCCAGTAAATTCGTTTCAGTTCGAACAAAAAAGGAATTTTGTGCGTCACTGGATTTTAATACTTTCAATTAATGCCATACTATTGTTATAAATTTTCAAGTTTTCGTGAAAGGGGATATAAACTATATGGTGCTAGTCACCGGACACTTTCGATTTTATACGTGTTGTCGAATATCTAGAGATATACTTTATAAATAATTCTGGAACTTCAGAAATACAAAAAACATGTTTGAGAGCATATTTTTCTGCGAATGTTTTAAAGAAGGCAATTGGTGGACTAACAATAAAACGGATAAATAATGAAATGCTGCGGAAACTTTGTAAAATAAAAAACCTGAAATAATCTGGCTATAGCACATCACTATGTGGAACCTGTAAAACATTGGTCTTCATTAGTGTGAGAATAAAACGTATATTAATATAGATATTAATATTTCTTTAAAAAAATCAAGAAATTTCTTCATGATTTTTGTTTATAGCATCTACAGTTTTCAACCAAAGTTTCACACCACATTCATTAAAGTTAACAAAGTACAATAGAAACAACATACCCGGCAAACCTATTATAACTAGAAAATACGTAAATTGTATATTTGATGAAATGTTTACAATTGTGTGAAATTATGTTTCACTGCGGATACGGAAAAGATAACAAAAATTATTTTGCATAGTTTAGTAGTCATCCACAATGGAAGGGGAAGGGGGTAAGATTGCGAATGGAGAAAGTTGACGAGTGCATAGCTGCCAACTTTTACGCTTTTTTGTTACCACTAAAAATTAATGGACATTTTTGCCTTATTGAATCGCATGATTTCGGCGATTTCATAAGGTTAAATTTACTATAAAATTTTAGTGGTATGAAAAAAGCGTAAAAGTTGGCAGCTATGCGAGTGCAATATTTCGCATAGTTAATCACAGACGGTCGTGGACACAGAGTCTCAGCGGGACATGCTAAACACTAGGATAAACACTTTGAAGAAAGTTGCGAGCATTAGTTCATTTTTAGTGTGTTTCCCAGACATATTTGTCCCTCACAACGAAAGAAAGCACGATTCTAAGGTACGTTGTTTTGCTTCCCTAATAAACTATTTTGAAAGTAGTACTCAAGACCTACAAATTCGTATGGGATCCATTTATTAGGGAATACTCTCTCATTGCAATACTCTTGGTTACTGATAAATGCTGGTTTCATAAAAATGGCTTGACGTGGAAAGATGACGAATAAATATCAGTTCTTCATCTTACTCCACAAACATTTTTTAAGTCTTTCAGTTTCGTTTTAAAATAATTCTCCATCCATAATGCATGGATATTTTCCATTTCAGGCGTGAGAAGGTACTTCAGGCGTCAACATGCCTCGAAAATACGAGCGAATAAGCGATAGGAAAAGGTGGGAAAATAAAGACATGAAGAAAAATATAGTACACATGGCACGTAATTTTTAAAGTCTAATCGCTGCAGCATTAAAAAACTTCAGCCTACGCTGAGAAGATATTATAATGAAAAAAGAGTTCATGCTTTAGATGGAGAAGGAATTGAAGTGGTTAATAAGAAAATATCTACCTAATTAATAAACATTTGATTAGAATATTTTACAAACATATTTATTATTATTATTATTATTATTTAAAAAGAAACTTACAGTTTTTCCATCAAACGAATTTAACGATCGTGTTTTTATTGTTTCAGGAATTACCACAAAATTTAGGAAAATTCTGGAAAACCTTCATTGAACCACAAGTGGAAGAACTGAAGCTATAATTGATTGATATTGACAGAAGAGCCATTTGGTTTTACATAAAAAGAATTCTCTAATTTATGTCTCAACTATGCCGTCAAAATGCGATGAGTCATAGATTCAATACAGAAAAAACTTCTGATGAAGGCTTAAAGAAATTCATGAAAGAATGCGGGCTGGTTCTGACGAAACCTGAGTCCACGACATTTGCTTTGCTCATAGCATTTAATACAGTCAATGGTGGGAAGGTTCCTTTGAGAGGTCAGACTGCAATACTCAATAACATATGAAGGAATCTACAATGTTGATGGGGCGGAATCTGGACATTGGCTACAAAAATACCCCAAGATCATCAGCCCTGTTGGTACCCGCCGAGTGATTACAATTTCTTCAGCTGAAAGTGGGATAATGGTTACATATATGATACATGGTTACATATATGATGCGGCATGAGCGCCACTGGAAACTACACCCCTCCGTTTTTTTTTTATATATCCAAGGGTGAGGATGAATCCCAGATTTTTACAAGGTGCCAGGCTCAGCAACAGTTCAGCATGTATCACTATGGATGACAGTCCCTAACCTTTTTTTTACTATTTGAATCACTTTGACTCACACGCTCGTCGAAGTATTCAACGTCCCATTTTACTTCACATGGGCAACTACGCCTCTCATATTACGCTTGAAGCCATTCAATTTTGCAAAGATAATAAAAATAATCATTCTTGGATTTCCTTCTCACAACAGCCGCCGTTGTAGAGATATTCCTTCAATGGTGAAGATATGGAGGACCTAATGATCTAGAAATGACCTGACAGCACGCTGAAGATAAACCATGCCCTCAGGATACCTTGAATGAAACGCGCTGGGAGGAAGGAAACGCGATCGCTCTAAAAATCAAATGCTGTAAATAGGCCTGAAAATAAAGAAATGCGGAGATACAAACGATTAAATGTGAGTATTCAAAAACTAAGAAAACAATTCCTCACAGTGATTATTTTAACGATTCCTGTTATCGGTTTTCGTAATGAAAGGATGAAAATAAAATTTCAGTTATATAATATTTTGTATCGCTGTTGTTCGATAAAATTGCTTAAGCCAGGGAAAAACCTTTACTTACATTTATCATGGCATTTTACTTTTCCTGCTAGTAACTTAACATATAACTTAACACTTCATACCATTACAATATAATAAAATATAACACCTTGTAATAGTATATTACTTTTAAATGCTAAAGGTGTAAAATTAACAACTATAATATAAATTAAAATAACTTTTATTAGTTGTTTTACATGTTTCGACTCTTCTGAGTCATTTTCAAAAACAAAATGAGAATATTTTAAAGCTGCACGGGCTTTGAAGTTATTATTTACATGTACTTTTTTAAAAATTACGCACGTTATCTATTATTTTTTACTTGATTGTTTATTTTCATATCGTTGAGCATGGAGTAATTCTAGCCACAGTTTCGGTAAATTAAAAGATGCCGCATCGTTACATCGAAAAAAAAAATACAATATGTAACGATGCGGCATCTTTTAATTTACCGAAACTGTGGCTAGAATTACTCCATGCTCAAATATATGAAAATAAACAACCAAGTAAAAAATAATAGATAACGTGCGTAATTTTTGGAAAATAATAACTTCAAAGCCCGTGCAACTTTGGAATATTCTCATTTTGTTTTTGAAAATGACTCTGAAAGAGTCGAAACATGTAAAACAACCTAATAAAAGTTATTTTAATTTATATTATGTTGTTAATTTACACTTTTAGCATTTAAAAGTAATATTCATACCATTAATACCAATTGCAATGGCAGTGAGAGTTTAAGTTATACACCCTGCTCAAATATTAGGGTGTATCAAAATAATTTTCGTTTTTTGAATGCTTTTATACCACAGCGTGTAGCAGAGACTTTCTCACTCTCATTCTTGAAAATGAAATGTTATTGAAGAGGATATATCTCCTTCTATCATTTATAGTCACACAAACTACTTTCCTTCATTTTTAGGTCACATAAAGAGTGATACAAATGTTGAGGTTTTATGCATCTTAAGGCATTATTTTAAACTAGGCCTTAAAACCAATTAACCTGTCTTCAAATCTAGTTCAGTATGAGGCCAGGACAAGAGTAGTGTATGGACAGTTCAAAACAAATCAAACGTTTTAATGATGGCGATCTCACCCTTAAAATCAAACCGAGAAGTGACAGGCAATCAGTTGAACTTTGACCAGTTGAAGATAAAAAATAGGAGGATCTATCCCCCACAAATAATTTTGATGATAAAAATTAAGAATACTACGCATTCAAAAATTAATAATTTTTTTTAATTAATGATTTATTTATTCTTGAAATATAAAACGATTTATTTTTTCGAAAGAAAAAATCTTAATCTAGGATGGAAATAAAAGTGAAAAGTGCATATCCTTCTCACCCAATCACTGCAATATGTTTTGTGTTTATAGATGAAATTCACGGTATATTTTTACTTATGTCATATTCAAAATTTTGAGTCTTTTTAAGTTTAGTGTTGATGAGCATTTTGTTTATGGGCATTCGTTCAAGGAATCGGTTTACTGTTCTTATGTGTTCAAAATATAGTGTTGTTATTTTATTTTTCAAAGTAACATTAAATTTTAATGTGTAATGCCCCCTTATGACAAAATAAATCACATATAAATAACATCCCATGACTAACAATATTACATATGCTTTCTTTCATCAATTAAAACAAAAGTTACAACCCGTGTTTGGATTAATTTTTCTCACCGTATACTTATTTAAGCACAGGCTAATATAAACTTCTGAACTATCCACAAGTCAGTAAAGACTAGAAATTTATAACTATAGATTACATAAATTGGTTACTCTAATTTTCATATTATTATTGTAAGTAATTTAAGAAACTAGAAGACAAACCCATGTGATAAATTAATTTAAAAATTAAGCACTTATTTTTTACGTATTAAAATTTAACGCTTGAAATAAAAGGTAATTGCATATAGTCTACAAACCGAACATGAAGTTGAATGGTTAAGAGAAAAAGTTTCCTTTTAATTCATAGACAGTAATTTATTACATGTTAGGAAGTATGTAACAAAATTAAATCTGGTTTCCATTCGGTTTTTCAAACTATCTTTTTATAATTTAAGTGCCGCATTTTAAAATTCTACAACGATTAGTACTGTTATGTCTTTAATAAGAATTACGACGTACTAATGAGAATTAGAATAAATTAAACATGTTGTTAGATTTGTAAAAAAAAAAAAAAAAAAAAATTTTTCTGTGAATGCTAAAGAGCTTGGATATGGTTATTTTTACATATACCTTAAAACTTTAAGTAAAAAAACAAAAAAAAAACTCTACTGCTAATAAAATTTATATTTCTCTATTTAATAAAAATGCGTTTTACATTCATTTCGATATATAATACAATGTCCAAGAGCAAAAATGTTTGACTATATTCAGACAAAGTATAAAATAATTTAAATAAAATGGAGCCGTAATTAATATAAACGCACACAAATGAAAATATAAAGTAGAAATTTCCGTAGCAGTTAATGTCAAACAGCTATAGCTCATATCATTTTTTTTTAATTTCTAAACATCGCATATTTTTAATTTTTACACCGTTATATAGGGGAAAAAATCTACTTTCAAATGCAATTTGTTTGCAAACTGTATCACAATTTACTCATTTATTATAGCATTTAAATTAAATTTTAAGCATGATTAAAAAAAAAATCTATCTGTATCGGTTGCAGACGATAACAAAATTTTAATCCGCTTGCACTGTAAACAATATAAAAAGTTCAGCATTTGTTTCCAGATAATATTCAATAACGAAATTAAAACGTCATTAAGCAGTCAATAAAACAGTATAAATAAAACACAAATTTAACAGACGTGTAATTGACATAAGCGCTTAAAACCGTTGAAATTATTAGAACGAAAAAACGGCTGTAGATAATGAAATTTTTAGCGATTTCTTCCGCTATTAGCTTCTGGCAAGAGGGCAATACAAAAATACCTCTTATAATAAATTTCAAAATTTTATTTGAATATATAATTGACATATTTCATATAAAAATGCACTTTGCTGTTGTTAATTTGCAATCTAAAAAAAAAATATATTAAATGTAAAAAATATACTTGAGTTTTCAATAAAAAAAAATAAATGGTTTTCACATATATTCTCTATCCCGGGAAGCCCGGGTTGGATTCCCTAGTTATTATAAATGCTAAAACTCATCGATCTGGGTACAGGTTGCCTCAATTGACAGAGATTCTCGTACGTAGTTAAACGTCTTAGCATTTCCAATTGTGAAATGTAGTTACTAACATTTCTCCTGAAATATAATTTTTCTTTAATGTCATTCAAATTAGTAACCTCGTCAGCCTCTGTAGAATCTCAACTTCCAGTCACTGGCACTTTTATATACATTTAAGTAAAATACATAATTCATTATTTTTCAGAAATATTATAACAGTAATTAAAAAATATATATATATATTATAATAAAATATTTAAAATGCAGTATACTTTTATGCAATCTACTACAACATTAATTTTAAAAAAAAGAAAAGAAAAACTAAAGTTTTTATTATCTTCATCTATTAATCCAAATTTTTTTATAAAAATATTGAAATTTTTATAGATTAAAATTTAATTGTCTCTATTTGTACGTTCTTTAATTTGCGTTTTTTCATTATGTCGCATTACAGATTTTATAAGTCTTAATAACATAATCTTATGGCTTTAGTAAAAAGCATAGTATTGTAAGAGTATTCCAAGCTTATACTTATTTTTTTTAAATCTTTTTAAACATCAACAAAGTTACGATAAACTTTTCATAAATGTCTGAAAATGTCATATTTAATCCTTTTCTTATAAAATAATTTTAAGGTTTATAAAAAAGGGCAAACCAGTTAACTATTACAACAAAATAATTAAAAAAATGTCCCTTTTGTTTGCTAATTACTATAATATTTTAACAGAAAAGTATAGTTTATAAAAAAGAAATCATTTTGATATACTTTTTATATTAATGATCTAATGATCAAAAAGTGAAAGTAAAGAACAATAAAAAATAAAATTGTATTATCGGCAGATTTCTGTATACGCTGGAGTTTTTGAGATAAATATAGGTGGATTCATAAGTCTATTAAATTTTCAAAAATGCATAAAAAACAATTAACTGTCTTATCGAAGTCATTTTGCACCATACGACTTGTCAAAATGTCAGAAATTTTATGGAAATAGAAAATAAATGGTCAAAGATACCCATAATTATTTTCAGATTTCAAAAACTTATTGAAATTGAGAAATTGACGTATCGCATTGCAATTTATATCCTAAAACTTGGTTTGCCAAATGCAGAATTTTTCAATACAAAAGAAAAAAAAAATAATACACAACTCCTAGAGAAATGCGAACTTTTCTGAAGATTAAGGTGTATAAAGAACATGTCATGACCTGATATTTAGGTTAGAATTTTTAGAATAATTAGGGAACCAACAACTAATTAAACCTCTTAAATAACACGTCTATTGCCGAAATAACAGACATAATTTCAACTTTGTTTGGAATGATACCAAAAACATGAGCATTCGAAATTATTAATACTTCTGTTGTCACAAGTATGTAGCATTGCTTTTTTTTTTTTTTTAAGTTTTAATTTAAAAATATTTTCTAACATTATCTATTGACCAATTAATTCCTGGAAATTATTTATACACCCTGCTAAAAGGATCTTTCGGTAGAACTCAGTTATAATATTCTCGATTGTATCACATTTTCTGTTTTTCTTTCCTAAATGAAATCAGTATTTATCAACATTTAATTATTTTTTAATATTCTCACTCTTCAATTGCTGTAATGTTTTATTTATGTTTTAAATGCCCAGATATTTCACCTTATCCTTCTATATTAAAAAAAGATGACCTGGAATTGAGCCAAAAACGATTTAGAAATAGACCAATCAAATTCCGCGTAGATATTCCGGGTTATTCTCATCGCTTTTTTACTAGGGACTTTTTTGAGGAGCTATTACTTTTTTTTAGCCACCCTACGGATTCGAAAATCATACCACTAGACGCGAAATGTAACAAGCTTTCAGAAATTCAAAAAATTATCACGGTTGGGCATTAAAAACTCAAAAAATCCTTAAAAATCGAGTAAAAAATCTTTTATTGAAAAAGTCATTTTTTTATATTTTATATATTGTTGCCTAAAATTGCCTAATATTTCAAAATAAACGCAAAAGATTATGTTTTAGCTCAAATAAAAAATGTATTTGCGCGAGACTATTAAAAACGTTAATGAAAGTTTAAAACAATAATTAAATGATCACGTGTTGAAAGCAGGAAATAAAGAAAATTACGTCATAAAAATTATGTTTACAAATGAATATTAAAAGTAAAAAAGATGAATTAAATGAAAAAGCATTATAACCAGTTAAATGAAAAACCTTTATGACCTGATTACAGGAGATAGTCGCCGTTCGTGATATCATCATCATCTTTTTAAAACAGGATATATTAACAAGTTTTAAGAGGCTGTGAAATCAGAACGGGGGTTGGTGAGCGTAGCGAGCAGGGGACAGAGCCCCCTAGTAGATTAAGAAAAATTCTTAAACGCGTCATTTCAGGAGAAACATTGTAATACAAAACAAAAGTTTCTTTTGCTCCCCCCCCCCCTCTTCTTTACCATCTTTAAAATTTTGCCAGATAGATTCCGATCAACCTGTAGCTATTTTCATTATACATAAAAACACGGATATATAGAGTTCTAGTTTTTGGTTTAGATCCAATGTAGAAAGAAAGCTGTGCAACACTTTAAGGGGACTCCGTACTCAATGAATTGTTTTGCTTTAAATAACTAATTTGCCATAATTATATATATATATATAAATATATATAAATATACATATATACTTTTAGAGGGCTTTTAAAGGAAAATGATTTAATAAAAAATTCAGTACTTGTGTTAAAATGAGGAAATACACCGTAAAAATAAAGGAAAAATTAAAACTACAATATATCCTACAATTTTGCTTATTTTGCAGATTTCGTTCTTGCTTTTCTTACAATTATGTTCGCTAACTGCAAGGACCAGTTTAATCAAAATAATAAGTACAATGCCATTACACATGTAAAAATACAGTAAAATAACTATTTACATAACATTTTTATTTTTAAAAAATAAACTATTCACATTACGGAAATCTCGATTGTGAATTTTATGAAATGCATCTGAAGGTTTAAAGATAAAAAATAACGAGTCAGTTGAAATGTATATGTTAAAGTTTATTTTTAATTTCTATAATGCTGAAATTTAACGGATTTTAATAAAAAAAATCTAAATATCGATAAAAATCAATTTAGCATTTTTATTTTATTAAATAATGTAATATATGTATTAAATAATACATATATTTCTCATTTATGTATTAATTTTCATATTCAAAAGCAATCTATATATTTAAAACGAAATGCGCATTCTGTCAAATTTCACACGAACTCTTTACGCATGCGCCAACGTTTTTTTTGAAGGATTCTCTCCTCAGAAAGTTCAAACTTGATGGATTAGCCCTCGGCACTTTAGCCTAGTGGGATTGAAATGGATTGATTGAAAACCAATAAAGTCACCATTGCACTGAAAGCAAAGACGTAATATATTTTTGCTCTGAGATTGAAAGCTAAAGCTTTTTTTTTTTTAAGAACTCATGTTCCACTGCTAAATATGCATATTTTTTCGCAAAATTTTAAAGAAAGCTTGGATACACGGGCTGTAAAACAGTTTTATTTATCCCCAGTAAAGATTTCAAAGAGTTCGGACAAAAATAACTTTTTATTTTAGAACTATTAAACGACCCTACATAAACAAGAAATTAGCGCTTTTGTCACTAAATATCAATATTTTTTCATCTTAAAATATAATTTCATACAAAATTTTAAAGAGCTTGGATACTATTATATTTATAATCGATTGAAATGTCAGAGAATTCGGAAGATGAGATCTATTTTTGTATTGCTATGTTAAAGGAACTGACCCGAAAACAAATAAACAAACAATAAAAAGAAAAAACTGTCCAGTTAAACTGAGGGCATTGAGCTCACAGACTATTCACACTAATTGTATATTAAACTCTTATTTCAAAGAATTTGAAATAAGCCCTCGAAAAGTAAAGAAATTGAAAATATATTAAAGCAGGTATCATCCACCCGTCCCGTCCCCCCTCTTATAATTAACTAATGAACCCCCCCAAATTAAAAAGGAAAACGCCTTATTACAATGAACATATATAGAAAATTTGAAGCAAATCAGATAATTCTGCATGAAAAACCCATTTATCTGAATTAAGGGGGATTAAACCCCAGTTACCCCATTTATACTTATTCAATGAGTCCCCAAAACGAATCAGGTAAACGCCTTATCGCGATGAGCCTATATACAAAATTTGAAGAAAATTGGATAACTCTGATGAAAAACCCATTTATCTAAATTAAGGGGCGGTATTAGCCCACTTTCCCCCTTTATACTTAACCAATGAACCCACAAAGACTAATCAGGGAAGCGCCGTATCACACTGAACCTATATACAAAATTTGAAGAAAATCGGATAATTCTGCATGATAAACCCATTTATCTATATTAAGGGCGAGGTTAGCGCCCCGTTCCCCCCCTTTATACTTAACCAAAGAATCCCCAAAACTAATCAGGAAAGCGCCTTATCAGAAGGAACCTATAAACAAAATTTAAAGCAAAACGGTTAGTTCCATCATGAGTTATCGCGTTACGTACATACGTAAGTACATACATACATACATTCAGAACTAGTGGGCACATAAGCTCTCAGGCTTTGATAGCCTATGAGCTAAAAATGCGAGGAGAAAACATTTCTTTTGCAACTAGATAACAATATTTTTTCATGAAATTTTTACACGGGCTGTGAAACCATTTTATTTATCACCAATAAACATTTCAAAGAGTTCGGACAAAAAGAACTTTTTATTTTAAAAGTGTGAAACGACCCTACGTAAAAAAACAGCAAAATGAGCGCTTTTATCACTAAATATCAATATTTTTTCGCGAATTTTTCATTTTAAAATATAATTTCAGACGAAATCCGGTTAAAGATATAAAATAATAAAAACTTGATGTTCTTTTTTTAATTTATTATCACGGGTCCGTGCAACGCCAGGCGGTGGTGCGCTAGTAACAGAATATTAATATTTATTTTATTAATGCCATATTTAAGCCATTTCCGCCTTTAATTTATGTTTGCAAACCAAAAGAAAAGAAATACTGATATAACAAAATAGTAAAAACGAAGAAACATAACATAAGAAAAAAGATCACAGCATCTTATTAACATCAATTAATTTATATTTAATGACCCCAAAAATACAATTAAAAGGCAAACAAAAGAAAAATGACTGATATAGTACACTAAAAAATGCACTTTCATGAATACCTAATTAAAATAACATATCTTATGTGTAAAGATTCGGTTTCTAACGACTTTGACATTAATTTAGTCTGAAAATCGTCGGTAGTGGGCGTTCATTTTAACGTTTTTTTAATAAATAGTCAAAAATAGTTTATTTCAAACATTCTGGGATAAGTATTTGGTAAAATATGCTTAAAAGGGTTTTATATTTTCTTGAGTTCAAGAATATTAATTAATTACAATATAAATGTCTTAGACGTTTTATCTAAATAACTTACATATTTATATTCCAAACGTTTATTTGTAAATCAATACACGAATTTACATGCATGTTTTTCATCTTTTATTTATCATATAAAATTTGACGATGAAAAATATAGATTAACTTTTCGTAAAGATAATTATTAATCTTTATTTATTTATGTATTTTTATTAGATGAAACACGTGTTAGAAAAATGGATTTTGTTATGTTAACTATATAATTATAAATTAAAGAAAAATATTGACTTTTAAAGTTAACATAAACTTTTAAGGATAGAATAAAATATTTTTTTAATTAATATCGAATGTTCAATGAGTGGCAGTAATGAACTTAATGAGGTAACACAAATGATTTAAATTTTTTAAGAGAAATTTATAGTGCTGTCTTTTTTGGATTGCAAACAAATTAAAATTCAATTCCTATATCAAAATTTCATCTATACAAAGATTCATAAATTAATACTACAGTGAAATGGGCTTTGTGTAGACAGTTTTATTTTTATATTTTTTCTTTGTTTAATATATTAAGGCTATTCTTAAATTATGTTTTAAGCTGTTTCACTTCCATCTATGCACTATGCAGGAAAAAGGTGGATAAGAATTAAGAAGTATGCACTTTGGTTATGTGATATTATTTTTTTATATGGAAAAGCGTAGAATATAAAATATATTTTTAACACACAAGCTGCATAACAGCATACCAATTGCTAACTTTCTAAAATCCATCATTTTGTTACGTAATGATTAACTTATGAATGTAAAAACTAAGCGCAGGAAAGTAGTCAATATAATTGCGCGATAAAAATAGTAGAATTCCAATTAACAATTACGATTTAATATTCAAGTCAAATTAAATGTATATATTTTTAATTACAACACACTTAATGCAGTTTGGCATCTATGCTTCTAAATTTCACCTGTGGAAAATTGAACTTTAAAAAAAAGTTAATTCAAATTCTCAATATGACACCAGGAAACATAACTACTTCTATCAGAAAAAAAATATGTACTCTATTTTTTGAAAGATTTAATTTAAGACTCATATTGCCGAGACATATTGTCGTAGAGCTTATACCGCTAGTGCCGCGGTAGTTTAGAGCAGACGTGGTTTTGCACTGCTCCTCATTTTTTACGGTGTTTTTGGATAATGTGTTTACGGTTCTTTTCAGAATAGTTTGTGATTATCTAAAGTTATTGAAAGCAGCTTGGGCCGCTTTCTAACTTTTTTGAGAAAGGCGCAATTAAAAATAAACTGTTTTGCGGATGATTTGTTCCATGAGGCTAAGGCCCTCCGAAATTCTATATTCAACTGTGAAACAAAAATCGATGCAGACGATAACAAGTCAAAAAGCAAAATTGAAATTGTAAAGTTTAGAAAAAAAAAAGACACCATCGACCGATCGAAGTAGTTGTATTTCATGTATAGAATAAAAGGTTGTTATATTAGATTAAATTTCATTATTTAGATTAAAATGCATTCAATTTATTTTTCTTTGCTTCATGTTTTTCAAGAAGCGGATGACGTCATCTTCTAATGCATTAAAATACGATTGTTATTTTTTTTTTCTCGCGCGTGCCTTTTCTTATAGTCAATCAGTTTCTACTCTAATTTTGATGGAATAAATGAGATGATATTCTAGCTGTACTAATGTCGTTTGCTATTTTTGTCTTAATTTTACTTTAGAATTTTAAACTTTCATATAAAAAATATTAGGTATTACTAAAAAATATTAGACTGGAATGCGAAATCCTCACGCAGGTTCACTGCTACTTACTAATTCTTCATAATAATTGAATAATGATTAAAAAGTAATACACGTATGTGGTGATATGATACCTCATATGTTGTTTCTATTATAGAACATGGCGTCTGCCTGTTTCGGTGCCTCTCTTACATGTTATATGGTACTCAGGTGATGGTTTAGAAGATTCGAGAAGAAATCCTGGATTATGCTGCCCAAACATGGAACGAATTTTCCATCATGACCCACGACCCGAACGGTGAAAATTATATGAGTGCTGATTCATAAAATATTGCTATGTCCCGAGAGAACACTTACTGTGGTTTAAGCGAATTTTATGCTGAAGCACAAATATTTGGTTACGTTTTGAAGGTGTATTACAACGGAGTGATTTATGTTACTTTCACACATTATTTATCTAACGGACATTTTGATGTATATTTGCCTTGCGATTTACAGGATGAAACTTCGCCAACTTTCACTGATCATGATCACAACATAAACAATGTGGTACCACTCTTATCATCCATTTTACTCATGATACAGTCGTTTCAAATAATTCTCCAGAAACAATAATAATATCTTCTTCATTATATCCTTAGCATATTAATTTCCAAAGACTTTTGCCACCTACTGACAAATATAAGAAACAGCGCACTAGATTAACAGGAGCTACAAGACGGAAAGAACTTAGAAATGCTGCTAAAAATACGGCCTAAATAATGCAGATGTTCACCGGTCTGCAGTAGCCAAGTTTTAAGAAATATATATCCCGAGTAGAACAGGGCAGCAACAGCTTGGTATGAGCCTCGAAAATCAGAAAAACGTGCTGGTCGACATAATGAAGAATCTGTCTTCCTGTCAGATCTGCCTTCCATTATGATCCAAATATTACATTTCTGGACGCATAGATATTCGATTGGTAAAATGAACAAAGTGTGTAATAAATGCAAAGGAAATAAATGGTGTGGTGAACCCAATGGATTATGTTGCGCTTCTGGCAAAGTCGTTTTATTTGATATTTCTGAGTCACCAAAAGTAATTAAAGATTTGTTACTCGGTAATCATCCGCTCTCAGCACACTTCTTAAAACATATAAGACGATACAATACCTTATTTCAAATGACGTACTTCGGTGCGTATCAAATCGATATAAGAAACGGCGCACTAGATTAACAGGAGCTACAAGACGGAAACAACTTAGAAATGCTGCTAAAAAATACAAAAGAAAATTTTTATGTCTGCATTTAAAGTACAAGGGCAAGTTTATCACTTAATCGGAAGTTTCCTCCTTCCAGAAGACAGATATATTCAATATTTGCAAATTTATTTTCTTTCGGATCAAGATCAAATAATAGTAAGATCAAATATCGTGCCTAATCTTCACGTAGAATTAATTGGACAGCTTCAAGATATATTAAAAAAATAATCGTTACATTCAGGACTCGAAAAGTAACTTGAATAATGATTTAAAATCAGAGGATTTCAAAATCACAATTCTTGCAGATCGACGTCCGGTCAATGAGCATAGAGAGTGATACAATGCTCCTACAGCTAATGAAGTTGCCGTGCTTTTATTTAACGAAGACAAAGGTCCGAGGGTTAGTGTTGTATTGTCGTGACGGACTATTAAAACGGATTTCGGAACTGCATAGAGTTTATGATTCTTTACAGTACCCATTGCTTTTTATAAGGGGGGGGGGATGTGTACTGCCTGAATATACTACAACAAAATTCTCCAAGTAATAAAACAGTCACGTGTATGCAATTTTACGCGTACCGGTTTATGATAAAACAAGACAGCTTTAATACTCTGCATCACTTCAGAAATTTATTTAACCAATATTGTACCGATATGATGACAAATACAATTATAGAAATATGAGATCATATTCAACAAAAAATCAAACAAAATTAAGATCCAAAAATTATGTTCGCTTGCGAGATGCAGTTAATCAAGACCACAATATTAATGCTCAGGATATTGGACGATACGTCATTTAACCTTCAACGTTTACAGGTTCACTAAGATACGTGCATTAGAAAACACAAGACGCGATGACGTATAATAGACATTTTGGTAGACCAGATTTATTTATTACATTAACCCTGAATGGCTTGAAATAAGAGCTGAATTATTTCCTGGACAAATATCGTACGATAGGCATGATATTATTGCACGTGTATTTAACTTGAAAGTGAAGAGTCTCATGAAACTTCTGACAATTTGTGCAAATTTGTAGATAAAAAAGCTTTTATATTTAGCGTCAAAGGGCAAAAAAGAGAGTTAATTGATGTACTTATTCTGCTGTGGTTACAAATAAAAATATATCCTGATGAGATAGATTCTTTGATATCATCTGAACTACAGGACCATGACCAGGATCCTATTATTCATGACATATTGGTGAAAAATACGATCCATGGTCCATGTGGGGAATATAAAATGTCCGCATCATCAATGATAAACGGTATTTGCACCAAAAGATACCCATGTAATTTTACTGATGAAGCACAAACTGGAGAAGATGGCTATCCAGTTTATCGTCGTAAAGCATTTCTATAGTTCATACCAAAAATAAATTTAAAATAATTAAATTGAACTTTTAGGAAAGGTGGTTGTGGTAATAATTCCATTAAACAATCTTGTAAAAAGCAGATTAGCAGCGCGATCTGTAGGGGAATATAAATTGAAATTTAATAAGCAGCAACTTATGTTAATGTCTTACGGAATCTTAAGTTTGATTAAATTGTGTGCAGTAGTTCTTGAGATAGAGCGGCTTCAAAATATGTGTCGCACACACAAACATACCTTTTTAAAAAATAGTCAAATCATATTCAGAACATTCCTAAACGTGTAAGTCCATCTAAAACGGAAGTCGAAAATTTTCATGATTTTAATACTTTCTGCTTATGTATATAAAATAATGTAAAACGTAACAGAAAATAAAATATTCTCCCATTTATTCTTAAGAATAGAAATATTTTAATTAAAGATTTTACTGAAAGAAAATATAAAATAATTGCATTCAGTTCACAGTCTGGAGAAAGCAGATTGTTTGCACTGTTATATTTTAAAAATTTTCACGGAGTAATTTCAATACTTATATTATATGAGATTACTCAATATAATATATTTAAAATAAAACATACTTTAGAAACGTTAACTGAATTTCTACTCATAACTTTAGTACAAAAGAATAAAAAAAAATTAAATAATTTTTCGGGCTAGTTTTCAAAACGGAATTATCTTAAAATAAAGAGACAAATTCAATAAAGCTAGCATGTAAGCGAATACTGAAACATTTTTCATAAATGAAATTATTTTGAAGCAGGAATTGTTTTATAAAAGTTTTCTAAAAGCATCAATATCTTGTTTGAAATAGTTTCTTTGACTTTTTCCATTCTTTATAAAAATAATTGATTTTATTGAAAAGATAACTTAGTAATAATCATAAAGTAGTTTACGATTGTTAAAGAATTTCAAAATATCTTTATAATAACTTTACGTTATCAGGGATATTAAAATATAAAAATAAAAGTAAATAATTTCAGAAATTTTATTAATATAATTCTCAAAAGTTTTAACTCATAAAAGACATTTTAAAAGTATACTGTATCAGAAATGCAAAACAAAGAATTTATTTAATTTATTATATATATATCGTCATATATATATATATATATATATATACTAGCTGACCCGCCCGGCGTTGCCCGAGCCCTTGTAATAAACTTAAATCTCTTAAAAAACGGAACTCTGGGCACGGTCTACCATAGCTTCGGAACCGTATACCCGGCATGCTCGTAGGCTCTAGAAAATCTTTTATTTCCCCCTACCACCGCCAGTGGAGCATTCTGTTCTAAACAAACCTCTTTCCGAAAGAACTTCTGAGACAGGTCCCCGCTGCCTACGTTACTGTATAGTAGGCGCACTACAAAATTGAGCTGGTTTCGAGAAGATTGGAACATTATTAGCCCAGTTATTGCAATAAGGCACAGTTAGAGAAAATAACCTTGAGTGAGGTGCCGAAGGGAGGAGATGTTCGAGAGTCCTTCAGAAAATGACTAATTAGGAGTCCCACTATCCATGCATAAATATTCGTTCGTTTTGTTAAGCTAGGAACTTAATTACAAAGTTGGCTTAAACTCTTATTTGTAAATAGTGGTAACCGCTACTCATAAATTTAATTTAATGTTATAAAGGGTGACTATTAAGTTAAATATAATGTTTGGAATCACTTGCGTTGAAATCGGAAAGATAGTTGCTGATATATAGAAACGGGGCATAGTTAGAGAAAAACCTTGAATGAGGGGCCGGGGGGGGGAGGGTTGTTCAAGTACCGTTGGGCAAATGACTAATTAAGAGGAACACTATGTATCTTTCAAAATTCGTTCGTTTCCTTAAGCTGGGAACTTAATTACAAATTTGGCTTACCCAATTATTCGGAAATAGTGGTAACCGCTGCTCATAAATTTAGTTTAATGTTATAAAGAGTGACATTTAAGTTAATTATAATGTTTGGAATAACTTGTATTGAAATCGGAAAAATAGTTGCTGAGATATAAAAACGGAGCATAGTTAGAGAAAAAAACCTTGAAATGAGTGCCGGGGGGGAGGGGTTGTTCAAGTGTCCTTCAGCAAATGACTAATTAGGAGGACCACTACGCATCTTTCAAAATTCGTTAGTTTGTTTAAGCTTTGAACTTAATTGCAAATTTGGCTTAAACTACTTTTCGTAAATAGTGATAACCGCTACTCATAATTTTAGTTTAATGTTATAAAGAGTGACAATTAAGTTAATTATAATGTTTGGAATCACTTGTGTTGCAATCGGAAAGATAGTTGCTGAGATATGGAAACGGAGCAGAGTTAGAGAAAAAACCTTGAATGACGGGCCGGGGGGGAGGGGTTGTTCAAGTGTCCTTCGGCAAATGACTAATTAGAAGGACCACTATGCATCTTTCAAAATTCGTTCGTTTGCTTAAGCTAGGAACGTAATTACAAATTTGGCTTAAACTATTATTAGGAAATAGTGGTAACCGCTACTCATAAATTTAGTTTAATGTTATAAAGAGTGACTATTAAATTAATTATAATGTTTGGAACCACTTGCGTTGAAATCGGAAAAATAGTTGCTGAGATATGGAAACGGAGCATAGTTAGAGAAAAAACCTTGAAGGACGGGCCGAGTAGGGTGGGGGGGGGGTTGTTGAAGTGGCCTTCGGCAAATAACTAATTAGGAGGACCACTATGCATCTTTCAAAATTCGTTCGTTTCCTTAAGCTTTGAATTTAATTACAAATTGGCTTAAACGGTTATTCGTAAATAGTGGTAATCGCTACTCATAAATTTAGTTTAATGTTATAAAGGGTGACTATTAAGTTAATTATAATGTTTGAAATCACTTGCGTTGAAATCGGAAAGATGGTTGCGGAGATATGGAAACGGAGCAGAGCTAGATAAAAAACCTTGAAAGACGGGCCAGGAGGGGTGGAGGGGTGGGGGGTTGTCCAAGTGGCCTTCAGCAAATAACTAATTAGGAGGATCAAAATACATATTTAATGATTGATTCATTTGGTTAAGCTAGGAATTTAATTTGAAATTTGGCTGACACTATTATTCGGAAATTCTGGTAACTGTTTTCTAGAAATACAACTTGAAGCTTAAATGTAATTAGACCCTTGTCCCTCTTAATTCCCGCAAATATAAAAAAGAATCTGTTAAATAAAGTTTTCTGTATTAACAATCTCCATCATAATAATAAATGTCATGTAAAAAAAAAAAAAAAAAAAAAAAAAAACTTAAACCCGACTAATTGCCATGAAAAAAAATATGCCTGCAAAATATTTGTAATATGTGTAATTTGTCATGTACAGGTGGTGTGACATTCGCATGGCTCCTCTACGCTAATAACTTCAATCCATGTTGACACTATTTAGTTAGAAATCATTATTTGTGCATCGCTACTCTGGTTTAGTTAATTACTTCTGTGAAGAATCGATGCAACCAACCAGTGAACCAACCAACCCAAGAGAATAAAAGCGTATTTTTAATGAGAGTTCTTTGTGCATTTTAATTAATATTTCAGAAAGTAATTAAAATATTAAAATTCTGAAGTTATGTTGCACCAGGAGAGGGTTTGGACTACCTAAATCTAAATTTCCAGCCTTCTAGGTGGGCCAGTTTTTCCTAGCCATCGCCAACAGACACATACACACACAGACACACAGAGCAAAACTTTCTTTTATTAGTTTATATATATATATATATATATATATATATATATATATATATATATATATATATATATATATATATATATATATATATATATATGTATATACCGGGTGATTATAATTAAAGTTAAGATTTCAAAAATCGATAATTTTAAAACTACTGGTCAGAATGACTTGATATTTTAGCAGAACAATCGTGAGGCAATGGAATTTTGTTTGGCGAAAGAAAAAAAATAGTTTCAAATTGTGCCGATAGATGGCGTTGTCAGGGTAATGTCAGGGGAAAGACCAAAAATGTATTCTTGAACCCTTTCCGGCGCGGTGTAAATTTGTTTGCAAAATGATGAAATAATAGACTGACACCGGAATTTACAAACGAATCCATTAGTAAAAAGAAACTTGCTTATTTTCTGGTTCTTAATGAAAGGAAATTTTTAATTAAATATTCTTGGTGCCGTTTGTCAGTTTTAGAATTAAAATTGGGTGTCCTTTTTTGTGACCACCGCCCGTTAAAGGGTTAAACATAGGAATGATGTTGCCAAAAGGAAAAAAAATAGAGTTCAGAGATTTACTAAAAATTTATTAGCGAAAAGACAAGACTACGTGTTTACAGCGACGACAGCGATAATGACAAAAAAAGAAAAAAAAAAGAGCTTCATGGAACAAACACCTTACTGATTATTAAGGCATAAGTTGCTCAATATGCCATCCGCCTTGTTCCGCTACTAATTGGAAGCGCAAAACGGCATGCTCCACAACAGATCGGAGGGTATCTGTACTAATGCAATGGGTGTGTTGTGTGATGCTTGCCTTCAAGTCGGCTAGATTCTGAATCCGCCCGCTATAAACAACATTCTTCAGGTACCCCCAAAGCCAGAAATCACACGGATTTAAGTCGGGGGAACGTGGCGGCCACGTTGTTGGAAAATGGCGGCTTATGATCCTATCATCTCCGAAATTATCACTCAGTAGCTGCTTCACAGTAGTAGCAATGTGCGGAGGAGCGCCATCTTGAATGAATATTATGCGATACACACACTGACGCTGTTGAAGTGCCGGAAGAACATGGTTACGCAAAAGTGCTTCATACCGCTTGCCAGTAACTGTGCAGGTAACGGGACCCGCAGGTGTGATCTCCTCGAAGAAAAATGGACCGACGATAAACGCTGCCGTTATTCCGCACCACACAGTGACCTTTTCAGACTGAAAAGGTAATGGCTGTAGCTGGGACGGATTCTCGGTCGCCCATATCCTGCAATTTTGCGTATTTACAGAACCTTGCAAATGAAAGTGGGCTTCGTCAGACCACAGAATGTTCCATGGCCATCCGTTGTCCACTTCCATCCGGGCAAGAAATTGTAGTGCAAAAGATTGACGTGCTTCCAGGTCAGCAGGTAGCAACTCCTGCACATGAGTTATATTGTACGGATAACAGCGTAATACGTTCCATAGGACTTTACGCACCGTGCTGTTCGGCATATCCAGCATTCGGTCAATCCCCCTTGCACTGCTGATTCCAGCATCACTGTCAGTATGTTCCTGTAATGCTGTAGTCACATCTTCCACTGCCGCAGCTGGAACTGGTTTCCTTCCTCTATGCCGTTTAACGTCAAATGAACCGTTCTCTTCGAATTTAGCAATCATTTTTTGCAGACCATTTGTTGTTACTGGACCTTTTTTTATGGATTTTAATGTCCGAAACTTCCTAATAGCTGTAAGGGTACAGTCATCGTTCTTATAAAAAAGCTTCAAGAGCAGAGCGCGATCCTTCATAGTCAGAGTCATGATGAAGCATTCAGGCAAAGAGCTGCTGCTCTGCATTTTTATGGTTGCTATGTCTGCGGTGCGCATGTCACGTATTAGTAATTTGCATATCTTCAGACAATGTGAACCCAGACAGCGCCATCTATGGGCACATTTTGAAACTTTTTTTTCCTTCGCCAAACAAAATTCCATTGCTTCACGATTGTTCTGCTAAAATATCAAGTCAATCTGACCAGTAGTTTTAATTAAAATTATCGATTTTTGAAATCGTAGCTTTAATTATAATCACCCGGTATTTAATTACAATTTTCCTTTCATTAAGAACCAGAAAAATAAGCAAGTTTCTTTTTACTAATGGATTCGTTTGTAAATTCCGGTGTCAGTCTATTATTTCATCATTCTGCAAACAAATTTACTCCGCGCCGGAAAGGGTTCAAGAATACATTTTTGGTCTTTCCCCTGACATTACCCTGACAACGCCATCTATCGGCACAATTTGGAACTATTTTTTTTCCTTCGCCAAACAAAATTCCATTGCCTCACGATTGTTCTGCTAAAATATCAAGTCATTCTGACCAGTAGTTTTAAAATTATCGATTTTTGAAATCGTAACTTTAATTATAATCACCCGGTATATATATATGAAGACAATCATACAATTATATAAGAAAAACATTGTATGCGCAAAATCTGAAGACATTATTTCCCCAGATTTGCGTAAAGAAAATATGCTTCTGAATGAAAAAAAAAATCTTTCAAGTGAGAGTATAACTCGCGCTGAAAGGGTTCTGTACATTAATGTTATTAATTAATAAACTCCTACTACCCCTATTTTTTTTTAATAATTTTAGTTTCATCAGATTCGGGAATAGGAGCGATGGGGTGGGTGGGGTGAAAAATGTGTCAGCAAAGCGTGAAATCAAAAGTATAAATAAAAAGACATATCGAGACATCTGGTGCCGTGTTGTTAATAATTTCAAAATATAAGTTTTGGTACCTTTTCCTCTTTTATTTAACAACAAACTTAAACACAGCAGTAAAATATTAATAATCAGATTAGACTGAAAATAAACATTCCAGGGGAGTAACCGAGAAATCGCTCCATATTCAAGATATAAAATTATTCCATTAAAAAAAACAGTTTTCTGGTTAGTTCGGTGTTGGTATTATGCCATGTTAAATAACGGCGTGAGCTGAACTCCGCCCACAGACATGCGGTAAAATCAATTCTCAACAGGGGACATATTTTACCAGTATACTTTCAACGATATATGTGAAAATATAAATAATACCGAAAATTAAAACAAATATATTTTTGAGTTAGATGTTTCGAGTTTGATGGAACGAACAATACCCAACACGATATATAAAAAATAATTTTTTTTCAAGTAACTTAATTAATATCTCTAATTACCCTAATTACCTATATTATTTTCGAAAAGAATTATAAAATTTCCTTGGATAATTCTGCGTCGATAGATATCTCGAGCGCCTGTCAACACCCCCGTTGACCGCCGGAAAAGCAATGTTTGTGTGTAACAAAAAATGCGTTTTTCTCAAAAACTATGTTACCTAAGAAAATCGCTATAGTTTTCCTGCAAGGTTTAAATAAACTCCTATTACCCCCAACTTTTTCATAATTTTAGTTTCAGTAGATTCGGAAATAGGGGGGGGGGGGTAATATTTTTGCAGTGCATTCTAGACGATATGTTTAAAATATAATACCTAAAATTAAAACAAATATATTTTTGAGTTCAGTAGTACGAGATTTTTCACGCGATACACAAAAATAAACTTTTTTTTTTTCAAGTAAGTTAATTACCCTCCTAAATTTTTTCCTTGACATATTTGTGAATGGCTAATAATCTGAAAATATGTGGGTAAGAAGCCTTTATAACTTTCCCAAGTTTGAACTTTCTACGTCCCATAGTTTACGAGAAAAAGAGCTGTGACTGACAGACGGACAGACACAGGAGTGATCTTATAATGGATCCGTTTTAACACTTTCCAACCTAGTTGAAAAGTGTTTATGACTTCAGTTTGTCTGGCCGTCTGTCCGTGCTCTAACTCCCGTAAATATGCTCGGATTACTCTGCAATTTTTATATATTATTGTCGTTATCTATAGCATGTTCCCTATTTCAAAGGAAGTGTGTAGCACTTATAGTTTTTTTACAGGGACACTCAAAAGAATCCCGTTACATTGCGGTCTATGGGAAAAAATTATTTGCGTTTTATTTAAATAATGTTTCACTATTTTAAACGCATTGAAATTTATATATATCACTAAGGTACATTCGAAGAAGCTTAATATGGAATAGGGTGTCCATAGCACTTATAGTTACTTTACAGGGACAGTCAAAAGAATTCCGTTACATTACGTCTATGGAGAAAAATCGTCTGCGGTTTATTTAAATAATGTTTCACTATTTTAAACGTATTGAAATTTATATTTATCACTAAGATGCATTACAAGAGGCTTACTACAGAATAGTGTGTGTATAGCAGTCATCGTGCATTTACAGGGACACACAAAATAATTCTCTACTGCCTGTTAACAATATTTCCTGGAATAGCGTTTTAAGTTACTGAACTCGATATTAATTTTAACTCGCTTTTTGTCTATTACGTGGTGTGTATAAATTCTGTAAATCCTATACAGAGAAGTACAAAAGTTCGCGGACACATTTCCGTTTTTTGACAGAAACTACAGACGGAGAATTTTAAACTGTGCTACGCGTTTCTTAGCTGAACTAAAATTTAGCATCCGATGTAGTACATATACAAATCTATAGATCCTATACAGGGCTGAATAAAAGTATTCGGATGTTTTTCTGAATATTGTATAAGTTGGAAATTCCTGAAATTATGTTTTTAAATATGTTATGCGTTTTCCAAATTGTTTACTTGGATGTTATCTTATCTTTTAGCTTATTAAACGGTATGATTTGTAAAATTATTTTGGAAGCTTTGGAAAGTGTTACGTAATCTATGCTTGACGCATGATTTTTCGTTTTTGTTCCTATTTAAGTATGGAACCCAAAAAATAATGATAAATATTACGAAAACTTCGTTATTTCAGATATGATTTTATTTTCTGAATGCTAGAGATTACTTGCTATTTCATTTCTTTTAAACTTTTATAACCTATATGTTATAGTCTATAAAATATAATCCATAGTCTTCATTAAATTTTTTTGTCTATTTTAGTCTATAAGCACTTAGAGCTCCAGTGTATTTGAGAGTAATGAGTAATTTATTACTTACGCATCATACGTAGTATAGGGTAATCGTTTTGAAAATAGAAAATAAAAATTGACGGATTTACACGTTTCAGACACTGGAGATTTCGAAAAATATATTTTTGAAAATAAAAATTGGCCGTCCGTCTGTTTATGTGTCTGTAAACGCAGTATCTTTCGAACATATTAAGATAGAGACTTGAAATATGGTATGTACTTAGTATGTAATAATGGGAAGAAGCTTATTGGATTTCAGTAACTTCGATTATACGGAACTATTTTTTCGAAGACTCGAAATATTCGTTCTGATAAAAGGTATATAAAATTTTTCGAAATTGTTTCTTTTAAGGATCGAATATAAAAGACAATAAAACAAACATAAATTTTGCACAAAGAATGAAGTCGATCGAATAATTAGTTGCCGATATATTTGTAATCGTGTTATCCACACTCTTCGATTTTTTATGACCCTGTATTTGATTTAAATTTTAATTCAAAATATATTTTAATTGGAAATGAAACGCTTTCTCCGATGCAATAAACCGTTAATTAATAGGATTATCAATTTTGGAGTTATAAGGATGTTTCTTTTACGCAATTCAGTAATAGAGCATTTAAAGTTTATGACGTCATCACGCCACGATTTTATTCAAATTGCAATGCATTTTAAAAATAGTTTACACATGTTTTATTTTCATATTTTATATAATGCATATCCATGAGGGGTAAGTAATACGCTAGCCCCCCAACGACCAGTTTTTATTTTAAAATCATATCTATTTCGCCTTTAAGACCTGTGAGCAGTTGCATTATTTAAATCTGCTGATGAGGCATATTTTTATATGTTTAGTATTTTTCTACCTATTTATAATTTAATTTAGTTCCCCTAGTGCACAATTTAATATGCCTGCGTCGTTTCTATTACTTGAGTTTCTTTTTGTCCTATGGAAAGAAATCTATAAAATCAATTTTAAAAATGAAAATTTTAAATATATATATATTTTATGAAATGAATGATGTCTTAAACGAAAAAATTATTTCACATAACATTTTATTTTATTACTCGTGGATTAGTTAGCCTCTAAAGTTATTCTGATTCAAAGAAACTTAAAAAAGAAATTGCGCAATCTTAATTTAGCATAAATCTGCGTAGAATCATTTTAATAAACATGAAAGACATAATTTTTTCCCAATATATTTACTAATATCATTGATTAGTTCTTTCCAAAGTACATCCATTAATATTCTTCAGAAAAGTAATTAGCTTGCTATATTTTACTTGACGCACTTATTTTGTTTTAGAAACTGATATTAATTAATTTGATAAATGGTATGTTGCTCTTAATCATTCCTTAGCTTAAATCCAACGCAAAATTCAGTGACGCGGGTCAATATTTCGATCACCATGTAATGCAATAAACAGCCTTTAAAAACTCGCATTATAATTATAGCGTAATGTAAAAAGCCAATTTCAACATTGTCGACTACGGCAATAAAGTGGACAGTAAATGATACACCTATCGATAAAATTTCAACTCTGTTTACTTAACGAACCATTTTTAACACTTTCCAACCTAGTTGAAAAGTGTTTATGACTTCGGTTTGTCTGGCCGTATGGCCGTCTGGCCGTCTGCCGTCTGTCCGACTGTCCGTGCTCTAACTCCCGTAAATATGCTCGGATTCCTCTGCAATTTTTATATGTTATAGTCGTTATCTATAGCATGTTCCCTATTTCAACGGAAGTGTGTAGCACTGATAGTTTTTTTACAGGGACACTCAAAAGAATTCCGTTACATTGCGGTCTATGGGGAAAAATCATTGACGGTTTATTTAAATAATGTTTCACTATTTTAAACGCATTGAAATTGATATATATCACTAAGGTGCATTCGAAGAAGCTTAATATGGAATAGGGTGTGCATAGCACTTATAGTTACTTTACAGGGACAGTCAAAAGAATTCTGTTACATTACATCTATGGAGAAAAATCGTCTGCGGTTTATTTAAATAATGTTTCCCTATTTTAAACGCATTGAAATTTATATATATCACTACGGTGTATTTCAAGAGGCTTACTACAGAATAGTGTGTGTACAGCAGTCATCGTTCATTTACAGGGACGCACAAAAGTTCGCGAACACATTTCCGTATATTTAACTCCAGACGGAGAATTTTAAACTGTGCTACGCGTTTCCTAACTGAACTAAAATTTAACATCCTATGTAGTATATATACAAGCAATAGATCCTATACAGGGCTGAATAAAAGTATTCGGATTACTTAGATGTTATCTTTTAGCTTATTAAACGGTATGATTTGTAAAATTATTTTGGAAGCATTGGAAAGTGTTACATAATCTATGCTTGACGCATGATTTTTCGTTCTTGTTTTTATTTACGACGTATTGGTTTTCGGAGTTCCCCATGGAGACAACCGAACGAAACAAGAATAAAACGACTTCTGAATTGCATTTATCGCCAAGCGATGTTAGAGTGGCGCCAACATACCGGCCACCACTTACATATTTATTTCAGCAACATATCTTAAACAAATGTCCTTCGTTGTAAACAATTATTATTTTTTTAACAATAAATCTTCAATTATAATACAAGATTCAGTTCAATCAATAATACATATATACAATTCAATTCAATTATAATATTAAAATATAAAGTTACTGCAAAAAGTTTCAAATATAAATGCACATGAAATATAAGAAAATAAATATTTACATTATAATAAAGGATCATTTATGGGCAAAATACAATTATTAGAAATTGCTCGTTTGAATATACCATTTGGAGTTTTTACAATCACAACCCTAATTTTACCATCGCTCCCATAAATAACGTCTTGAATGCGACCGACTGACCAGGTACACATGGACAAATTACTATCCTTTAATAAAACCATAGTTCCAATTTTAATATTTTCTTTTTCAAATAACCATTTTGTTCGCTGTTGCAGATTATTTAAATAATCTGTACTCCATTTTTACCAAATTAATTGATTAATTTTTGTAATTTGCTGCCAATGACTAAGTTTATTATTGGCAAGGTCAGTCAAGTTTGGTTCACAGATGCTATTTATAGGGCGGCCTATTAAAAAATGTCCTGGGGTTAACGTTTCGTAATCGTTTGGATCCGAAGATGAAGGTATTAGAGGCCTACTGTTTAAAATACCTTCGATTTGATTAACGACAGCTAAAAATTCCTCAAAAGTTAGTTTTAAATCTAAAATAGTTCTTTTTAAATGGTGCTTAAAGGACTTTACCCTTGCCTCCCACAAGCCACCAAAATTAGGGGATCTAGGAGGAAGGAATTTCCAAGAAATTGAATTAGCCAATAAGTAAGCAGCCAATTCCTCGGATTGATTTTTTACAATTTTATGCATTTTTTTTTCAATTCTGAATTCGCACCAACAAAATTAGAGGCATTATCAGAAAAGATGGTGGCACAAATTCCGCGCCTAGCTACAAATCTTTTTAAAGTAGCTATTAAGGCTTCAGAAGTTAAATATGTTATTATTTCTAAATGAATTGCACGAGTAACAAAACAGACGAAAATTGCGACATAAATTTTACTAAAAACTCCCTTACGTTGGTTTTTGTATTTTATATAAAATGGGCCAAATAAATCAATGCCTGAATTTGTAAAAGAGGGATTGATATTTACCCTTTCTTTAGATAACGAGGTCATGCTTTGATCTGCAATTTTAGGTTTGTTTTTAAAACAAACAATGCAATTATGCACGATTTTTCTAGCTATGTTTCTGCCATTTAAGGGCCAGAATTCTTGTCTCACAAAATAAAGCAATGATTGAGCACCAACGTGCAAATTTTTTAAGTGAAAATACTGGAAAATTAAAAGTGTAAGCCTGTGATCTTTGGGTAAAAGAATCGGGTGTTTTTTATCATAAGATAAATTTGATTGATCTGAACGACAACAAACCCTAATTATTTCATCCCTATCAAGAAAAGGATTTTAATTACTTACTCGGCTATCCTTTAGTTTCTCACCTTTCTTGAACGCCTTCATTTCCCTGGTGAAGTACATTACCTGAACCAATTTGACTAATTCAATCTTTGCTTGGTAAAATTCCTCCTTTGTAATAGGCCCTACAATCCTTTCTTTGTGCTTGCAATTATAAATAAATCTATAAATATAAACTAAAGTACAAATTAACTTAAAATAACTGTTACTTAAATCACAAAAATTGTTCAGAAAATTATTAAAGTCCTGGTTAATTAGATGCAAATTAACATTACAGTTTGATTTAAGTTCGTTTAAATAAGCATCAACATTTGGAAATTCAGTTTTTTTTTCCTTTTCTGTCAAGTCCAATATATTATTAGTCAATAATGGACCTTTCCACCACAGTTCCATATCTAAAAGTTCTTGAGGAAAAGTTCCACGAGATATTATATCAGCTGGATCAGCACTAGAAGGAATGTGTTTCCAATAAAATTGTTCTGTGAGAGACTGAATCTTTGAGACTCTATTTGCGATTAAATTTTTTAATAGATGAGCAGAGGTTGTTATCCATGCCAATGCTATAGTTGAGTCAGAGAATAAAATTACTCCTTGAATGTCTTGTTGTCAGGAAGGGAGAATTTTGGAGACAAGTTGAGAAAGAAGCAAACAGGAACATAGTTCCAGTCTTGGCACAGAAATGGTCTTTAGAGGTGACACTTTTGATTTACTCGCAATGAGGTTTGATGTGGTCGAGTTAGATGAATTTAAACAATATACATAAACTGCAGCACCAAAAGCTGTTATTTAAGCGTCCGCGAAACCAAGAACAAATATTGCTTCTGTAGAAGGAGTTAAAATGTATCGGCTAATTGTTATATTTTCTATATTCTTTAGTTGACTTAAGAAGTTGCACCAATCACTAGCAAGGGGTTCCGGAATAATTTCGTCCCATCCTATGTTACACAACCACAATTTCTGAAGATAACACTTGGCCTTGGAAATAATTGCGCCAATGAGCCCAAGAGGATCATACAATTTTGCTATGACAGAAAGAACCTGTCTTTTGGTGTATGATTCTTGTTCTTTCACCGAAACTCTAAACACAAATTGGTTTTATTGATTGCCAAACCATACCTAAAGTTTTAACTGAAGTGTCAGACTTATTGCAAAAGGAAACTTCTTCGATTTCAACACGATTTAAATGATCATTCAAATTTGAATTCCATTTGTGCAAAGCCATTCCACAAGAACGAAATATGTTAATTAATTGATTTTTCAGGGCTATTGCCGACTCTGAATTTGGGGATCCAGTCACGATGTCGTCCATGTAGCTGTCAGATACGATAGCTTTTGCCGCAAGAGGAAATTTATCCTTCTCGTCTAAAGCCAATTGTTTGATGCACCTTATGGCAAAAAAAGGGGCGCATTTAGTTCCAAAAATGACCGTGTTCAATTTAAAGGAAATTGTGGAATTATTTTCGTAATCCTTTCAAAGAATGTGTAGAAGGTCCCTTTGTGAAGGATCTATCAAAATCTGCCGAAACATTTTTTTAAATGTCCGCAGTTAAAGCAACCGTATATTTTAGAAATCTTAACAAAATATCAAAAAGATCTTCCTTAACTTCATCGGAAAGCAAAATATCATTGAAGCTTTTTCCCGTTGTGGTAGGGGCAGAGACATTAAAGACAACCCTTAATTTAGTAGAGGATTTATCCGGTTTAAAAATGCCATGATGAGGCATGTAATAAACTACTGAGCGAGAGACTTCGACTGAAATTCTTTCCATAAGCTCCAATGCTTCATATTCATTTAAAAATTCGTAATAAAGTTTTTTCAATGTACTATTATTTTCCATGGTCTTTACTGTTTGATGTAAACGCCTTTCTGCTAAATTTCGCGATTTTCCCAATGAATTTAATTGATCAGTTTGAATCGGCATTTCGACAATAAACCTTCCGGTATCATTCCGTTTGTGCGTTTTTTGAAAATGAGATTCACAAAATTCTTCTTCTTTACTTAGAAAACGGTTAGGTGAAATATTTTCTATTTCCCAAATTTTTTTAAGATTAGATTCAATATTCTCAATTTCGGAATTAAATGTTAATCCACAATACGAGTTAGAACTCTTGATTTTAACAGTTCCAGTAGCAATAAGGCCAAACACCGAATTTTGAAACATTAAATTTGGTGAAATGCGATTTTTTCCTTCTTTTATCATATCATAAAAGAGTTATGCCCCAATTATTAAATGAATTTTTCCCGGTATGTCAAAATTAGGATCAGCTAGCAAAACCCTATTTGGTAACAATGCTTTATAAATTTTAATATTTGAAGAAGGTACACAGTCAGTTATTTTCGAAACAACAAAAAATTCGCTTGGTGAAGAGAATGAAGAATTCTTATTACGAATTATCGTATTAACTTTCCCTTTAACATTAAAGGCATTTCCACCTAATCCACTAACGGAAACATTTATTCTTTCCTTTTACAAGCCCAAACAGGAGGCCATTTCTTTCGTAATATAGTTAGCTTGGCTCGCGCTGTCGAGAATTCCCCTGGTCTGGACGAAGCATTTATGTAACGGACTATAAATATAAATATATGCCGTAGACAAATCATCTGCTTTTTTACTTTCATTATTATGTGATGAAAAACTCTGAGATATTTCCGATAGATTTTGTTTATTTGATTCATCATTTTCTTTACCCGAACGAAGCCCGTCTGGTGCTGATGTAAATATTTCTATTTCAGAATCGGGGCTTTTTATTGACGTTTTATTTTGAAATCATTTATTTTTATCTCGATGAAGTAATACGTTATGACTGAGGCTACACAGCTTGCAGTTATATTTTGAACCGCATTTCGAAAGCAGATGCGAGTCATTTAAATAATTTATACAAAGTTGATTCTTTTTTACTTCATCAAATGTTTGAATTGGAGCCATTTTTAGTAAAACGGGGCACTGGTGTAATGCATGTAATTTTTTACTAACAAGGCATGAATTAGATTTCAGAATAAAAGTTTTTTGTTTGTTCTGGGTTTTAAATTTTTGCGAATTTATTTGTGTTCCTTGAAGGTTTTCTAATATTTGAACACGATTTTGCAAGAATTCGGTAAAGGTATCCCATCGAGGTAAATCTGCCGTTGTTTATGTCATTTCGAATTCCTTACATGTTGTTCTATCCAATTTTGCCAAAATAATATTAATCAATACATTTTAACTAAAATTGTTCATTTCGACATTTAACACCTTTAAAGCTCTTACATGCTTTAAAATACAATCAAGCAGCATTCTTAATTTCTCAGCTGATTCAGTACAAATATTATCTAACATTAATAAAGATTTAATATGACTATTAACTATTAATCTTTTATTGTCAAATCTTTTTTTAAGTGCTTCAAATAATGACTCATATGTGTCATCAGTAGTTTGGATTTGTTTCTCTGTCCCCACAAGAGAGGATTGCAAATAAAAAAGTTTCTGATCATTACTTAACAATTCGTTCGAATGAATTATACTATTAAATTGAGTCTGGAAGTAATTCTAGTTTTCATAAGAACCATCGAATTTCGGCAATGGAATTTTTGGTAATTTAACATTTAAATTTTTGGAATTATTGACATCATTATTTTCATTTATTAGATCAACATTTTTAGTTTTAGAAATCTCAATAAGTCTTTTAAATCTTACTTGAGATTTTGGAGATCTTGTTCGATTTCTTCAAATTCAGCTTCACACTTATCGATTTCTTCATCTTTCAAAATTTTATAGAACTCCATTTTCAAGTCGTCTAATTTATCTTCTAATTTATTCAAATTTTCGATTTTGTTCAGAAAATCCACTGAGTCTATTTCTTGTGGCTCATCGGCTATAAAATTGGTTAACTTTGTAATTTGGGCTTTTATATTGCCCCTTCTTCGATTCAGCACTTTTAAATCCATTGTTATTGTTCCGATTTTTTTTTCTTTTTAAACAAAACGCAATATAATTCAACGATCACTGTTTTTTCTCCGGCTCGACGGACCATAATGTCGACTACGACAATAAAGTGGACTGTAAATTATACAACTATCGATAAAATTTCAACTCTGTTTACTTAACGAACCATTTTTTAATTTACGACGTATTGGTTTTCGGAGCTCCTCATGGAAACAACCGAACGAAGCAAGAACAACACGACTTCTGAATTACATTTATCGCCAAGCGATGTTAGAAGCCAAGAGTGGCGCCAACAAACATCATTAATTTACATGATGGATGCTGTGTAATACTAAGAACTGAACCATTCTGTTTAAATATCCATTCTTCTATTACTAACCGCCTTAAAAGGCAGGATTAGCTATCACGATATGGTGCCATATAAATCTAAAACTTAACATAAGCAGAAAAAAATTATAATTTTATTTATAGCATTTTTTTCTATGTTTTTTCTGGTGTGAATTTTTATTATTATTTTCAATGTATAAGATAAGTGCAGTATAAAATGTGTATACATTTCTTTCTGTTATTGTCATGAAAAGAAAATACATGTAATAAAGTAATTTTGTATTCAGGATGCAACAATATACGTTCGCATTTCAGAAATCAATGGAGCATTTTAAATATATATATATATATATATATATACTCATTTTCATAACATCACCGATCTCTTAATGGGCGCAAAACATGGGATTGCCATTGGATACCACTTATTCAATTATTCAATGTATGTTACTAACCGTTGGAAATGATTCTATGCAATTAAGTAATTTCAGCTTCTGTTATAGGGTAAGTTTTGTACTTAAAACTTTTTCTATTTATTTCTTTTAAAAAACTATTCGATATGTTCATTCCACAGATATTGTAACGCTTATTTTAAAAAATATATATAATCTATAAATACATTTGCTACGACTTCATAGGTGACACCTACAACCCACAAATTTCTAACATAGTTCAATGGAGTTTTGGTATTAGAGGACTATCATTAAATTTTAAGGTCTTGGACAACAAAAACATAATGGAGTCCTACGTATATTATGATGTTTTTATAAATAATGTATAATATATAATAATATATAATATATAATATATACATATATATATAGTATATAATGTAATATATAATAATATATAATAAGTATACATAGTACTATGTATTGATTGCATATATGTAAATCAAAAACTAAAAATCGTGTTGCACACTAATTGTACTAAAATTAGAATTGGAATTTTTTCATAAAAATTAATTTGGAAGAGTCAAATACTTTATTACAGAATTAATAATTCCTTATCATAAATGTAAAGAAAAATTCAGCAACGCGGGACAACATTTCAATGGCCATGCAATAAACGCCTTTAAAAAACTCGCAAAGTTATATAAAACTAGCTGAAGTACCTGGTCTTGAACGTGATTTTAAGACAGTTTTTTTTAGAAAAATCAAGTTCTAAATTAAACATGCAGTATACAAACATAATTCAAGAAGCATAAGAAGTATTTTGCACATGAATCAAATGAAAACACAATATAAAAATATATAAATTTATATTATAAACTCATCAGAAATCAGCTATAAATCAGCGAGTTTCCATTTATCATTGGCGGTATAAAAAATGAATATTCACAACTGCTAAGATTCCTTCAAAATTAACTTTGGGTATAAACGAGGAACCTGCGTTGCCGTTCAAAAAATATCGTTTCAATTTACGTTTTTATTTTGAGCTTTAATTTGCGTAATTTTCAATTTTTTTTTCATTTAATCCGGACGACAGATTATCTATTTATTAGTTAATATCTGTGGTGAGCATTGAGACCGAGATTAAAACTTTTTGCTAAAAGTTGTTTCAAAGTATTTTGTTATTTAAATAAGTTTTTCATGATAAAAAACATGGCAAATAAAAAGATTTTATTTTTAAAAAATCTGAAATCTTTATTTCAGTTCTTCACTAATAATGAGCTATGGGGACCTAAACCTTTGTGGAACTTCTAATGTAGTACTGAATCATGATAAAAACCAAATTATGGAAATATTGGCATATTTGAACATTTTGGAGGTCTCTATACAACATATTTCATTTTGAAATTGTTTTTTTAATATCACATTTAGTCCACATGACACATATTATTATGATAGAGTATAATAGCGGGGATCGCCGGCTATCGGGGCGGTTCAGATATTCGAAAAAACGAGAAAAATCGACCGGTAATTTTTTATAAAAAACATTTTTTTTTCTAAATAAAATTTATTTGAATTTATTAAAGAAAGGATAAAGTGTTTTGAAAGGAATATTAAACGAAACCCTTTGGGCGATCTTCGATCACACTTATCCACTTGTTTATTACAATGTTCTTACGTTTCCACAAGGTATTATAATCAATTATGCTGCACACTCCAGCGTGTCATAATTTAATCATTTTAGTTGAAAAATAATCAGTATAAGTCAAAATTGGTCGAAATATTCTTTGTATTTTTAGCTTGTTAATCATAAAGCTAACAATACGAGTTTTACCGTGCAATTTTTATTTAAAGAACATTTTAAATGATAGTTAATATTTTAAAAAAACATATAATATTGAATGCTGTATTTTTTAAAGGCATTTAGGCAAATACTTATAATAACAGAACCATTAAAATGAATTTGACATAAATGTTGCAATTTCAAAGTGGAGTATAATAATACAGATTATGTAGAATGAAGTTTGTTTCAGCATTAGTATGCAATCATATAGGAAATATATATGTGCATTAATTTTAATTTATTTAGCATAATTTAATTTCAGAACCGTCGTAATTAATATTTGATCTAAAATGTTAGCAAAAGGAAAGTATCACTGACCTGTTGGTAAATAATTAAAAGAAAATTATTACTAGTGATTTAAATTTCTTTAGTAAAGGGAATTAGCTTTCTTAGCAAGTAAAATGTAAATGCAATACAAATAAAATCAGACCAAAAATTTTAACATTCCATAATTACCATGCTTTGCCAAATATCATATGGATTTATTTCTAAGGATTTATTACCAGTGATATGTGTTATAAAATAATGCAGTAATGTTAGCTTAAAATACTGCGTAATTAATACAAAATATTATCCAAGAAATACATGTCTAACATTTTTTTCCATTAACGTAATTATTGTTTCATTCTATGTGGTTTCGGTTATAAAAAGTATACGAAACGCGCGGCGTTATAATCAATTTATTTCCGAACAATAGTTTAAAAAAAACTTTGTCTGGAAGTTTTCGATTTATTATGAAGTCATTTCTTTGAAAAAAAATGTTTTTGGTAACCACGGATTAAATATTAAGTCTGTGTTTGTAAAAAAATATGCTGCAAATATATTCTTAACTGCTATCTGAATTTTAGTTTTATGTAAAAAGAGGATTATTATTTTTCATGTTCATTTGCCTTCATCAAACATTCATTATTTCATGCACTGAAAAAAAGTTATCTTAACTTTGATCTTTTCGATTATTTTTATTGTAATGTATATTCCAAAAAGATAAAACTTCTTTCCATAAATGAAAAGAAAATTTAAAGAAAAGTCATAACCTGGGATTAATTTTTTTTTAAAGAAAGAATCTCATGCTGAGTAAAGCATTTTTTTATCTCGTCTTTAGGAATAAGTTTTTCATCATTAAGGGGTCGAATACATTTACAATCAATTTAATTTTTATGTTAAGAGAATAAAATATTTAATATAAATGAAAAATCTATTTAAAAATTGTCTTTCTGAAATTAAAAAAAGGTTATAGTACATTTGATATGAGAAATTTATTTGAGGTTTGCATGTTCTCTCTCGATGAAATTGGGATAAGTTACAAAATAATATCTTTGATAGATTCCAGTACTTTTTTAACACTCTCCAGGGTAATTGAATGGTGTTTTTGAATTTGTTGTGTCTGTCGGTCTGTCTGCACGTTCTCCAACTTGCTTGAATATACTCTGATTACCATGTCATGTTCGATATTGAAAATGAATTGAAAATCAACATTTATAGTTCATTTAAAGGGGCACTCAAACGAATTCCGTTACATTATGGTCTATGGGAAAAATCGTTTGAGGTGTATTTTAATAATGTTACACTATTGAAAACGTAATGGAATTTATATGAATTTCTAAGGTGCACTAAAACATACTTTCTCTAGAATATGGAGAGCAAAGCATTTGTCAGTCATTTATAGGGTCACACACAAAAAAAAATCTGTTATATAATGGTCTATGATGAAAATTTTTCCAACGTACTTTAATTGTGCTACTAAATTTCAAACAAAAGTAAATTTATGAACATTATTGAGGAGCACTACAACATGCTTACGTAGAATATGAAGTTCATAACAGTTATCATTCCTTTATAGGGACTCACAAAATATTGCGGTTACAGTACTGTCTGTAAGTAATAAATGTTGGGAATGCATTTTCATTTTGTGAGATTCGTTGTTGAGTTTAACTAAATGTTTGCACACTACGCGATGTGTAAGAATTCTTGAAATCATACATAGACCTACACAACGAAATTCGTAAGCATTTCTGTCTATGAGCAAGAATTGCTTACTGGTAATCGCGGGATAGACTGGTAATGTTGGTAATTGAGTTATGCTTAATCTTGCTGATCAATCATTTCCTGCTGAACTATATTTAGTACTACCCACAGTTGCACTACAAGAGGATTATTATTGAATATAGTGTGTACAGTATTTATCGGGAATTTACAGAAACACACACACAAAAAAAAATGTTACAATAATGTACATGAGCAATAATAGCTGGAAATGCTTTTGCATTTGTTGTATGCGTTTTTAAATTGAACTAATATTTTGCATATTACATTATGTGTATAAATTCTATTGATCATATACATGGCTGCACAAAAGAATTTGAGTACAATTCCGCTTATTGACGGAAATTGATGAAGGAGAATTTCCATGCGTGTCCTAATGTAACAAAAGTTTCGCAAACTATGTAGAATATATACAAACCTATAGATCATACACAGTGTGAACAAAATAATTCCGATATTTTTTGAGAGTATAGATGTAAATTGTTGAAATTGGGTTTTCGAATGTGCTTTGCATTTTCCAAATTGTTTAATTAAAACTTATATTTTATCTTAATAAACGGTGCAGATTTGTTACAGTATTCTGAATGTGTTGATGTTGTTTCATAATCTATGCTTGAGTCATGATTTTTCTTCTTATTACGTAGTGAAGTTATTTATACTAGAATTCATATACAGATTAAGCCGAAAATAATTCAAAATTTTTTTTAGCTTCGTGATAATAAAACAAGAAATTGTGTTATCATTTTTGTGTATTTATTTTTTTTTTCTTAAAAAATAAAATTTTAATTAAAATATATGCTAAGAGTTATTTATAATTTGAAAAGGTATTATTTATTTCAAGTAAACAGATGTCCTATAATTATGCAATTACTAATTAATACAGAGTATATTGAACAAAACCATTGACTTTCAAATATTATGGACATATTTATGGCAATAAAAAATGCACTATTTATTTTAATACTCTTTTTAACACTTTCCAACCTAGTTGAAAAGTGTTTATGACTTCGGCTTGTCTGGCCGTATGTCCGTCTGCCGCCTGTCTGTACTCTAACTCCCGTAAATATGCTCGGATTGCCCTGCAATTCTTATATGTTATTGTTGATATCTATAGTATGTTTACTATTTCAACTGAAGTGTGTAGCACTTATAGTTTTTTTTACAGGGGCACTCAAAAGAATGCCGTTACATTACGGTCTATGGGAAAAAATCATTTGCGGTTTATTTTAATGATGTTACACAATTTCAAACACATTCTAATTGATATATACCACTAAGGTGAATTACAAGAAGCTTAATATGGAATATGGAAATTCCTGAAATTACGTTTTTATATATGTTATGCGTTTTCCAAATTGTTTACTTAGATGTTATCTTTCAGCTTATTAAACGGTAATGATTTGTAAAATTATTTTGGAAGCGTTGGAAAGTGTTACATAATCCATGCATGATTTTTCGAATGATTTTTCGCATGATTTTTCGGTCTTGCTTATTTACTACAATGAGAGAAATTTTTAATACATTTAATATACTACTGATAATTTTTTCTTATATATCGAATTTCAAGGAATCATTTCAAATTTAATAAGAAAATATTTAATGCGTATGCAAATTTTGTATTTTTTATAATAATTAGCATTGTTTTGAATAAGCTCTTTCACTTTTAATGGGAATAGGGTTCTATAATTCAAAATACGAACATTTCTTGCATACTCAAGTTTTTTGAAGAAAAAAAAGTTTCTTCCTTTTTTAGATAAACCAATGCAAACTTCAAAACAATTTTAAGTATATTCCATTTAAAGCTAAAAATATTAGAAAAATAATACATTAGAAAAATTCTGTAAGAAGAATTTACAGTTCTAATCATGGTTTTCTTTATCAGTTCTTTGTCTCGCGAAGTTGGATCTATTCTAGTAAATCCCAAAGGATTTTATATAAGACGATACAAAGAAAAAAACAATACTATTTTAGAACGATCAGAAAATCGTATCCAATACAAGGAAAATGATTGCTTAAAAGATCATCCTTATCACTATCAATGTCCCTTTGTTTACTGCTGTTGAATAAACTACTAGTCTTGTATTAAAAAGATTTTAGATAGTGTGTAGAAATGTAAAAAATTGGATATCACTTTCATCCAAAGAATTGTCGTAATCTACAGTAGATATTTTGTCATAAATTAATACTTGGCATATTTAAAGGGTAATTAAATTGCAGTATTTTGGATGATTAAACTTCTAAATGTACAACTAAAGTTTTTATAAGAATGGAACTTTAAGAGAAATTCTAAAATTTCAAAATGAGAAAATCATTCTGCATATTTTTATCTATGTACTTTTGTTTATTTCTTTGCTATAATTTGTGATTTTTTTTCTTCAGAACATTTTAGATTCAATATCTAAGTATAGACTTATTGTCATACATTTTCTTTAATTTGTCAATGTAAGGAATCGATTTCGAGATTCTTTTCAGCTGTTTGACAAGATGACACACTATTTTTAATATGCCTTATGCTGTCCATGTCAATTCCATTAGTATTAGCAGATTAATTCATTACTTGAGCTGTTAAATTATGGAATACTGAAAACGACTATACGATTGATAGGGTATTTTAAACCTTTTTGTCAAATGACTGCCTGCATTTGACACAGATGAATTACATTTAACCATTTGACTGTCCAGCAAAAGGACAAAATTGTAATGTTGTTTTCTCTGTAATTTTTTTATGCCAAAAACGGTGTTTATTCCAACATTATATAAAAAAAATTATTATATATGTGAATGTAATACTTGAGAGTCTAAATTATTATTTAATGTATTAAAACTGTATTATATCCGTAGACTTATATTACTTTAAAAATGCTTGTAGTGTAGTGAAACGTGGGCTTAGTGAACGGGCGTTTCAGTAAGAGGGGTTTTATAAAACAGCTTTTTTTACATATATTCATTTTTCGGTATTTCTAAATACTCTTCTTAATAGCAATTTGACTTAAACATCCGTAGCTAATTTTCATTTTATTTTTCTAAAAATAAAAATAAGAAATTCTACAAAGGAACTTTTGGTGTTTTCCCCCCTACCTTCTATAGATATTTTATACCGGAGCTAAAACGTATATTAGCAAAATATTCAACTTTTCCCTTTCAAAGAATTTTCTAAATGTGTGTACTATTATAGGAAAGGTAGCCAAAATTTGGAACTCCATGTGCATAATCCCGGTTATAATTAAATACAAACCCTAAACTATGGTGAACAAATTTTATAAAGGTTCTATAATGGATTTTTTTATATCTTTAAACTTTATAACTTTGTAAGTTTTTGTTTATAAATTTGGCCAACAATCTTACAAACTTCTTCAATTGTAACAAATGTTTATTTAAAAAACATCAGAAACTGGATGATTTACTGTCCTCAAATTTGAAGATGTCTTCCTATCTCGACGACGTTTTATTACCTTAAATAGAACATTCATTAATAATTCTTTACAGTATTATAATAAAAAATGTGAAAGTATGAAAAATATAATCATACAAGACAATCTATATATATATAAATGAAGGACCGGACTGAGGAGAACATCAACGCACAGATCAAACTACTGAATCAAACTACTGAACCTACAAACATGAAAATTGTGGAAAAAATAATTCTTAGGATGTTGAGGCGCAGTAAGAAAAAAATTTCTAAAAGTCCACCCCTAACGCGGATAAAAGAGATAAATCCTTTTAAAAAAAATATGCATTAAAATCGCTCATTATATTTATGTGACAAATGGTAACATATTTTAATGTATTTTTGTAATGCTGAATCGAATGGCACTAAGTACATTCTTCTAAGTCTTGCAGTTATGAAATATTGCATATTTTGTCTAATTTGGTGATGTCTTTGTCGCCAAAACCGCAATATTCTAATTTTACAAATGATAATTTATTAAAATACCAAGATTGAATGCTTTAACCTTTTATATGCAAAATATTTCATATACAACTCGAAATATTTAAAACGCTTATCTGCGCCTGTATCCAACACACTTTTTACCACAATTCCACTTAAAACTGGTAACTCAACTGGATTCACCACTATTTTATTCAAATCAATAACAGAAGGCTTTAAAGAAGTAATTTGCGACTGCCGATCTTCCATGCAACAGCCATCTACAAGTTTAAATTTGACTGGCGACCTTTATTACCTCCGAAAGGCCTCCTATTCACATTATCCTTAACTGAACTTTCACAAACAACCAGCTGTCTAACTCTAGACGATTTACCATTCCTTCTATTACCCTTATTACCTCTAACAAAACCAATCTCACGTGCATTCTCGCCCTCATTGCTTCTCAAACCATCATTACGTGCATTTGCACCATTATTTCTTCTGAAACCACTATTTCGAAAATTACTACCACTGCCATAGTTAACATACTGGCGTGCATTATTCTCAAACCTCCTATTACCACCATTACGATAGTTTCCAAATCTATTTTCAGACCTCTCCCCCTCATTACATAACTCACGAGTAGGTCTTTGTCTTGGGTGATCACTAACCTCTGTATTAATTTCATGGCGTGTTTCATATTTTACGAAAAGTTGGTATAATTCTGCTGAATACGTTGGAGCACGTAACTCAACGTAATCTTGTATTGACAGAGAAAACAATCGTAGAATATTGTCTAAAAAGTCACTGTGAGAGAGATCGAGTTACAATTTATTTTTTATTTCTAACTTTCTTAAGGAAAATACTGACGCTTCCTTGTATATAGATTGACGTTTACAATAAAACTTCCGTCTCAAATCAGTCTTGTTACGTTCATTTCGGAATGCTTTAATCACCTCTGCACAAGTATGTTTGAATCGTTTTGTATCATCGGTTACAAGAAATCGTCCTATATTATCCTGCCAAAATAAAGCTTACCCCTTCAAGAAGCACTTGAACACTATTGATTTAGTCTTATCCGTTATACTATTGAAAGATATGTAATCATTTAGCTTACTCAACAAATCATTAACATCGGATGCTCTCTAAAATAATATCTAAGAATAATGTCTCTCTGGCATGAATTATCTTCAAAGGCATTGCCAGCTAACTGGACATTTGGATGTCATGAGCTATTTTGACGGCCACCTAATCCACTTCTTTGGTTCCCCATCTGTAACAGACATGACACTGGGGGTTCATGATTGTCAATGCTAGCTAAGTCGAATAGAACACAAGTTAAAGTAAAATCAAACAATTTTTATTTAAAAACGTCAAAACGGAAGTAATTTGAGGGAGCACTGCTTTAATTTGCATTATGCTGAAAGTAAGTCAGTCCCAAAAATACTTCACACAAAAAATAGAATTTCAATTAGCAATATCAATAAACAGATAACTTCAAAAAATGACTTACCATCTGGACGAACGTCAAAATGTCGGTTGAAATGAATTTCAGAAAGATTTAAATTCCACTGTTCAAGTCTGGATATTGTTAGTCCAATTCCAAAAATGTTCGCCTACGGCAACTCTGAAATCAGCGCTCCGTGAGCACCAAACTCTTTTTATTTAATTAGAACAAAAATGAGGTAAAATTTATTTTAACCAAATAACGGTCCGCTTACCCTACTTCAGAATAGTTGACTCAATTCTACAGAACTCCAAAGGCCACAGTGGGGAAGTACTCGATCCGAAAGTTCCACTTCCACAGTGCATGCCCGTGCTTAAGTACTGCTATATCGATTGACCATATGCAGAAATTTGCAAAAACTACGTTCCCAATCGAAACTTCGCCTAATCTTATAAATCAGAGTGGTCGACACATCATAACCTTAACAAAGTCAATGACGCAAAGCGACGATCAGCAAAGACAGTTTCGAGAGACTCTTGATTCGCTTTCCGTGGACGAAGTTACAGGTGACCAATATGCATATGCATCCCTTATGCAACGACAGGAAGCTATACTGCCTTCGGCTGAACTTGGAAGCTTTCAGGATGCCATATGCCTTTTTTCTACAAACAAGCAAGCTGGAGAACATAATCAAAAAGTACATCGTAAATCAAAATGGCCAGTGGCAAGAATATTAACAGACCACAATTATCAAATAGTAAGATGGAGTAAAGATTTACACGCATCTGGACTTCAGTCTCAACCTTTCTTAACAATTGAATGCAGAGTTACGTTCCGTACCAATCTGTCGACAGAGGAAAGATTGGCCAACGGCGCACTTGGTACGGTAAAATATATTGTCTGTGGATCAGGACTACGGTCTCAAGGTTTGCCACAAACAGTAGTGGTTCATTTTGATGATTATCGTGGACCGTTAGTCACTCAAAGACACATATTACTTATTATCCTGTCACATCTATTACAAAGTGTTGGAAAGAAACAATGTCTCATGCCCCCGTACTCCATTGCGTTTAAACATCTGCTTCATACGCAGCCACCATACACAAATCCCAGGGTTTTACTTTGTCAAAAATTGCTGTGGACATTGATCAAAATGAGTCGTCACTTGGAGCAACTTATGTCGCTTTTAGTAGAGTTCGTCATTTTGTTCTCTTTGAAGTGCCTTTCGCAAAGGATAGACTAGACCAAATTAGAAGAATGGGGACACTTGCTGATTGATTTGCATTTGAACAGTATTTGAGGCAACTGACGACCAAATAAACACTTGAACATACAAAAGCTGTTATTGTAAATTTACTTTTATGCTATTAAACAGTAAATATATTAAAAAATATATATATATATAGATTAACGTTATCTTTTGTTGTTTTTTATCTATGATCGTTCATAATGTCATTTTTAACATAATACTCCTTTGTACTACCCATTTTCACTGACATTATTTATTTTCAAACACATAAACAAGCCGTGTACCTGTCTAAAAGTCTTAAAAAATACTTTTAAAACAACACAAAACCAGTCAATCTGTTAAAAATTGTAATACAGTAAAAATATTTTCACCTGTCAGTCTCAGGCATCTTCAGTTGCTGATGTTATGTTTTCTGCTTCATCAGTCAATCTGTTGAAAACCCCCATTTTGCTTTTTCTAAATAGCATATGGCGCCATCTGTTATATATTTTTGCTTGGGCCATATCATTGCAAGTTTCTGAATTTGATGTACATGTCTTTAAGGCTTCCCTCTGTAATGCGTAGTTTAAATTATTATAATTGGCTAATTTTTCAACATTATTAAAGTCTATTGTGATTGGGGATTTGTTGTTTAATCTGGCTATTGAAGTGGTTGATTTATTTAAATTTATATCTCTTCTGTGTTCTTTCATTCTCTCTTCAATTTTCCTTTTTGTCATACCTATATATGAAATAGTTTTTCCTTCGTTATCGTTGAGATTGATCCTGTATATATCTGATGCATGTTGATAATTAAATTTCTCTGCATCTGATCTGATTAATTTGAAAATCAATGGATCTGGGGTGATGGGAGTATTTATCCCAAGTTTTCTTAGTTCTCTTTTTAATTTTAGGAAAATGACTTTTATAAACAGAATTGAATTTATAAATTTTATTTCTTTTTAGACATGTACACTGCTTGTTTATGTGTTGCAAAATAAAATTCTAGTATATTTAAAACAATATCTCATAATTTATTTAGTTAGAAAGTATTCGAATGCACAATTGCATTTTTTCGACATTTTGTTTGAATTGATATTTTTGGGGTGGACTATCTGTCTTATGTGCCAGGTAATTTGGATTATTTAGTGGATTGTGTGTTTTGGGATTATTTTTCATTCGTGTAGAATTAATCATACTTTCATTATTTTGATTTTATAAGGCATATCTCAGAATAAGTTTGACAGGAAGCTTTAAAAATATTTAAGATATTCTGATAGATCTTCTTACATGTGTGGGTTGTTATAGCAAATATTAGGTGCGTAACTATGTATCAGCAGCGTAATAAATTAGAGATGCAATTGTAATTCTCTGTGAATTCGCTTTCAACATAAAATATTATTGCAAACATTTATTGCTGCAGAAGTGATATTGAAATTAATCGTTGGTTACTGATCGTTACAGTACAGATGATACTAATGACAACAATACTAATATGATACTAATTGATACTAATATGATAATAATTGATACTAAAGACAATAGATTGCAATTACAATATTCCACTACATAAAAAAATCAGATCTCTTATTCCTGTAACTAAAATATATAATATTGTAGATGAAGAGAATGCGTACAATTAACATCATTTCATACAATGAAGTTTAACGTTTCATGCAGTGAAATTAAAAATTTTGTACAGTACAATTGTGCTTTAAATTGATGCGAATGTATTGTAGACACTTCGGTTTATGTAATGTTAAATAAATACAAAAGTTGTGTGTATTCTAAACTAATATAAAAGTAAATAACGTATGATCTATCTGGTTAAATCATTATTTACGCCGCAGTTACACGTATTTTACTTACACAATCGAAGCAAGAAGAACAAACAAAAGTTTACATCAACATAAGATGGCGTACAGTCGCTTGTCGTGAGAAAAAACAATATTTACTGCCAAAGTCTTACACTGCAGTGAATAATAAGAACATAAAACAGGTACTATGTAACAAGGAAAACAATAAATTTTATTTGATATTTTCATTCGTCAATAACAATTCTGAATTAATTTATTCATTTTCTTATTAACAATTGTGTAGTAATCTAAATAACCCGATTCATAATTTCCACATATCTATATAAAAGCAAATGAAGGCGGTATTAAATGACGTATGTTGTCCTACTCTATGTGTTGTATATGTGTTTATTATTCATATACATTTTCATAGATTTTTTAAATAATTTTTCATTATTGTATTGTTAGAACAAATTTAAATCTGTAAATTTAACTTTCAATGTATTCTAAAAAACTTTAATGCTCTTTAAAGGTTTAGTCTCAGGTTTTCTTTTTGTTTAAAAATATTCTACTTTTAGAATTAAAAAAATTATATTTGGAAAAGAAACATTTTTGAATTCGTTTCCATCTGACCTAAATTATATCAGGTTATGACAAAAGTTGAGAAAACAAAGGTTCACTTATAAATAATCTGTAAATATTTCAGACGGTTGAGTATTGATTTCCAATCAGCGCATGGGAGAAGTACTAAATTTCACATGCCAACTTTCATTCTACCGTAAAAAATGTGAAAGGGACAACCAAAACTACATATCTGTGTTGTCATTAAAACAAAGTGATATATACGACGAAACATGAGATATATATGCAGATGTTAATATATATACAGCTTTTAGTCTTATCAAATATGTGTAGTGGAAATATGTACACCCGAAAAAATATCTCCCTTACAGATATGTACAGGGTGTTTTTTTTTAAACTCACGCTATTCAGAGCCGCCGGTAGCTCGTTCTAATAACTGGATTGACACAAAATTTTGTGAATGGACTAAGAAAACCATGGGAAAAAAGATTCCGACAAAAAAAAAATTAGTTCCAATCACCACCGATAGAGGGAAATGTGGCGCTGTGGTAATTTATGCAACTGAGAATTAGTATAAAATACGGGAATAAATGAAAATGCAAATTTTTACTTACGTAAGCGACAGTAGCGCCAATAGTTTAAGTTATAAATGCATGCGAAAAACACCGAGAAACAATTTCAGCTCAGGTTGGAAATGAATCTCACGTTACCGTAGCGCGCGTTACTTGTGAAGTTCTATTATTGTAACCAGTGCAATGCACCTGCCGCTCTTCGTTTACTTAGAACACGCCATAAACTGCGCAAAGGACCTTTATCCGTTAATGTATTGAAAGCAATGATTCTGAAATTCGAAGAAGCAGGCTCGCTGGCAGTTCGGTCAGGCAGAGGACGTAAACCGGTGGCAGAAAAAGTGATAATGGATGTTTCAACTGCGATCAACGAAAGGGAAAGTGTAAATGATGAATAAAACATGGCATTTTATCCAAATTATTAATTTTTTCTGTTTCTGATATTTTCTTTCAATGTACAGCGCCACATTTCCCCCTATCGGCGGTGATTGGAACTAATTTTTTTGTTGGAATCTTTTTTCCCATAGTTTTCTTAGTCCATTCACAAAATTTTGTGTCAATCCAGTTATTAGAACGAGCTACAGGCGGCTCTGAATAGCGTCAGCTAAAAAAAAAAAAAAAAACACCCTGTATTTCCTTTTTATCATTTCTTAAGAATTGTGAGATTTCAAACTCAATAATATTTTGTTAATCAATGTACGTATTTGGATAAATATTATACAAAAACGCCAACAATGAAACAAATTTAAGTTTTAATGAACGGATTCATTCTGAGTTTTATAACATGATTATATATATTTCCTAATCTATTTTCAGATATTGAGGTGAAATAAACTTGCAAAAATATTTTATTGAATTCAAAATTTTACACACAAAGGACTACATACAACTAATGCTTGTCAAAAAGGTACTTTCTGTGTTCAAAAGTATTTTGAGTTTCTGTTAGAGTATACTGGAGTAAACTCGCTGTAATTTATTAACAATCAGAATATTGAAGCAAAAGTACATATTAGCGCGCAACATATTTATTACAGAAAATACTTCTTTTAGAAAACAATAAACTGCAAAAACATTGTCTAAAATTATCAAAATTTAATTCGTATCGTTGTTATTAAAATTCTAATACAAGTGATTTTTTTTTGTAATGTAATAATATAAATAGAGCTAAGTATCTATGTTAATTACTCTCAGAAAAAAACTACATCAGGATAAGTTAAATGTAAGAAAAATAATGGTTTTCTTTCTGTTTCATTTCTAAATATATCAGGCGTTTCAATATTGATTTTCAATATTTTCTATCAGTGTATGGAATACGTATCAATTTAGCATACCAAATTCCATTCTTCCGTAAACAACACATCAGCGACAACCTATGCCCTGTGTTATTATTAAAAAAAACGATGCTACCCGTCAAAATTTGACGGTAAATAACTTGAAAACTCCTTTAGAAATAATACTTTTATTTTTAATTAGCTGCTTTTAAATTAATTAAATATGAACTGTTATATTGTGTAAGCGATTTCTATAGATGTAAAACGATAGATTGTGTTGTCAGTCCAGCCTACTCAACTAATGAAGTGGAATAATTTTAAGCTTGTAATTTACATACTATTATAGCAATTATTTTAGCAAGAATTTAACGAAATATATTAATTGAATGATTTATTTTTACTTACTACACTCTCAAAAATTAATATATATATATATATACATATATATATATATATATATTTAGTATTTTCTTTTTTTTTTCATTACGCAGCCTTTAAAATTTTTCATTAATTTTGCTTTTATCAGCCTGACTCTAAAACCCAGATAAACTATGATACCAAGCTCTCCTTAATATTTTGCAAAAAAATATATGCATATTTAGTAGTGAAAACATGAGTTCTTTAAAGAAAAAAAAAGCTTTAGCTTTCAACCTCAGAGCAAAAATATATTAGAATTTCTTTAAATCAAGTCTATTCAACCTCCCTAGGCTAAACAGGCTAATCAATCTGGTTTCCCGTTTCGAGGGGAGAATCCTCCAAAAAAAGTTGAGGCATGCGTAAAGAGACGATATTCGTGTGAAAATTTGACAGAATGCGTCTTTCGTTTTAAATATTTATTTATTTTATTTTATTTTATTTTATTTTATTTTATTTTATTTTATTTTATTTATTTATTTTTATTTATTTATTTATTTATTTATTTTTATTGTCCACTAACAATACCAAAAATCATTTTTATATGAAATTACATAAAAATCATGCACTCGTGACATCATAATTCAATTTTATATTTTAACAGAATAATAAGGCTACTATAATTTGTGACTCGTGCTTAAGCCAGTCTGGACACATTGCCTTTATCATCATCGTTTTATGAGTGAAGGTTTCGTTATGGTACTCCATTGTAAAATTTGATATATTTTTTAATTCAATATTTGAAAAACGGCAAAATCATTAGATTTGAAATTTATATCAAGAAAAATACAATTTTTTTACCTTTCTAACGCAGTTTGTCTATCAATTTTCTGACAAATACTTTTCGAGTTATTAAGTTTTTCAGTAACTTCAAATGTTTCATGTTCCGAGAATAATCTGTGGTAACGATTAGCGAAAAAGCCGGTCGTCAGCAACACGTAACTTTTTATTAAAGAGGATTGAAAGCGAAATATAAAAACATATTTTATATATTATCACGTATTTAAATACATATTTATTCTGCTGGTTTTTTTAATAACGAAATGTTTTGTTGTTGAAATTATAAATTTAAAAGTAATGCTTGTCAATTTGGAAAATTGTATATTCCGTGCTATTTGCTGTTAGCGTATATTTGAATTAAACGAATAGTAGATGTTTTGAAAAAAATACAAATTAGTCTGAAATATTTTTACTAAACAAAATATTTTTTTAACAAACCCTAGAAATTACAAAATGTTTCCTTTGTAATTAGAACTAGAATACGGGATACATTTTTTTAATTGTAAAAACGTGAATAGAGAAAACTTATAGAATTTATACAAAATGTCCTTAAAAAGAATTTCCAAATAATCAAGAGAAAAAATACTAAAATTTTTAATATTATGAAAAATATAATAATTAAATTTAAGTATGGTAAAATGCTGTAAATATTTGAAACTATGTTAAATGATTTAAAATTGTTTATTTCGTCAGCTTGCCATTCTTGTATTTTTAAGAAAAGTGTTCTTCTTTAAATACTAAAATAATTAATATATATATGTATGTATATACATTTTATTCACTGAAAACTTTCGCCACATTTAATTTTAATTAAAAAATGTTCTCTTAGATTAAAAAAAATATATCATTTTGAAAAGGAAACATATTGTGTTTCGAGGGAATCTGACAGCAATCTACATCATAAGAAGACAAAAGTAGGGGAAACAAAGGTTTAATGTAAATCATTTGTAAATATGTCAGGCGTTTTAATATTGATTTCCAATATTTATTTCCGTGCATAAAAGATGTACAAATTTAGTAAACAAACATCCATTCTTTCATATATATGTGACAATGACAATCGATGCTATTTTCCTTTGTTGTTCCTATAAAAATATAATATTAGCGATGAAATATGAAATATTTTGTATTTTATTATATAATTAAAAAGATAGCTATACTGATGACAATTTTCGTCGCAAATTGTTTTACTATAGAAATTAGACATTTAATATTTTATGCCCTGAAAATACACCAATAGATACAAATTATTGTAAACTTTTTATAATGCGTATTTGTTAAAATTTGATTTCATATTTGATACACGATGCTTTACTTACCATGTTTGAAATCAGAAACAAATTTACCAAGCCAAGTATTCTAAGAGATCAATATTTTCTCAACCATTATCACAGGGATAACTTTTATTTTTTTCAAAGGTGTGTAACGAAAAATTTACACTTAACAAAATATCTCATTTTCAGATAAATTCACAGTGTAATAAAGTTACACTAACTTTTCTCATTTCTTAATGATTGAGAGATATAAAAAAGCAGTGTTTGTTAATTAATCTATGTATTTTTGTAAGTAATGTAAAAATTTTATAATGTGTATTTTATTAAAACCAGATTTCAAATTTGATTCACAATGATTTTTTTACCATATTTGAACTCAAAAACAAATTTACCAAGCCAAGTTTTCCAAGAGACCAATATTTTTTCAACCATTATCACAGGGATAACTTTTATTCTATTGAAAGGTATGTAACGTAAAATTTACGCATAACAAATTATCGCATTTTCAGATAAATGCACAGTGTAATAATGGTACACCAACTTTATTTATTTCTTATGGCTTAAGAGTAAAAATGAATACAGCTCTTACAACAGTTGATACCATATGCACCAAAAGGAGCTCAATCCAAAGAGCAGTTTAGACGCTATTGTGTTCACTCACATATATAGATGCATACAGTCATCATCATAAAAATACGAGAGTCTGAAAGCGAAAAAAATACCAACATGCACGTATACATGTGGAATAATTGTAAAAATATCAAAACCTCAACATTTACAGACAGCCTTAAAATGTAAAGATAAATAAATATTTCCATAATAAGGTTTTATCTTGATAACAGAAAGTAAAAATATAAATGAAAAACTAAGAATCATTGGGTACATAAGTTATGTCCTTAGTAACATTAAGATTTCTGTATAAAAAATTAGTTTGGCAGATTTAAATATGATATAGAATACACATGAATTAATGCCACAGAATCGTAAAATGCACGTATACCAATAAAAATATGAATTCTACAGATAAGGTTAATTTGCCAATACACCAGTGCGAAGATTTCGCATTGATGTCTAATATCGTTTAGATGCATATTTCTAAACAATAATTAGGGATAAAAAATCTGCAAACACCATTATTCAAGCCAAAATATCATGCCATTCATTTCATCAAAGTTAAAGTAAAAACTGATCAAAGGTAGCAAGAGGCACGCGCGAGAAAAAAATAATAACAAAATAACTGCATTCGAAGATGACGTGAACCGCTTCGGGACAAAAAAAAAATTGAACACATTTAAAGTAGAATTTAATTTAATATAACCTAGCATACATTTTAGACTACACGTATAATAGCACTGCTTCGATCGATCGATGGTGTATTTTTCTCCAAACATTTGAATGTCAATTTTGCTTTTTAACCATAAATCTATATATATCTATATATATAAGCCGTTCTTGGTATGTTTGTTCCTTATACAAATCTACAGTTTTTGTCCGATTTGAACGAAACTTGGTGTACATACGTTTTAGAAAAAGAGTAAAATTACTGTCAACTTTAAAAGTTTCTAAGACCATTCTTTACCATTCTTTTCAAACATCTCCCATAGTTTATCATTACAGATATGTATTTTTGAATTTCAATTTCTAATGCAATTTCTTTCCCTTTGCCATTAAATGAAACTACATAGGGACAATATTTTTATAAACCAATAAAAATTCAGATTCACTCGCTATAATTTGAAATCCAAAACTGACGTCAAACAGAGAAGATCGTGTCATTTTTTCGCATATTAAAAATATTACTACAAGTGCGTTTAAATTGCACAATTGTTTTAAATGTATTTGGCGATAAACTTAAATAGCTTAGATCCTAATTTTACAACGGTAAATTGATTACACTGGTTTGTTAATATTAAAGTAATTTTTTCAAGCAATAAAAGCGTATTTTTGCGTATTCAAACTTCATTATTCAATTTATTTTACATAACTAAAAATCGTCTGTCAAATATTGATATTTAGAAATCACTACATCGTAAGTTTATTCAGTTTCAGCTTCAACCATGGAGGCATATTTAAAATCCTTCGATTTAGGTGGACAATAATTACATTTAAAGAACACATAATAGTATTTTCCATTAAATAATGGGTATCACAAAAATGGGAATTAAAAGTAAAATAGTTTATCGGGGGGAAAAATGACGTAATTTTTTTTTCACGTGAAACATTCATTTTAATTTAAATATCTAATATATTTTTTATAAGTTTGACAAATTAGCGTTAATTTCATTTTGCCAGCTTCGTCATTATTTTCCAATTCTTAAAAGAAAAATATATCTCATCAAAAACGTCACCTGTAAAAAATGCAGCCAAGTCTCGTGACTCTTTTTCCGTAAAAAGTTCTGAGATCGTTTAAAGCCAAGTTTAGCTATCTTATTAACTCTGAAATTTTCATTCACAAATCACTCCTAGTCTCTACATCTTTAGTTAAATATTATTTTGTGACTTGGCAATTACGCAGCACAGGGAAGTTATTACACATTACTATGTTATGTGGGAAGGGATGAGATAATATGATTAAGGCTAATTATATACGCACAGGGAAGTTATTACACCTTAATATGTTATGGGATGGCATGGTATTATTTGATTAAGACTAATTATATACATCACATTCTCGTGCTACGTAATTGCCAAGTCACAAAATAATATTTAACTAAAGATGTAGAGACAAGGAGTGATTTGTGAATGAAAATTTCAGAGTTAATAAGATAGCTAAACTTGGCTTTAAACGATCTCAGAACTTTTTACGGAAAAAGAGTCACGAGACTTGGCTGCATTTTTTACGGTGACGTTTTTGATGAGATTTCACTTCTTTTTGTAAGTAATCCTCCTTTTCTTGATTTTGGGTTCTTTTTGGAGATCATCCACTGATTTTAGCTAAGCCCACACTCGGTCCCTATTATTTACAGGTATAAAAAATTTGAAGCTTTAGTTTCGTTTGCAAAGTACTGTAGATAAAAAGAGATTTCAGGTTCCTTGGTCAGCACTTAAGTTATGGGAGGGGGAGTGTCAAAAGTACTCTCAATTGCTCCCCGGATAGGTGCTATCCATCTGAGATATTACTCGCAGTCCTAGATACTTGATATTTAGCATAAGAGAACTTTTTAGTATAAAAAGAAAGCCAAAATTAAAATTTCCGGAAATTTTTAATAAATCAAACTATATTCATTTTTTCGATGTTTTTTTTTTTTGGCTTTTTTTTACATTTACGGATTTTTTAATTTTTTCTTACTTTGTATACCAAACCCTACCTTTCTGCCAAATGTCAAGCTTCTAGGACTAAAAATCGGATTATTTTCAAATTTTTGACTTTTTATAAATTTATTGATTTTTCAATTTTACTTCTAAGTTACTTGATTGTCATGCCAATATAGTAATTTTTTTATCCGTCTTCTTAGGACCATTTAGGTTCAATTTAGAGGTAAATCAAGTGAATGTTAGAGTCACCATGATTTTATTTAGAAAGAACTATCAAGCTATAACCAGCCAGTAATGTCGGGAGGGTAGGGGGAGCTGTGAAAATTTTTGTGGGGCTAACATCATTTAACAATCCATATTTCATATGCGAAGTAAATAGAGTATAACCTGTGAAAGAAAAAAAACCTGTCTATAAAGAAATCGCCTATAACGTAGCCAGTCTATAGTGGAACTTTCCTGTAACGAAATTCGTAAACGAAAGAAAAGAAAACCATAATCCGGGGGAAATAACATAAAACAATTAGAGGCGTTGTACTAGCTAATAGGACAATTATCTTAAAACTAATGTTTGTAGCAGTACAAAATCAAATTGTTTTCGAATTTTCAATTTTTTAAAGATATTTCGATTTTATTTTCGAATTTAACGAATTTTTTAATTGTTCCTTTTATTGAATAGTAAATACTACCTTTACACCAAGTTTTAAGTGTCTAAGAATACAAGATAAAATTATTTTCAATTTTTGATTTTTTCGATTTTTTTTTATAATTTTCTGGATTTTTTAATTTTTTTCTTATTTTGTATCCTTTATTACAAATTTCAAGTTTCTAGCGCTACAAAATCGAATTATTTTGAAATTTCCGATCTTTTTCGAGTTTTTTTATTCTATTTTCGAATTTATTGTGTTTTATTTTTTCCTTTTTCTGTATCCTAAACAATAAGTTTTTTCGAATCTTACAGATTTTTTTTCTTTTTCTGTATCCTAAATTACTGCCCTTATTCCAAATTTTAAGTATCTAGCTCTACAAAATCGAATTATTTATAAATTTTCGTTTTTTTTTTTTTTTTTTTTTTTTTTTCGATGTTTGTTGTGTTTTTATTTTTTTATTTTTCTACTATTTAACACTACCTTTACACCACATTTTCAGTTTCTAAGACTACGAGATCATATTATTTTCAATTTCTCACTTTTTTTCTTTTTCTTTCTTTCTTTCTTTCTTTCTTTTTTTTTATTGAAAATTTCAATTTTTTTTTAATTATCTATATTTTTTAATGTTCCCTTATTTAGTATCTTAAATATTACCTTTTTTCCAAATTACAAGTTTCTAGCGCTATGAAATCGAATTATTTTCAAATTTTCTTTATTTTTCGATTTTTTTATTTTATTTTCGAATTTTATTGCGTTTTTATTTTAACTTATTCTGAATCCTAAACACTATCTTTACCGGGTTTATCTTAGGTTTCTAAGTCTAAAAGATCAAATTATTTTAATTTTTTAATTTTTTTCGAATTTTTCGAATTTTTCAATTTTTTTTTTCGAATTTTCCGAATTTTTCAATTTTTTTTTCGAATTTTCCGGATTTTTAATTTTTTCTTATTTTGCATCCTAAATACTACCTCTATTCCGAATTCCACGTTTCTAGCGCAACAAAATCGGATTATTTGATAATTTTCGGGTTTTTTTTTTTATTTTTCCGATTTTTCGATTTTATTTTCGATTTTTTTTCGTGTAATTTTGATGTTTTCTTTTTCTGAATTCTAAACACTACCTTCACACCAAATTTTAAGTTTTTAAGACTACAGGATCGTGTTATTTTCAATTTTCAATTTTGTTCGAATTTGTTGAATTTTCAAATGGTTTTTTTTGGAATTTTCCGGATTTTATAATTTTTTCTTTCTTTGCATCCGAAACACTAGCTATTTTCCAAATTTTAAGTTTCTATGGCTGCGGGATCTACCCAATCTTTTTGATGACGCAAGAGTGAGTGAGTGTGTGAGTGACAAAAATCGAAACTTTGAGTTCATATACCGCTGCACTAATTTATGGGTATTTTTTGAATTATCCATATTTTTTAATTTTTCCTTATTTAGTATCTTAAATATTACCTTTATTCCAAATTTCAAGTTTCTAGCGCTATAAAATCGAATTATTTTCAAATTTTCCTTATTTTTCGATTTTTCCGATTTTTTTCGATTTTTCGATTTTATTTTCGAATTTTATTGCGTTTTTTATTTTAACATTTTCTGAATCCTAAACACTATCTTTACCGCGAATTTTAAGTTTCTAAGGCTAAAAGATCAAATTATTTTAATTTTTTCAATTTTTTTCGAATTTGTCGAATTTTTGAATTTTTTTTTCGAATTTTCTAGATTTATAAATTTTTCCTTATTTTGCATCCTAAATACTACCTTTATTCCGAATTCCAAGTTTCTAGCGCCACAAAATCGGATTATTTGAAAATTTTCGATTTTTTTCGATTTTTTCGATTTTTTCAATTTTGCTTTCGATTTTTTTGGTGTTTTTAATGTTTTCTCTTTCTGGAAGCTAAACAATACCTTCACACCAAATCTTAAGTTTCTAAGACTACAAGATCGTCTTATTTTCAATTCTCAATTTTGATGGAATTTGTTGAATTTTCGAATGTTTTTTTTTTTTTTCTAATTTTCCGGATTTTATAATTTTTCCTCTCTTTGTATCCTAAACACTACCTTTTTTCCAAATGTCAAGTTTCTAAGGCTACGGGATCTACCTAATCTTTTTGATGACGCGGAACGAGTGAGTGAGTGACAAAAAATCGAATGTTTGAGTTCATATATCGTCTGAACTAGAAAAGACAGAAAGTTGTAATTTTAAATTTTAGTCCTGTGTGCCAAATACTCTAGAAAAACGAAGTTTTGAATTTTTGGGATACTCCACCGTGGAGATATGGGGGGGGGGGGGTCAAAAGTGCCCTGAGTTGCTTCCAGAAAAGTATGCTTACGGCCGTGCTTTCTCGACTTGGCGAAGACACTGCCGTGCCTCCAGATTTTTGAGAAATAATGTTTTGTATCAAAAATCAGATAACTTCAAAATGCAATTTTAGCAAATTCTGTTTAAATGACATTGCTAATATAATTTCTTAGTTAAATTTAGTATTTAATAATATTAATGTTTAAAAGTTTTCTATGAGTGCAATAATATTGGATTTTTTTAGGCTCTCTGTTATGTTTTAAATAGATAATTTGCATGTCACGCACTCAAGTAAAGGCACGTTTCTCAACAAATTGTTGCCGAAAAGTAACAATACTTGCAGAGTTAGTAATTGGTAATGTATTATTTTCTACACATAATATAATGTATTCTAACTACTTGAAAATTACGGAAAATTTAGCGGGATTTCAAGCAATTTAGCTCATGCACATTATCTAGAAATATAAATGCATATTTGTACATGATTTATGAAGCGAAAGATTTTTTTTTTTTTAACTCGACGTCGACATATATCAGTTCATAGGAAAACTATCTCCGATGAAATTTGCGCCATAGTTTAAATCATGTGCCGGTGTTCATTCAGAAAAAAATTAGTATTTTATAGTAATTACACAAAGTAGCGTAATTTCCACAGAAAATATTGGTCACCAAAATATAAGCTTAATATCCTTTTACCGTACAAACTTCAAGAATAAAAAATTTTGATAAAATTTAATAAATATATTAAAGTTGATGTAAAATTGTTAGCATATGCCATTTTCATTGGAGAATAAGATTTGCCTTTGACATAGTTCACGTGAAAGTCAAGGAAGAGTAGATGCCACTAATTAAATAAGAAAATTCCCCCTCCTTTTTTTTAAAGGTACTATGATTATGGAAAAGCGCAAGAGAAAAGCCAATTAAAAATTCAGGTATTATTAGTTATCTTTCTCGGACACTTATATAATTTCTTATAATTTTAAATTATTTAAATCTATAATTAAAAATATCTGCAGGGTAATTAATTTCTGCTACTCAATGGAATATATGCCTGTCAAATTTCGAAACTCACATAATCCTAAACTATAACACAAAAATCAATATCACAATGTTTATCCATAACTGGGGTGTTTTTTCAGATTTTTTCGCCATTGAAATAAATAAGCAACTCTATTGCTTAACAAATAGGCATTTAGGCTTTGAAAGTCTTTGGAGCGTGATAAACATTTTTATATTGTTGGTAGATCTACAGCTGCTAAAAGTGCAGCACTGTGAAATAAAAATACAATACATATATGATGGTTAAAAGTGTTTTTTTTTATTACTTATTTTATTTATTTTTAAACTTTTATTCACCATCACGTTTTATTTATTTTTTAAAGATGTGAAGTGTTTTGGAATAGAAACATAATTTATGTTGATTTTTAGATTATTTTAATCAAATAAAAGTCATATCTAAAGTGACATGTTATAATTAACAAATTTCCTCAAAAATATTCACTAATATAATTATAAATTATTAAAAAATATTCTTTGACACGAAAGCTTACATCAATTTCCATGAACGAAATAAATGTAAAATAGAATATATTGAAGTGCTAAAATAGAATAACAAAGAACAAAACGTTTTCCACACTTAATCATATTGAAAAAATATGTTTTTTCAAGCTCATGAAAGAAATTAAAATAATCATATATATAAGAAAGAAAGTACGCAAATCGTGATTATCAAAAGTATTTTCTACTATGAAATATTATAAAGTGTTTGTTAATTGTACATGTTGCTTAATTAATGTATTACTTTGTTTAAATGTTAAGTGAACGAAGTCACGGGTAACAGCTAGTAGAAAATAAAACCGTGCGTCCCACTTTATCTTTTTTGTGCTATTTATTATTTTTTATAATCATTGTTGAGCACAATATAACGCGGTATTTTATTTTTGTGGCAACAATGATTTGATAAAAAAAATCAATCATTTCATTTATGGAAACAATGCTGATTCAATTTTTTATTAACTGTAATTTTTAATCAAAAATCATGTTTTAACGAAATGTGAGAAAAGTCTATGTGAGAAGCCCGTTCAAAAACCTCTCGAATGATACCTCGTTCGTTTTTGTGCGTTTTGTAAATGCATAGAAAAAGGGATGTTGGCAACATAAATAATATATATGATTAGCTCATCTGAAATTTTAAAACATATGTCAGTACAAGGAAGTCAGTTGAACTTATTTTAGGATAAATTTAAAACTTCTAATACACAAAATTACATAAATAAAATTATAATCTTAAAATGAAAAGCCTATGTAAAACATTAAAATACATACAGTTTGGTGTAGTTGTAACACAAGTAATTTATAAAAAAAATAAATCGTTCTCTATTACAGTAAATTGGTAATTTATTTTTCGTTTATATAATTCGTGTAATAAATCAAACTGTGTTTTACATTTTTTTTTTTAACTTTAAGGGGGTTTGATGTTTAAAAATAGTGGAAGGAAAACAGCGGAAAGATTGGCAGCTATGCATACATCGTAGATGTAGCTTTCACGTGTGTCAAATGGTACTGTTAGTAAATATATCGTTGCTACCGATTTTCTCATTCATTTTTAAACTTGAAAGCATAATACTTACAAGCATGATTATTAAAATGATTTGTAATCGAACAGTTCTTTATTTTCCAATAAAGGAATTACATCTTGAGTTATAAGCGATTATTGTCTAGGGACGCCATTTTTTTTCCTTTCCTGCGCTGTCGCATACGAAAATTCGGTTCAAAATGACAACTTTGACAGAATTATTTGTAAATATTTTGCCTTTACAGAAAAACGAAAAAAAATTACATAGTTTTTTAACAAGTTTTCGAATAAAAATAAATTAAAAAATGTGTCCGAAAGTACCCATTTTCAATTTGAGAACAGCCTTAGGTAAATAAAAAGTATATGCTAAAATTTAAGTCAGTAAATAAAACAAATAGATTATGTAATATTGTTTAATAAAATATATATACTGATAATTAGTATATATATAACATTCTAAATATTTTTTCTGTTTAATATAAATATATCTTTACAAAGCTTCGCTTAATCGTGATTTTTTTCCCAATTACTGTTCCGATTACATGGTTTCTACTGATATGGGTTAGCAGAAATATTGATGTACAATGTTTTCCCCCACCCCCAAAAAAAAAAATAATTGAACCACTAATTTAGATAGCTAAATACATTAGCAATGTAACTCCAAAGTTGAGGAAATATAATTAAAATATATCAACATTGCTGAAATTCTGAATTAAGGTCCTCCAATTTTAAGCGTAATTTAGCGAAGCTATATTTCTCCTGTTAGATTACAAAATCCCATTTTTATTATAGCTAAATCATGTGTTTCTCTCAATAACATGATATTACAATTAACTAGTCGATATCTATAAACAACTGACTTAAACCGCGGTAAGGTCTGCATGGGCTGAAATTTTCACGCCCGGGCCCGGTCCAAATGAAAGCCATCATTTTCTGGAGCCCGATCCCAGCAAGATTATAGATACAAATCTCTAAACACAAAGCTACTAGCTTCTACTCCAAATCTAACCTCTGACCTCTGCTAACTTTCATTTACTTGGATTTGGCTTCAAACGGAAAGTGAAGTGTACACTGAAAATGGGGTTACCATAAAAAGACGGTAATCGTTCCTGTGAAAGTCAACGCCATCTATTGAGAAAAGGCCTTTGTATCTCGTCTGATGCTCAATGTAAAAAAAAAAAAAAAAAGAAAAAATAGGTATTAAATAATTTAAATTGAAAGGTAATCATTCTGTACTGTTTTTAATTTTCGCTGCCTTAAATCCCTTACAGAATACAAGAAAAGGAAATTATATCCTTTATTAATATAAAACATTCAAAATCGTTTTGTATAGTAAACAATGTTTTAAATGAATGGTTTATATGTTGGTAAACTCATTTAGTTGTATTTCCGTAGCATCTCGAAAAAATGTGCTCCGAAAAAATCGCAAATGTTCATTTTTAACGCTTATACACATACCAAACTGAGACCTTCCAGTTTACATCCTTTTCGAAAAGAAATTAATTAGAATTTATGTGATCATAGACAATTTCAACAGTATTGTAACATTTGCGTAATTTATCCACTGCTATGGATTTTAAAAATTTAATTCCAAATTATAAACGAAATATAAAATTATGATTCTTCTATTTTTTTTTTCATTACGTCTAATTTCATTAAGTAGTGGCATTTTTGAATGGTTTTATAACATTATGAAAAATGTGTTGAATAAAACAACAAAACAATATTACAACATTATTTTAGTTAATACTACAGTGATATTAGAGTTTTCCCTGCAGCTATAAGATTTTATTATATTAAAACTCTTCACATCTATACTTACAAAAGAACAAGTTCAGTTGCTCAAAATCAACGCAGAGCCTCAACCGTTGCTCCTAGAACAATGAAATTTGTGAGACCTGTTCCTTACACATTTTAGACACACACTAAGAATTTGTTTTTGAAAATCCACTCACTGAAAGTTTTAGGTCACTTAGCCATATCCTGGCAGCAGTGGTAGGAGCCTTTGTGGTAGGAGCGTGAAATTTAGCACATAAATGCTACTAAAAAGTAGTTAAACACGTATTTTAGCGATTTCAGAAATTCAACCCTAAAGGGGGTCGGTTTTAAAAGTTTTAGATCATTTCGCCTTACCTCAGCAGCAGTTTAAGGTGGGAGCATGAAATTCAGATTAACAAGCCTACTAAAAAATAGTTAATCACGTATTTCAGCGATTTTAGAAATTCAGCCAATAAGGAAGATAAATGGGGTTTTAAAGTTTTAGGTCATTTCGCCATATCTGCTCAGAACTTTTATGTATGAGCACAAAATCCAGCATAACAAATCTACTAAAAATAGTTAAACATGTATTTCAGCCAACACTGGCTACGAACCCGATTATGGAATATTAGACGATTAAGGCAACTACTGCTGAATTTTTATTAGATATTTTACGTGACATTTTTCGAAGATTTTTTTTTTTTTTATTTCATGTTTTAAAAATTGTTTTGTGCTTTTCGTCTTCTAGCAATCGGATATAAATTTTTATACGAAATATAGTACATTTTCTCGTTTTCTCAAAATATTTTTTTTTGGAAATAAAGATTTACGATTTAAATACTGATGGCAATATTCGTTATGCACAAGACCCTATAATCGGTTTATAGCCGTGAAACCCATAGGGCATGGTTAAAATCATTGTCATTTTAAAGATTTATGCACGCAAAATTCACAGAGCCCCGTTTATGGATCGCAGTATTAACGATATATGGCTGAGAAGCGCGCAGTGTCCCGTTATTTTGATCCCCGTATTAACAATTTATAAGCATAAAAACACAGTGTCCATATACAATAATCTCCATGTATCTTAGGCTATCCTATTTTTCTTTATTTTATCTGACAACTCTACATTTCCCATAAATAATGACGAGCAAGGAAGAGTGGTTCTTTGTCAGAAGGCTCATGAAAAAAAAATATTACGCGAAAACTTTATTTACGTGAATTTTTGAAATTCTTGTTAGTTATTTTCGTAAAGCTTAAAATAAAGTATATAATTTATATTTCACTGTTTTCATGCAAATTGCACATTCTGGTCACCAATCAAGTCGGTGCTATATAAGGAAAGGACAACTGACGTCACTGTTGGTTAAATTACTGTTGGTTTGGGAGAAAATCCTGTTCGTTCTTTACGACTCCTACAGTACACATAAGATGGAGCGATTTGATTGGTCTACGTTAAAATGATCTGTGATATGATTGGCCTACGTTGTCATGATGATTCCTGCAATGATAGCTGCGACAAAAATGTAGAGGTAGATTGGTTGATGGAACTGTTTGTTTGTAAACATGCCCTTTCATTATACTGCAAACGACATCTGAGCTCCACATGGAGGCGACCAGCTAGACAGGCGAAGATCGTCTTATATATGTATATTTAATAAGTAATTTTATTATTCACATACCGGTATTAGCGATTACACTGTACAAATTTTCGCTATAACACCTTCTTCAAGAAACCATAAATTCTGACCTGAGAAACTGAAAATAACGTGCATTTGACGGACTTAAGGTACATTATGCTCTAAGTTTAGATTTGCAAAAATATGGGTTTCATTAAAAAGTTGTCAGTCTAATTATTTTTCTCCCATTCAAACCATGCGTATTCTTATGTTATGCATGTTAAAATAAAATTCACTTTACGCTTTTTCGTGTTGTGCTATTATTTTTAGGAACGAATTAATAGTGTAAAGCATTAGCTACTGGTATTGTTTAAAAAAGAAATGTATTATTGTTTATTTCAAGGTTATTATTTTATGTATCTCTGTAGAAAGTTTCTCTTAAATTTTGCATAATATATGCATTAAGAAGTAAAATGTAATGATATTTTTGTTCAGAATGAGTAACATTTACTTTGAAATGAATTGTATATTTAAAAAGCAAAAATGCATTTTAATATAAAAGAGGTTTTCCAGCCACAGGTTTAAAAGTAGATTATATACACAGACAATTGAAATAAAAAAAAATTAATTAAATTTAACATTGCAACATTCTAAGTAGGATTTATAATGAAAAGCAACAGTAATTTATCTTTACCTAAGAAAGCTCCGTTATTTTCATTTTATGCTAAAAGTATTGATGTACTTGATTCACGTTAAAGTTGAATTGAAATATTAATAAAAATTTTTTTTATTGAAGATAACATATTCATACATGGAATTTCCATCTTTGTTCGAGTATTTGATACTCAGCACAAATCTTCTTAATTTATTTTCTTTTGTGATTTTGAAGAATGTGTAGTGAACACATTTTCTTTGCATCAGGAAATAATTCTTTATGTAGCATTTATTGTGTGATTTTTGATGTCGGTAACGGAGCTTATATCTTAAACCGCTGACGATAAAAATAGTTTCGAATTGCAAAAATGTCTGTACATAAAGTTTTTAGATATGACATTTGCTTTACAAGGGGCTGTTCACATATTCAAGCGTGTTTTCTGGTACTAAAAACAGAAAGACTTGCTGATAGTGCCGAAAAACAATGCTAATTAATAAAATTTGATCGTAAGTTTTGACCGTAAATGAATGGAATTCTATTAGTGTGTTTATTAGACGCAGGACAACATTTAATTAAGCATAAGTTATGGTAAAACTAGTCGTTGGGGGTCACCGTAATACTTACCCATCATGGATATGCATAATATAACATATGAAAATAAAACATGTGTAAACTATTTATAAAATGCATTGCAATTAGAATAAAATCGTCATAAACTTTAAATGCTCTATTACTGAATTATGTAAAAGAAACATCCTTATAACTCCAAAATTGATAATCATATTAACTAACGTTTTACTGCGTCGGATTAAGCGTCTCATTTTCAATTGAAATATATCTCTGAATTGAAATTTGAATGAAATACAGGGTCATGAAAAATCGAAGAGTGTGGAAAATATATTTACAAATATCTCGGCAACTAATTATCCAATCGACTTCATTCATCATGCAAAGTTTATGGGGTTTTTTCTATTGACTTTTATATTTACTCCTTAAAATAAACAATTTCGAACATTTTTATATACCTTTTTTCGGAAAGAATATTTCGAGAGTACGAAAAAATAGCTCCGGATAATCGAGGTTACTGAAATTCAATAAGCTTCTTCCAATGTTACATACTGAGTACATACTAAATTTCAAGTCTCAATCTCAATTTGTTCGGGAGATGGAGTGCTTACAGACATACAGACAGACGATGGCAATTTTTTTTTTTAAATATGTTTTTCGAAATATCCAGTGTCTGAAGCGTGTAAATCCGTAAAAAAAAAAAATTCGATTTTCAAAATGATTACAAGACTTACCCTACACTACGTATGATGGGTAAGTAATAAGTTCATACACAATATTAACTATCGTATTTTATTATGTGAAAAACAAATGCCATTTATAGAAGCTACTTGATACGTATACTTTTTCGTAATTGGAAGTATTTTTCTATTATCAGCGGTTTAAGGGACTATCGCCATTCCCTTTATTTTGAATCAGCTAGTAAATTTAAACATGTCATTACTTACATTACTTACATTTGTATCACTTAAAATAATTTTTAATATTTATCAATTTAACTTTTTAAAAGTTACGCTCTAATGTAGGATCAGCTAACAAGAGTAGTTCAAACTGACCAAAATGAAAGGAAAATCATATGCATGAGAATGCATATTTTTAAATCAGAAATGATATTATTATCTGGAGATGAAAATAGTTATATATCAAAAGTTTCTTTTTTTTCTATACAATGAGTAGCTAACAAAACTATACTTTCTGGCGCAAGGAAATATCGAATCCTCTCGTTAGGTCATTAATAGCATGGGTTAGTTAACCCGACAAGAAGAAAACTGGTTCTAACAATAACCTTTTTTTCAGGATATACAGTAGCGTCCAAAATTGTGTAAACCTTTTTAAAAACAATATGTTTGAGATTTTGGTGGCTTACCCACTTTCTGTTTAAGTCATACCTTAAAATCATAAACAAGTTTAAAGATAATTTTAACAAAAATATAATAATAAATCTTTTGTTCAATTATTAGTATTTAATCGAAAGTTATAGACAAATAAACAAAAACAAAAACACAATTTGCTTAGGTTAACAAGAAGTTGATTTCTTTATTTGAATGTAGCTAATGAGCATGGGTATTTAGAGAGCCAGCCATTTGTCGTCCTGTTTTGGAAGTAAGCAAGTTCACCTGTATATATATATATATATTTACATTTATCTCTATATATTTATACCCTAATAGCACACCCTGTTGTTGCGACATCACTGTGATACCTTAAACAATCACAAGAGTTATAATGTGTCTACAAACCAACGCCATTTCCATGGTCACCAAGCGGCACAGCTGCTGTCAAATTTCTACAAGACCATTTTCTTTCCATATTAAATTGTTATATTTTAATTTAGTATATATTTTTAGTTATTCGGGTTACTGGTTCAATAAGTTATATTTTCAAGTTCGTTCCCTTTCCCCTTTCTCTCACCTCTTTCCTGCAAAATCATAAGTCTGGTCCGATTTGACTGGGACCGTTTTCAGTATTATTCCCAAGTCATTTAGTTACCAACTAAACATTGATATTATTTCTACAACATTTGATGGCCACTACTTATGAACAATAATAAAAAACTTCAGATTTTTTCGCTTTTTTCCAGTTTAAACATTCCATCCTTGGTTTAAAGCCACATTACTTTGGGTTCTCGTTAGTGATGATGTATCACTCAAGTTTGTCTTCTACCTCTTTCCCCTCCTCCCAAATCACAGCTTACTTAATTATGGTCCGATTTGAATGTGATATTATTTGATATTTTTCCCAACTCATTTGATTATAAACTAAACATTGATATTATTTGAGAAACACTTGGTGACCACTAATTATGAATAATAATCAAAATTTTGAACTTTTTATTCTATCCTGGGATGAGAGCCAATTTCCTCAGGGTTCTCGTTAGTTAAGTTGTATCTCTCAAGTTTGTCTCCTTTCCCTCTCCCCCCAAACTTTAACATTCTTAATTATGGTACGATTTGAGTGGGATCTTTTATGGATATTCTTCCCAAGTCATTTGGTTGCCAACTAAACGTTGATATTATTTCTCCAACTCTTAATGACCAATATTTATGAACAATATAAAAAAATGTTTGGCTTTTTTCAAGTTCAAAGATTTCATTATTGGTTTAGAGCCACGTTACTCAGGGTTCTCGTTAGTTAAGTTGTATATTTTACGTTTGTATGACTCCCTTGCCTCTCTTTCAAAAGTATAACATCCTTATTTTTAATTCGATTCACTTAGGACCTTTTCTGACATTCTCCCGTGTCATCGGGTTACCAACTAAATATTGATTTTATCTCTCCATCACTAGGTAACCCATATTCATGAACAATAACCCAAATTTTCGTGTTTTTCCATATTAAACACCCCAACCTATGTTTGGAACCAAATTACAAGTGGTTCTTGTTGTTCAAGTTGTATTTCTAAAGTTTGATCTCTTATCCCTTCCCCTAAATCAATACTTTCTCACATTTGGTCGTTTCATTTGAATGTTTTCCTGATTTATTTCATTTTCAGTGCCTTGGGCTTCAGCCCTTCCTTCTTTGAAATTTCTGTTAAATTCAGAGAGTGAATTCTAGCTAAAATACTGCTAAGCTTATTTCTCCCTCTCCTTCTGTTCCCAATGCGATTCGTTCTCATTTTGAATATTATTTTCTTCTTGAGATTCATTCTTACACTGCCCTCTTTTCTGCCTCAGAAACGTGGATCCTTCCAGCAAGAAACGTGAGCATTTGCTATATCTCAATCCTACTGCAATTATTTTCGAATATTTTATAACTAAATTAAAACTTCAACGGGCTCCACTTGTAAGGTATCTTAATACAATTACAGTTTCATTAGGTTATCGTACTTAGATCGTACTTAGATTTTCGCTAAGGGCTGTAATTACCGTGATTCAGGGGTGTTTTACTCTCACTTATCGTTTCTCCTCTCCTCGCTTTTAATTGTTTTCTCACATTCACAATTTTTTCGTTTTAAGCACTTTGGACATTAATACTTCTTCTGTCTAAATTTTTGTTCAATTCGGAGAGTGAATTTTAGATAACATGTACTTAGCCTTCTCTCACCCATCGGTTCCTTATGCGAATCGTTCTTATTCGTTCTTCTACATCGAGCAGAGGCATTAAAGATTAACTTAACCAGCAAATAATTGAAATACTTGGCGCCAATCAAAAGATGAGATGAAAAACTTAGAAAAAATTATAAATTGGAGATTACTATTAAGAAATAGTAGTAATCATCAGCTTAACACTGAAATTAAAGTTTAAATGAGTGCAGGGTATGGCAACATTAGTAGTAGCAGAGAAAATTCCAAAGAAACCGATCAATTACGAACGAATATGGTGAATGTGGCCTACTAAGGGCAGTGTCTATGGGAAAAGAAGGGGTCGAGTAGATATAACTCTACGAAAGTTTGAAAATGCAAACTTTTACTTGTTAAAAGATTGAAAAACAAAACATTTTTCGGGTGACAACAAACAAGGAAGTTATGAACTGCTAAACTAGTTCCCCCCAAAACACACAAGTTAGAGCAGGGAAACTCAGTGGCCACATGAAGTGAACTTTGATATATCAAAATTGGCGGGGATAGAGAGTTTTATAACAAGCTAAGTAACGAGGGGAAGGTGCAAAAGGAAGGAGAGTTATTAGGAAAATATAAATGTTTCGATGGGTTCAATGTTGGCCCCTTGAGGGATGGGAGGCAAGACAAGGCAGATGAATGACTGAGTGTAAAGAAATGTAACTAAGATTCCAAATATTAGGATGGCAACGGTTCAGATATTTATAAAGCTAATTCCTAAATTTAGAAGGCTCTACACAGAACCTAACACCAACTCTGTCCCTGAAACCTTAAATGCGAAACAATGAAAATAATCCTATATGATGTCACCGCTACAAAATATAGTAGTATCTCTGTCACTAATATAGTAAAATCCAATGCTAAAAGAATTATGAAATCAATAAATCATTCAAAGCCTGCTATTTAACCCCTCAGAACAGTCAAAATGGGCTAGACCCATGACAAAATTGAAGCGTTTCTTATTATGACTTTTTTGGTTCTCTATGCGAATCTTTCTTATTTTGATTATTATCTGTTATTCTTTTCTTGGTCGATGAGAATAAGACCATTTGATATGATATAGGAATCTGAAAAGAATACCAAATCGATAAAACATATTGATATCGTCCATCACTACTGTAGACATCGAAAAAAAATTGATATTATCGATAAAATCAATTTGGACATAGTATGGATAAAATCGATAAAATCTATTGAAATCGCCCATCACTAATATTTCTCCTTTAACGCCTAAGCGCAGATGTATTATGGAAATATGCTGATGAGGCGTATATTTAATATTTTCAGTTTTCAATCTATTTATAATTTAATTTATTGCCCTTAGTTCATAATTTAAGATGCTTGTGACGTTTCTATGATTGAAGTTTCTTTTTGACCGATGACATGAACTATATAAAAAAAATGTAATTAAAATTAAAAAAAATATTATGAAATTAATATAAAGAAGTATGATATCTTAAACGAAAAACTAATTTCATATAGATTTTTTTTTTTATTTTTCGTGGATTAGTTTTCCTCTAATGTTCCGATTCAAAGAAAACTTAAAAAAGTTATTGCGCAATTTGAATTTAGCATAAATCTGTATAGACTCTTTGCAATACGCCTAAAAATATAACCTTTTTCTCGATATATTTACTAATCTCATTTATTAGTTCTTTCTAAAGTACATCAGTGTACATTCTTTGAAAAAGTAATTCGCTTGCTATAGTTATTTTCTTATAGAAACTGATATTAATAACTTTGATAAATGGTACGTCGTTCTTAATCGTTCCATAGCATAAATACAGTACAAAATTCATCAACCAGGGCCATATTTAGATGCTCATGCAATGCACGAAACCGCCTTTAATAGCTCGCAAATTTATAACTATAATGCAAAATAATAATGTTAACTTAAATTTACACAATGGATATTGTCTAATGCTAAGAACTGAACATACTATTTAACAATTAACTCTTCTATTTCTAACCACCTTGAAAGGCTGGGTTAGATATCATGATGTGTTGCCAATTAGATTTTAAATCAAACACAGACAGAAAATTTTAATTTTATATATAACATTTTTTGTTATATTTTTTCAGGCGTTGATTTTTATTATGGATTTCAATGTATAAGACACAATACAATATAAAATGAGTATATATTCGTTTGTGTTAATGTCATACAAAAAACTTGTACATGTGATGAAGTAATTTTATATTCCATATGCAACAATTTTCTTTCGCATTTTAGAAACGAATGGAGCCTTTAAAAATAAATAATTTAATACACACATCTTCATTTTTTTAAAATTAACCGATCTCCGCCAAACCGGCGCAAAACAAGAAATTTCCACTGGATACCAATGATTCTATTTATGTTGCTAACCGTTGGGAATTATTCTATGCAATTAAGTAACATCTGCGAGGTTCCAAGGTCTTCTGTTATAAGGGTACTTACATTTTTCTCCTTTTTTATGTTTGCTTTTAAAAAAACGATTCGATATTTTCACTCCACAGATATTGTAACACTATTTTTAAAAATGTATAATCTATAAATACATTCAGCTACGCTTTCATAGATACCATCTACAACCCACAAATTTCTAACATAATTCACCTAAGATTTTTGGTATTAGGGAACTATCATCAAATTTTGGGCCTTGGGCAACAACAAAAAAATGGTGTTCTTTGTATGTTATGGTGTTTTTATAAATAATGTACATGGGAAGTGTATACATACTACTACGCAATATTGAGTACACATATGTAAATGAAAAACTAAGAATCGTGCTGCACATTAATTGTACGAAAATTAGTATTAAGAAATGATTAAAATTTTAATTCGTCTTCGTGTACAATTTAATCAACATACATTAGCACAGCAGCTAATATCCATTATTCCCTTATTGACTTTGCTATCTCTAAAAACCTGCCTTATCCTATCAATATTACTGTCAGTAAGGGCCTAAGCTCTAATTATTTCGCAGATTTTTTAAAACTCATACTATTTTCCCTTTCCCTCCATAGCCATCGATTAGAAGAAATTCAACAAATACCTTTTTAATCTTAAAAATAATCTTCTTAATAATTAATCCCTTCTTTATATCCATAACATCAATAAACAAAGAAACCATCTTCGCCGTATTTTGCAAGCTATTAAAATCCCTACACTCAAACTCCTGTTAAATCGCCTTAACAATAGATTTAAAAGTTCTCCATAATAGAAAGGGAGGTAGAAAAGTTGGATCAAATTTCTTTAAAATGTAGCTGGCAATAAATATTCTATTTGGAAAATTAAACCTAAATATAAATTACACATCCCAAATACTGCTAATAACCTTACTGCATATGATGATGAGGATAAAGCACAATTCCTTACAGGTACATAAGGCATCTCCAGTTCACTGCAAATCCCCCACCTCGCTTAGTTAAGATGACCTCTCGCAAGTGAGTGCAACTAGTCACCTGTCTCCCCCCCCCCTCGAACGATGACCTTCTATACTATCCAGCCTTTGGTTATTCACAATATCAATGGCCAAGTGGAGAAAGCAAAGCCGTAAGCATCCTTTTCTGGATTCAAATTTCGAATGTTTCATTTCTATCTTTTCTCGTTTAAAAGATATGTGAACTCAAAATTTTGTTTTTTTTTCACTCACTCACTCACTCAGCGATCAATACAAAGGTAAAGTACATCACGTAGCGCTAGAAACTTGAAATTTGGCATATAGTAGTTTTAAGAATACAAAAAAGAAAAACAAATCCTGAAAATTCGAAAAATAAAATTCGAAAAATCAGAATGAATAGAAACAAGAACGAAAAATCATGCGTCAAGCATAGATTATGTAGCACTTTCCAACGCTTCCAAAATAATTTTACAAATCATACCGTTTAATAAGCTAAAAGATAACTTCTAAGTAAACAATTTGGAAAACGCATAACATATTTAAAAACATAATTTCAGGAATTTCCAACATATACAATATTCTGAAAAATATCCGAATACTGTTATTCAGCCCTGTATGGGATCTATAGAATTGTATATATACTACATAGGATGCTAAATTTTAGTTCAGTTAGGAAACGTGTAGCACAGTTTAAAATTCTCCGTCTGGAGTTTGTCAATAAACAGAAATGTGTTCGCGAACTTTTGTGCTGCCCTGTATAGGATCTACAGAATTTATACACATCACGTAATAGACAAAAAGCAAGTTAACATTAAAATCGCGTTCAGTAACTTAAAACGCACTTCCAGGAATTATTGTTAACAGACAGTAGATAATTCTTTTTCGTGTCCCTGTAAATGAACGATGACTGCTATACACACAATATTCCGTAGTAAGTCTCTTGTAATGCACCTTAGTGATCTATATAAATTTCAATACGTTTAAAATAGTGAAACATTATTTAAATAAACCGCAGACGATTTTTCTCCATAGACGTAATGTAACGGAATTATTTTTACTGTCCCTGTAAAGTAACTATAAGTACTATGCACACCCTGTTCCATATTAAGCTTCTTCTAATGCACCTTAGTGATATATATAAATTTCAATGCGTTTAAAATAGTGAAACATTATTTAAATAAACCGCAAATGATTTTTCCCCATAGACCGCAATGTAACGGAATTCTTTTGAGTGTCCCTGTAAAAAAACTATAAGTGCTATACACTTCCGTTGAAATAGGGAACATGCTATAGATAACGACAATAACATATAAAAATTGCAGAGCAATCCGAGCATATTTACGGGAGTTAGAGCACGGACAGACGGCAGACGGCCAGACGGCAGACGGCCAGACGGCAGACGGCCAGACGGCCAGACGGCCAGACGGCAGACGGCCAGACAAACCGAAGTCATAAGCACTTTTCAACTAGGTTGGAAAGTGCTAAAAAGTCGGAAAATTGAAAATAGTTTGATCTCGTAGCCTTAGAAACTTAAAATTTGGGTTTGTATTTAGGATTATAAAAAAGAGAAAACAAAATATTTGGTGACTGGGCAATTACGCAGCACAGGAATGTTATTACACCTAACTATGTTATGGCATGGAATGATAATATTTGATTAAGGCGAATTTTAAACAGTCGTCACCTTCTCGTGCTACGTAATTGCCAAGTCACAAAATAGTCATTAACTAAATATGTAGAGACTAGGCGTGATTTGTGAATGCAAATTTCCGAAGAAATAACATAGCTAAACTTGGCTCAAGATAATCTCAGAACTGCATACGGTAAAAGTGTCACGAGACTAGCTACATTTTTTGCATGTAATGTTTTTGATGAGAATATAAGGTAACGCAAAGCACACGAAGGCTCTGGGAACGATACAACCTATAATACCGCTCTAAATATATTTTTCCTAACTGTATTACACTAGATATTACAAAACTTTCAATTACTTTCTTCAAATTCTGCCGTTTTCTAAATCAGTGAAAATGTCCCTAATCTCAATTATACCTAAACACAGTACTAATCTCTTTGACCCCGCTAATTCTATTTCTAATTCCTATTTCTGTACTATTTCCTCTTTGAAAAGTCGTTCAGCACTTTATCCGAGCCCACTTACAGAATCACACTCAGGAACACAGTATTTTTATGGCCGAACAATTTGGCTTTCGACCCAATCACTCAACACAATACAAGATGCTTCGTGATATAGAGTTTCTCAGAAAAATTTTCAGAATAAAGATTTCAGCTTATTCTATATTTTCAGATGTTGCAAAGGCATACGAAAACGTCTTGCACGAGGGCGTTATATCAAATTGATTCGCTTTAAATTTCCTTTAGACTCATACATTTATTATATTCATACCTGTACGGTTGTACTTTTCGGACATTCTCTCAACTATCTTCTTAATTATAAGTGGCGTTTTTCGAGATAATTTTCTCCTCTCTTTCTCTTTATTCTTTTTTCACGACATTCCACGGTCCTTATATACTCATTTTACACTTTATGCGGACGACACATCTATCTTCTTATCAGTAAAGCGCAGACGCTATACAAATATATATAAACACACATGGAAGCACTCTTGAACTGGTGCAATCTGTAGCGCGTCACGATAAACGAAAATAATACAGCTTCTGTCTATTTTTTTCAGAAAATATCATTATTCCAACAGTATAACATTAATAACATTAATATCCCTTTGTTTGATAATTGTAAGTACCTGGGAGTCATCCTTAACCCAAGATTAACTTACCGTCATGCTTACAATCAGGGGGAAAAATCATAACAGCTTCATTTCGTTTAATCCTCTCCTAAACAGCTGCACCCTAACTATCATCAAAACTCTTATTTCATATATCTATTTAAATATCTGTTTAAATATCTATCCAAAATACCAACAAATGCTCCTTCAATTTTTGAGCTGTGTCTATTACCTAAGAATGCGTAAAAGTGCTATGTTTTGAATCTGATTAGCGATTTATAAATTTTATTAGCATAGAAATCATGATACGATAATTATGTTCTTTTACTAGTAAAGAACGGATTAATTTCAAGAGACTATTATTTGCATCATTATATAATTATATTAGATAAATATTCCGTCAACGAAGTATATTTTTTATTCTAAAACTTTCATAAAATTTCAATTTAATACTGGGATTTTAATCTGACGTTTGTTGGAGAAATAGTTTAGAATTTAATTAAAAACATTCCTGACAAATTAACATTTACTCTAAATTTATATGCATTTTTTGACCTGAGAAGTTTGCATATATAATAATTTTTCTGTTTTGTTTTTAGTTTGAGCGGTTTAACATATTTTAAATCTTCCTAAATTTTTTCTTGTATTTTTTTCTTTATAAATTGTTTTATATAAAGTGAAACAAGTCAAACAATGCGAATTTTCGAAAGTTTGTTATTCGTTTTAATAAAAGACCAAAAAAAAAACCCAGAAAATAATTAAACATGTTTGGTAAAATGAGAAAAACTTAAATTTCAGTGTGAATTACAAAAAACAAAAGTTAGCGATTATGTAGACATTTTCTAAGAATGATTATTCTGTTCTTTCTAAGCCTTATTAAATCATTTTTGCTTAATATACAGGGTTGTTAAAATTAAAGTTCGCCTATTCAGAAGGCTCTAGACTCGGTTCTATGGCTCCAACCGAAACAAAATTTAACTAGTACGTAGTTGAAGAGATGCGCTCTAAGAAAACCAAAAAAAAAAAGTTAAAATTTTTGTCAATAGGTGGCGCTGCGCCAATATTTAAGCCGATATTTGTAGATCCTTTATTTTGTAAAAAAACAAAATACAAGGAATTTTATTTCACAGTTGGTAAAGGTAAACTTTTTCAGATTCGTTATATCAATTTCGGTCAATCCAGATGAAACACACACAATTTCACCCAACGCTTGAAAAATATCACATTTTACTCAAATTTTAGACGAACGACGTCAAAGTGACGTCGCAACTTCGAAAACTTGAAATACCCTTCTAACCACCTGACGATTTAAAACTTGCTGATAAAGTGTGTCTATGATAAAGTGTGTCTGTGAAAAACATTTGAATCTACGCTTTGTGGAGAATGGTAACTTTGAAAGAAAAGTCACTTCTTGTAAAGTTATTCTATCAAAATAACAGGAACGCAGCTGCAGCTCTTCGAGAATTCCGGAAACTAAAAGATGTTAGACGTGGACTAATGTCGGATTGTGGAGTTCACAAAATGATTAAAAAGTTCGAGGAAACAGGAAAACTTGACATTCTTCCTGGCAGAGGACGAAAAAAGGTAGACATTTCTAGTATTGAAGATATTGCTACTGCTGCCGTGGATTTAGCAAGCCAGTCATAATTTGGTAATGCAAGTGTGCCAGCTATTGCGAATGAAGTCGATATGCCGATTTCCACTGTGATAAAAGTGATGCGTCAAATTCAGAGGGTGCAACAACTAGTACAGGGTGATACCGAAACTCGGCTATCATTTTCGCTCCAGTTTCTTGCACGAATGAATGCGGACAATTCTTGGCCGTGGAATATTCTATGGAGTGATGAAGCGCATTTTTATTTAAACGGACAAGTGAACACACACAACTGTCGAATTTGGGCGAAAGAGAATCCTAATGTTGTCCAAGAAGTTCCATTCCATGCAGCTAAAGTGACGGTGTGGTGCGGTTTCACAGCTACGTTTATGGTAGGGCCATATTTTTTTCAGGAACTAACATCTACAGGACCCATTACATGTTCCGTGAATGGGAAAAGGTATCTCAATATGTTGTCAAATTTTCTGATTCCCGAGCTGCAACAGCGAGGCTGCCTTCAAAATATCGTGTTTATGCAAGACACCGCACATTACTAGAGCAGTTCAGCCTTTCTTAGCACGCCATTTTACAGAAGACCGCATCATAAGAAGTCATTTTAAAACAGTCTGGCCACCACGATCGCCTGATCTAACAACATGCGATTTTTGGTTGTGGGGATTTTTGAAAAATTATGTATCTAAAGACAGATGTCAGACAATCTCTGATCTGAAAGACAGTATTAGACTTCATATTCGCTCAATCTCACAGGACAGTTTACGCAACGCTGTAGAAAGCACAATTCTGAGAATGGAATGCGTTATTGAAAATGGTAGCGGATTCATTGAGCACGCGTAATGTTATTCTTCGTTATTTCCTCGCTGCCGAGCGACATGTTTTATTTTCGTTGATGCAGATTACATCACATGAAATTATATTCATTTTTCTGTATTATTTGGAGTCATAGGTCAGGCTCTAGAGCAGCCTGATTAGGTGAACTTTAATTATAACAATTCGCAGTTCGTCGAAGTTTGTTGAAACTTTTAAATTTGTGCGCTTCGTCTGGATTGACTGAAATTGATATAATGAATCTGCAAACATCGCCTTAAATATTGGCGCAGCGCCACCTACTGACGAAATATGTAACAATTTTTTTATTTGATTTTCGCAGAGCGCATCTCTTCAACAACGTACTAGTGAAATTTTGTTTCGTTTGGAGCCTTCTGAATAGGCGAACTTTAATTATAACAACCCTATATTATCAATTCTGCTTTATGCATCTTAAAATTAATAAAACATCTTTAAAAATATGCACAATTTTATTAACTGCAAATAGTAATCAGATAATTGTTATTGTAAACTGTTCAATTTTACTTGATTTCTAGGTTAACGTTTAAAAATATATCTACCCTATATATATAAAATCCTAATGAAACGAATTTGTGAAACGATTTTATGAAACGAATTTATGAAACGATTTTATGAAACGACTGATTAAACGACTGATTATGTTTCAGGGCTATTTTTAATACAATATTAAACGCTTGATGGTGAAATTAATACCAATTGTCCATAAAAATCCGCGGATATCAAAACTGGTAATAGAATTTTGAAAGTGGAATTAGTTTTCGAGATATTAATTTTTTTCTAATTTTAATGACATTTCTGTAATGATGGCAACTAATTACTCAGTTTTTTGTGACAAAAAAGGGGAAAAAATTGAAAAGGATCATGATAGGGATTATTGATTTCTTTTTATTCGTCATTTTCAAACTGAAATTGAATTTATCTTTTATTTCAATCGATAATGAAGACAAGATTGTGATTAAATTATGTTTTTCAGGAAAATTTGGAAAAAAAATCACATTTCTATCGTCAGGATTCAATTGTCTGTCAGCATTTAATTTAATTTATAAACTGAAAATATTTTGAATAAATTCGTCCAAATGACGTCATTTATGTAAACGCAAAAGAAAGGGGCAAAAAGGAATTAATAGTAATTATTATTTATTGATATCATTTTGTTATTTTTTTGTAAAATTTAATTAAACGAATTTTTAAAATCACTAATTTGGATATTTGAAACGAATATATAAAATAATAATTGCCCAACTGAACGCAAGGAGAATAAAATATCCTGCTTGGTTTTCTTTCCAATTTGAATGAGAATATGACATCAATTATGGTAAACTGACATTTATTCCTTTCTCTCTTTTATTGGCAGCAAGGAAAAAATGCTCCCTATATATTAGAGAAATGCTATTAAAGTTTAAAACAAATAACTATTTCATTAGCATTACTTTTTTTAATAATGAATTATATGTTTACACATAAATAACAAAGAGAAGAAAAAACTACAAATAATTAAATTACTATACTCGAAACACACTTAAGGTGTAAATTACGTTATATATTAAAATGATTTTCGTTACTTTTCCAATTTAGGGGCCTTCGCGAGATATAGAAAGTGACCTTGGCAATGAATTGAAATTCGGCAACATGTTTTCTAACAATCTATTCGCTTTTTGATATACACAAGCAATTATTTCGATATTTATACAATTTATTTAATATAAAGAAGCCATTTATCTATTTTTATGTACAAAAAGAGGTAAATTGAAAGACAATTATAAATAAATTGTATATATACATGTATAAATACATGTATAAACAAGCATAAAAGTTCGGTGCTTTTCCAGTATATGGGGCCTTGACGAAACAGAGAAAATAGCCTTGGCGGAAAAGGAAATTTGGCAACATACTTTCTGTCAACCTATTCACTTTGTCATTTCGTATGCAGAAGCAATTTTTCAATATTTATACAATTTGCTTATATATATAATAATTGCCTATATATAATAATATACGTATAATTAAAATACGCATATAAACAAAAAAATCGTCGAATTTGTTTCCATGGCTGTGTATGTCATTTGGCACCAAATCTCACTTTCTGATTTCCGAATTGCGCCAAGCTTTTTAAAAAAGCGTCAAGACCCCTATAATAGAAAAGCACCAAAAGTTCATTGGGTTTGTTTTCATAACTTTTGGCAACAAATATATGTATATTAACGAATCTATTCATTTTTTAAACTCAAATTACGCCAAACCTAAAAGCAAAGGATCCTATACTGGAAAAGTACTCGATTTTCTTATGGACAATATTCAAGTGACATAACATGGTGTAAAATTATCGCGGATAGCAAATTTGTTTAAATATCTCATCAATTGATGCCGAATAAATGCAGGCATGCATGCACAAAATCCTTATATGTTATTTCTCCTGTCAACATCCCTTTTTCTAAGAAAATATGAAACGCAGAACAACGAATGAGATACCATATGAAAGGTTTTAGAACCGGCTTCTGACATAGCCCACTTAACAATTCGTTAAAACATGTTTTTGATTAAAATTTTCTGAAAATTAAAAATTAATTCGGCATATTTTTCATAAATGAAATGAAAGGTTTTCCTGAAATTATTGTTGCCAAAAAAATAAAATACCACATTATATGATGTTCAGCAATTATTATAAAAAACACCGCACGGGTTTATTTTATATACTTATGATTAAAAAGCGAAATTGAAATTGAAATGTTTAGATTTATATTTTTAAGTCCCATGTTTTTCCCGAAGCGGATGACGTCATACTCTAATGCAGTCAAAATACGATTGTTATTTTTTTTTCTTGCGCGTGCCTTTAGCAATCTTGCATCAGTTTTCAGTCTAACTTTGATGGAATAAATTAGATGATATTCTGGCTTGACTAACAACTAAATGTTGTTTGCAGATATTTTTATCCTCGCTTTTTCTTTAGAAGTTTAAACCTGCATCTAATAAATATTACATACTGATAAAAAATGATACTTCTCTATCATCCCGTCGACCACTTTTCATAACAAAAAACTATCGCCAAATAAACGGGAGAACGTTGCCATTGGAATATAAAAAAATATATATATATAAGAATTTAAGGACACAATTGTTATTTTAATTTATAAAATAACTACCAAATCAGTAAAACATAATGAAAAATACACGCAAATGTCGAATGTAAAACCACTAGATGACGTAACAAACACGCATAATGATTCTAACATCAAGTAAATGCGACTGCATTTTTGGCGTTTAATCTTACAGTTTGGCGGTAATTTTTTGTTATGAAAAGTGATCGACGAGATAATAGAGAAGTACCTAAAAAATATTAGATTTCAGTGCGAAATCTTCGCACGGGCCCTCTGGTATTTAATTAATTTTGTATGATATATAATTATTAGAAAATTCGTATATACATATTAATTAAAATAAATAATTTACATATTTAAAATAACATGAAAATATGCATGATGGTGCACTAAAATAGAGAGAAAATTAAAACATGTTACTGAAAATGTCTATAACATAGTACTTTTCAATACCGTGGTTCTTAATGTTGTCGCAACAGCTGTGTATGAGGCCATGATAATAAACAAATGCCCCCATTAAAACGTTAAAAGCATGACAACCCAATTACAGATTTATCAATATTTTTAAAACAAAGCACGCTGTCATGTTTTTAGAGGCCTCGAAGTCTGAGCGGGGGTTGGTGAGCGTAGCTCGCAGGGGGTAGGCCCCCTAGTAAAAGAATAATATTATTTCAATTAAAATGTGTATATTTTTTGTTTAATTCTTGAGTTATAGATATATATATATATATATTTATAACAGATAAATAGAAAAATCTTTACAGAAGTTTATCCGTAGTTACATGGATAATTCTTGCAAAGAATATGTCTGAACGATCAGAATATTTTAGTACAGGAAAAGTCAACAGCACAATTTAGAAAAACATTTTAAGAAATTATTTGTTTTTCTATGATTTGAAGACTTTTGTCCATTATGAAAAAGTTTGACGATTTTTATGTTCCTTTAGCGTTTATAACACATTAAATAACTAAAAAGTTTTATAACGTTACAGGAAATGTTAAAGGAAAAAAAAAGAACAGAATACTGGATTCTACTTATTTAAAGACTTTTGAACAATCCGGATGTGAGTATGACGTCTAGAAAGTTCAACGCACTTCTATTGAAACAAAATATTAAAAACTTTATAAATTTCCTTATTTCCTTGAGTATCTAAAAATATCTACTTAATACTTTGTTTGAACTCAAAGATTATGAAGTCAATGCTATTTTAAGTAAATACTTTCCATATATGTCCGAGGCAGTTAACGTAAAAATTACCAAACTTTGAACTTCATTGCATTTCCCAGTTGAGAGTTCAATATTTTGAAGAAATCGTTTTCGCATTGGCATTTGAAATCATCAAAAATTAGCTTTCATGTAATTCACTTCAAATTTACGTTTCCCTTTTTAAGATTCAGAAAACACAGTTAAAAAAATACAAATGATTATTAATCTACGAATATATAATGTAACCAAGAACGAAAATATAAGATAGCCTCTTCCGAGTTACTCATGATTCCAAAGAGCTTTCTTCATTATAAAAATTTTAGATAACAATGTAGTTTTGAGATTTAAAAATGTATTTAATACAATGTTTCTTCTTCTACCACTGATTTTTGGAAACGTTTCCGAGTAGTTCTTACAAAGTATTTATCAGTTTTCTCAACGAAGAATATACGTTTTTCCGATGCTATCAATTCTCAATTAAACTTTTTCAGATGAATAATTTAAGTTATATATGCAAGATTAACATAACAACATTCATTTTAATCTTAATGTTAATGCTGTTATGTTTCATGTTCGTCTCTAAAACATGGTTGTTAAACATGGAAATGTTTACTTGAGAATGAATAGCTTCCGAAAAAATATATACAGGGTTGAGAAAACCGTTTCATACACTCTAAAACCTACAGGTATTTGTTTCCGAAAAAACTTGATTTGTATAAATGTTTCTATAAATCTCGAAACTACATTGATTTCTAAGTTTTCTAACAATAAATAACGCTTTTTGGAATCTTGGGAAATTCAAAAGAGGTTATTGTATGTTATCGTTCGTGGTTATATTATATTTTCCAAGATTGAGAAATATCTCACTTTTTTTACAGTGTACATATAATTATTTAAAATACAAATAAGAAATGTTCTACATTAAATAGCTTTGTTTTGGCAGGTTTAATGTTAAAAAAATTGTTTTAGAATCCGATGGTTGAAGTATCATAGTTGAGACTTTTCCAACAGAGCGAAAATATACCAGGACCAGGACTCGAACCTGGGTACTTTGGTTTACTGTACCAACGCTCTCCCTACCGAACTATCCCGACGATATCCTTGTTGGCATATTTCACTCTTATTTAATGGACAAGGCAGCTAACTGCAGCGCTAATTTCATTCAACCGAGCTATAACTATAGCATTTACATGATGAATCTTGAAATAGCACGGAAACTCCTGTATACCATGTAAATTAGGTCATAATGACATATAATTATTTAAAATACAAATAAGAAATGCTCTACATTAAGCTTTGTTTTGTCAGGCTTTGTTTTGTCAGGCTTTGTTTTGTCAGGCTTGTTTGTCAGGCTTGCTTTATTTGGTACGGCAAACCAAAGTACCCAGGTTCGATTTCTGTTCCCGGCATATTTTTGCTCTGTTGGAAAAATCTCAACTATGATACTCCAACCATCGGATATAATTTATCTAGTAGAACATACTTTCCTCTGTTCATTATGGTTTAGAATTTTCGCAATGCGTGATAAAAACTCGACCTGTTCCGTAAAATTTAGTTTTTACTTCCGAATGTTCTTCAACACGAGAGTGCTACTAAAAGCATTTCTAAGTAACATGTAACTCTTTATAAATATTTTCAGTTCGAAATGAATAAATGTAATAGACAAACTATTGGTAAGTTTAAATTTTGTCATATGGCCATTTTTACTATTTCATTCTGTTATTTAAGATTTTGTAACTTGTTTAAACTGTTATGAATAAAATAATTATTAACGTGCAATCACTGACGAAAAAAGAAAGTTTCTTTTGTATATACACCAATTGCACAGTACGTGTATATTTTTCAGAAATGAAACACATTAATCAGGTAGGCATATGTAAAAAAAATAAATATGTCTGTTTCGTTTTGTTTTGTCAATAACACAAATGTGTATAATTAGTATGAAGGGAAAATGTTGCCTTTTTACTATTTCATTCTGTTATTTAATATTTTGCAACTCGTTTAAACTGTTATGAATAGAATAATTACTAACGTGCAATCACCGACGAAAAAAAAGTATGTTTTGTACATACACCAATTGAATGGTACGTGTATATTTTTTAGAAATTATATGTATTAATCAGGTAGGTATATGTAAAAAAAAAAAAAAATATGTCTGTTTCGTTTTATTTTGTAAATAACACAAAGTTATATAATTAGTATGAAGGGAAAATATTGCCTTTTTACTATTTCATTCTGTTATTTAACATTTTGCAACTCGTTTAAACTGTTATGAATAGACTAATTACTAACGTTCAATCACCGACGAAAAAGAAAGTTTGTTTTGTACATACACCAATTGTATGGTAAGTGTATATTTTTTAGAAATTAAATGTATTAATCAGGTAGGCATATGTAAAAAAAAAATTAAATATGTCTGTTTCGTTTTGTTTTGTCAATAACACAAACGGTGTATTATTAGTACAATGACTTGTAAATGAAAATAGTTTCTTTTTATAAGGACGTAAGGAAAGATTTTTTTCATAAGTTATTTAACTCATTTTCGGCCAAAGGTGCGTAAACGCACCATTTCAATAAATATTTTCCTATTAACACTGTGACGTATATTTTTCGCTAATTTTATTTTTCTGCCATTTTTAAGGGTTCTGGAGACATCTATAAAATATTAGTAATCCAATTGAAGTAATCACTTTCTGTTGAGAAATTTTCAAAATACACTGTTTTTTTTACTTGAAACGGTTATTGACAAATTCGACTTTTTGAAAATGAAAAATTATTCCAATTGAGATTAATCATATGTTTTTATAATGGAGTAAAGTTGCAAGATCTGTAAATAAAATAAAAATAAAACAAATGCCATAAGAAAACTTAAATTTTTTTATTTAAATTTAATGCTAAATAATTAATAATAAATTAATAATGGTAGCGTCAAATTAACTAAAATATTATTTTTCATGCACGAAACTTTTTTGATGTCTTAATGAATGTAATTTAAGCAAATTTCAATGCAAATAATGCCACATTTTATAAAATTTCTATGCTTGGCCTCAAATGGGTTAAATTACTTACTTTAACAAAATAATAATTTTTAAATTTTGAGTTTCTTGATTTTTTTTCAAATTTATAGATTTTTAAGGATAAAATTAAAAAGATTTATAGACATTTTTGAAAAGATGTTTTGATAAACTTATTTACGTTTATATTTACGAATGAAAGAAATTTAAAAAAAAATGTATAATATATTTCAGAATTCTATAAAAATTACAAAAGGCAGCAGAACAAATTGAACTACTTTCTTTTGATATTGAGTAAATTTGTAAATATATGTATATATATATTATATATATATATATATATTGCAAAAAGTCTAGAACAATGCAAAAATATGTTTTATAAACTATAATTAACATAGAAAATATTCTTAAAGATAAGAACAGAATATGTCTTATCATGAAAAATAATAATACTTTAAAACTTTAACGTTATTTTTTTTTTCAAAAACTAAATAACTTAGGTTTTTGAAAATCAAATGATGTCTGTTTTAAATTTTTACGACGTTTCTCCAGAACCCGATTCTGAAAGTACTTTTTTTTAGTCATAATTACAAAACACAAATGTCTTACTAGAAGTGTAATAGTCGTGGAATGCAGAATTATTTTCAAGTACAAAGACTTGAAATTAAAACATTATCTTTCTATAAGGAAATAAGGGATAATTTGTTTATTAATTAATTTAAATTATTAATCTTTATATTTCTCTATATTAAAAAAAGTAACCACCGCAGCAGCAGCCGCAGCAGCCGCTGTCAATAAAGATTTTGTGCCTTGAAGTCTTTCTGGACCAATAGCCAGAAAACTATTGCAAATAAAAATTTAAAAATTGGTGGTTTTATAAAGAAATATTTGATAAATACGCTGAAGCAGACAGTTTTTAAATCGAAGAATTATTTTAAGAGATATTTAATATAATAGCTGTTTCAACAGCAGTTGATTGAACTTAAAATCCCTCAGTCAAAGGAAAATGAATGGAAACCCGGTTACAGCCGATCGCCACTGGTCGTTTAATTATAATACAATCTTCCGTAATCATTTTAGAGTTGATCAAATCAGAGTGTTTTTAAATCATGCTGTGTCAGAACGGGGGTTGGCGAGCTTAGCTCGTAGGGGGCAGAGCCCCCTAGTAATAATAAATAAAAATAATAACCTTTAAATAATAAAAATAATAATTTAATTTAAAAGAATAATTTACTAACCGTTGCATTATATTTATTAATTTAAAAAAATCAATATTTTTTCTCTTATTGTGGGAAAAAATAATCTTGAAAGCCTAATTAAGCCACGATTTTAAAGTCTAGATACCATATATTTGTCCTTTATGCTGTTCATTACGCTGGCCCTTTATTTTACCAAAAAAACAACCAAAAAAGAAAAAGAAAAATAGAAATTCCATAACAATGAATCATATTTTTTGTTATAACTTGGAAAAAAAGTTTTAAAGTTTCAAACTTCAATTCATTTTGGTTTTTCAAACATAATGAGAGGTCAACGTAATAAATAAAAAAGAAGGATGTGTAAAAAAGAAAAGACGACACAAAATTATAAACCCTCGTTTTTAAAAATGGGAACAAATAGTTTTGCAAGATTAATGATTCTGTGTAATATTAATATTATTGTTATTATTTTTTACAATTTAACAAATATAAAATTTTCGTCATTTCAAGCGTTCACTTAATAAAAAGTTTTGTTATATTCTTTGCTATAACCTTTTTAAATAAAAAAGAATTTCTAAAACTTAAAATTTGTGTTGTTTTTAACAGATCGATTCATAAAGCAACATTTATTGAAATATAGGAATAATTCTCAAAGTTATAAAGCAGGGTCTTTAAAAAATACTGATTTGGTGGTTATTTGTTTATTATTTTCTAAAATTATATTTCTTGGATTGTCAAAGTTTAGAAGAAGCTACCTTTCAAGACGTTTTCTCCAGAAATACGAACTTGAAAATACGTTTATCAGTAATAGCTGCAGAAAAAATTCGTTACTGGCAAACTGTGTAGTCGTTGATTACAGAATTGCATTAGACAGATTTTTAGAAACTCAAATGACAACATCATAAAAACAAATAAATTTCGCCAAACATTTTAAAAATTATATGGCTTTCCCTTCTAAAGGAAGAACATAACAATATTTAAGTTCATCTTAAATAAAACAAACATAATGAAAAAACAAAACAGAAAAAGACCCATAAAATTAACAAATTTTCAGAACACTATTTGATAAAAAAAAAATTACAAGAAACAAAATCTAGAGCTTTAGAATAGTGGTATCTGTACTTGCTTTCAAGATACATTTATAAACTATTATTAAAGAATCATTCTAATAGTTATAGAACAGGACGTTTCTTTATATAAAAATATAAAGTTTATTTCGAATGTAAAAGTGTATCTTCTTCTAAAAATAAATTCCTGAAGAAGTTGTTACGCAAGGTTTACAACGTCTTCTCCAGATACAGAATCTAGGAATACTTTTTCAGTTATGCTGCAACAAAAATAACTGCAACAAAAATATTTTTGGTGTAGAATGGTCGTGGATTTCAGAATCATATTCAAAGAGTTTAGTAAATCAAAATTAGAAGCATTAAAAAACACAAAAACAAATAACGTCTCAAAATTGTAAAAATATCGCTTTGAATTAATTCCTAAATAAGAAAGTAGCACTATAAAAAAGTTACTAAATCATACATAAAAAAAAAAAAAAAAAAAAAAATATATATATATATATATATTGTACTTTTTGAAATAATCTTTTTACTTGGAAGGAAATTCTAGAACTTCAAATTAGTGTAAATTTATATTTTACAATTTACATAGCAAAAATATCATTTTATACAATATTATTACCGAAACATATATACACATTGTTCTAAAAGTTATAGAAAAGAATGATTTTTAAAGAAAAAAAAATCCGACTTCGGAATTTGAATGTAGATTCTTTTCCAAAATTGTTAAATTTCTTGGATTTTTGAAATTTAGAAAAAGTTAATTTTCAAGTTCCATGAACATTTTTCCTTAAAGAGAAGCTGAAAGTAATTATTTCAGTAATAACTGCAATACTAAAATTTTTGATGGAATGCAATAGTCTTGGCAGAATTGCATTAAACATATTTTATGAACTGAATTAAAAACAATATAAGAAAAAATTAAATAACGCTATATATATATATATATATATATATATATATATAATCATAAATGAAACATTACCATAACACCAACTTAAACTATGAAATAATGATTAAGTATGTAATAATTAGTTAACCCAACACACTGAATATGGATACCAAAAACTTATTTTAAAAAAGAAGAAATTAAATTAAAAAATGAATAAATGAAATTGAATGAATGAAATGAAATTTGTGGAATTTAGACAGAATTTTCAAGTCCCAAAAGTCTAAATACTACAAATAAAATGAGTGGTTTCATCATCATATTAGCCATGACATTGCTAAAGAATATGATTTTGGGACTACCTACTCATAAACAATGAATCAAACCTGCGAAAAAATGAAAAAATAAATACAATATTAAAAAGGAAAGAAACCATACCTATTATATACAGATATAACATGAAATATAGTCATAAAGTACATAATCCATTTGGATTAAAAAAGATACCTGTGCACCACATGAACCACACATGTACACAACCAAACAGAGGGAATGGATTGCAAAAAATCATTACATGTTGCCAAATTTAGATTTAGAAAATGATTTACTATGTTGCCAGAATAGATTTTAGAATAATATGAATATTATTGTAAAGCAACAGAAACATTGGTGCTGCCATCTATAAGGGTAAAAAGTGAATATACGCTGAATAAAAATAGTATTGGATGAAATTTAATATTTAAAAATTAAACCATATACTATCTAAAGATGATAGCAATTAGTTAAATAATTAATAAATGAAATTAATTAATAAATAATAAATAGAATATCCAATTACATTAAAGTAATGGATGTATTAATGAATAATTCTATGTTAAAAATAAGATGGAAGATGGAAAAATTAATAATTAAAGCAACATAAAAATATATGTACCATGAAATGACATAGCAACTATTAAATAGCTGTGCCAAAAATGTCACATAAATTAAATTAAATTAAAATATTAAATATTTGAATTAAGATACAAAGGATTTAAAATTAATATTAATTAAATATTGAAATTAATTAGTAACATATGATGTTTCTTCATACAAAGTTAAAAATTAAATACACTTGATATAAGTGGTAAGGGTAGAACGTTAAATAAAAATTAAAACATGTATTACATTAACACTTTAGAAAACTATACATTATATTAGAAGTTAATATGATATTGTCATATATATATATATATCACTTCTAGAAATATATTATAGCAATATTTTTACGTTAAACGTAGGTAAACACACTTTGAACTGACATTTTATTATTATTTTTGTTATAATATTTTTATATGAAAAAAAATCTAGAACATTAAATTAGTTTTTTATGTTTTCACGTAGAACCAGTAAAAAATAGTTTTATGGAATATTATTAAAGAAACATGGAAAGTATTCTGTAAGTTATATAGCAGAATATATCTCCAAAAAAAAACAATTTTCTTTCGAATTTGAATGTTTATCCTTTTCTCAAAACAAAGTTCTTTGATTTCATTAGTCTGGAAGAAATTTGTTTGCAAGTTTTACAAAATATTCTTCAGAAAGTTAATCTTGAACTAATTTTTTCGGTCATAACTGATATAGATTTATCTTGCAAGTATTCCAATAGTCGTGGAATTCAGAATTATATTCGATAGATTTTAAAAAGTGAACTAAGAGCATTAAAAAAAGCACAAAAACAAATAACTCTCAAAGTACTAACATAGCAATATATATCAGTGTTAATTTGTCTTTTTCCTTTATCATAATAAAAAGAAATTGTTTCGTATAATATTACGGAAGAAACTTGTAAACTAATCCGAGATTTACATAATAGAATGTGTTTTCAGAAAAAATAATATATATATATATATATATATATATATATATATATATATATATATATATATATATATATATATATATAATTTAAATGTGCATTCTTTTTCAAAAAGATTTCTGATTTGCGAAATCTGGAAGAAGTTATATTGCAAGTTTTAAAACGTTTTCTTCAGAAAGAGAAACTGGAAATACTTGTTTGAGTCATAACTGCAACAGTATTAGTATTTATCTTACTAAAAATCGAATAATCGTAGACATCAGAATTATATTCGATAGAGTTTAGAAACCCATATAACTGCATTAATGAAACAAAAACAGAGATAGCGCCTCAAAATTTATATATATATATATATATATATATATATGTGTGTATACTAGGGGGCTCAGATCCCTACTCGCTAACGCTCGCCAACCCCCCGTGAATTGCAAAGCAATTCACATTGAGACCGCTACGCGGTCACACATCCCTTCGCTAGCTCGCCCCTTTTTATTTATCTAGTAATTCTAGCCAGAATAAGAACTACAATAAATTATTTGAACATATGAAATTGACAATTTTTTTAATGTAAAAAAGTAATTGTAGAAAGTCTCCGTTACAAACACAACTAAAAATGCATTTAGTTGATGCTATTAATGGGCATATAAACCATTTAAATACTATGTAAAAAAGGATATTGGAAACATAATTAGTTTAAAACTTCTTGCACCAATAATATTGTACAACACGGCTTAAATTCATTAAGGAAAAAAAAACACTTTTTGGTAGGAAGATAGTTTATAATCAATGATTGTTTAAATTTCGTTCAACATTTTATTATTTTAATTGATTATAGATTTCTGCAAAAGAAATTATTTTTACTTCAATAAAACAGCAACAGATTGCAGGAGGGCATTCTAGAAAGTTTATATTTTATTATCTCCGATTTTTTTTGCGAGTGAAATTCGTAAATAAATTCTAAATAAGAGTTGAGAATTCATTTGAAATAAAAAATATTACTCATAATTAAAATGAGGAATCATCTCAGACACTTTGGATTACGTTCATATTATTTTATTTTTAGTAATTGCTAGCTTGAGTTTCACTTGTCTGACACTGACCGCCATATTGGAGGCGGATCTAACACAATCTTGTCTGTTCATTGGTTTGAGCTCTGGAAACTACGGTTGTTGCTAACGATAAGGTAGAAATTCAGCTCTATTTTCGTGCCACGTAAGACCTATATATATATATATATATATACATATATATATATATATATATGTGTGTGTGTTATAAAAAATGTATTTCCTTCGCAAATCCTTCACATCTATTTCGCATTAGTCCTTTAAATTAATCTAACTTCTGACATAGTCAGTATTTCCTTAATTCTTAATAATATTTATTCTTATTTAATGTCCTTTTAAAAGTAAATACCCGTATATTAATAATTATCTTATTCCAAATCTTAATCTAAAATTTTAAGTTCATTCGTAACTTTTATCAGCTCCCCAATCTATAAAATTCGGACGCTTTCTCATTTCGAATGTTTTTAAAAGCCATTTATTTTATTATTATTCCATGCTCGGTTTCGCGCGCTAGGTATTTTTCACTTCAAAATTAATACGCGGCTCGAGAGGAATTCTTTTGCGTTAGAGCTCCTCCCTCGCGCCTCATTCGATGGGCTGGAGCTCGCCTCTCACTCATTGGTTTGTGCGCACGTGACGTCGTATTTCGGTATCTCTACGCTCCATGAACAAAACTCGCTTGCATGCTTTGGAGAGCAGATTTTTGACGTGTTTGGAAGTGTAACCAAATGGGTATCTGGTGTTGTAGTCACGTAGAATTTTCATTCAGCTCTTTCAAATCTTTTAAAACGATGTAGTGAGCCATCGTGAATTCTGAGGGCTGTACGTTTATACTTGTGCGAACTGTTACTGTATCGCTCTTATTCATAAGTAAACTATTGTCTAGAAGTTGATTGGTCTTTATTGATGAAACTATTCTGGTGCCTCCTCATTGCCTTACCTCTTCGCCATGATTATTGATATCGACTGCAACCTTCTATATCTTTAACAAACTGTCATTTTCTCGTGAAATATTACATTTCGTGGTATCTCATCTTCGTAAAAACACCACACACACACACATATATATATATATACGAGAGCAGTTTGATAAGTTCTCGGCCCTAACACAGAAATGGAACTAGTATGACCAAATGACAATGTTGTTTGTAAAGAATGATCCTTTGGATAACATGTCGCCGAGTTTCAGACGCGTGAGTTTATTAGTTATTGCTGGGCGATTAATTAAAGTAAGCAAGTTCTGACATTTTCGAAAAGTAAAAAAAAATTTGAAGTTCGAGATGTCATAAAATACTTTCTTAAAAAATATTTAACTACCACGAACATACAAAAAGAGTTACAATCTATCATAACGGATTCTTGTTCTTCATATTCGACAATAAAAAAGTGCGTTGCTGAATTTAAACATGGTAGGAAATCAATTCACGATGATGAACGCTCAGGATGCCCAAAAACCGCTACGACCGAAGAAAGCGTCTCAAAAAATCACAATGCCGTATTGAATGATCACCGATTGAAGATACGCAAACTTGCTGACATTGCAAAAATTGCGATAGTACCTGTCTACCACATTTTACACGATGTTTTGAGTATGAAAAAGCCGATGCGTGCCGCGCTTGTTGAACGTCGATCAAAAACTCCAAAGAATGAATATTTTTCAAGCGTCTTCTGAAATGTATTGTGTTGCAAGTTGAAAAATAAAATGAAATATTGTCAAAAACCGTGTATTTTATTTTTCCGGCCGGGAACTTTTCGAACCGCCCTCGTACAGGGCTGCACTAAAGAATTCGAACACAAGAGTGTATCTTAAATTTATTGAGTTTCAAGAGGACTACATTGTAAAATAATATGAAATTATGTCAAAAATCTTGTGTTTTCACTGTCAGACCAAACCACGCTCGTATATATATATATATATATATATATATGGGCTGTTTAATAGCCTCTGCTTGTTAACTAGGAGAAGACCCTTTAAATGCCTCAGAGGAGGACTAAAAGGAATCGACTGGGAGCAGAGACTTAATGTCCATTCCGCACCTTCCACCGGTGCAGCCTGTTAGTACCCTTCCCTAGTGCATGAGGAACGAACGCGGATAGTCTTCCTCCAACCCGTTTGGCCAGCGTGGATGAATTTGGCTACCTCCCCCCTTATTTTACCATGAATTCACAAAACAAATCACGGTCCTCAATTCCCGGCAGTCTATATGTTCCTGATTACGACAGCGATCAGAAAGACATGAAGACAGAGGTTGCTAAGAATCATCGGATTCGGCTTGGCTGCCATAAGTTGATGACCTTGGCTACGTATAATAGACGATCCTTATCTTCTGAAAGTCGCTTACAGGAACTTAAAGAAGAATTATAAAGAATCAACTAGGAGATCCTAGGATTATGCGAAGTAAGAAGAAAAGGTGAAGAGAAGATTGATCTTGCCAGTGGACATGTATTGTACTGCAGAGGTGCATAAAGATGGAAAAACAAGTGGTGTAGGATTTCTGATTCATAAAAGGTGGAAGAATCACATCGCGGAACATGATAGTGCATCGGATAGAGTTGCAAGGTTACAAGTGTCAAGAAGATATAAGCTGAAAATTACCTAAATTTATGCACCAACAATTAGCTATACTGATGAAGAAACTAAGGATTTCTATGAAGAAGTAGTTTCAATGCATCAAAAGGGAAAATGCTACATTAAATTAATAATGGGAGATTGGAATGCTAGAATTGGGGAAAAAAGAAAGGTGAGTTGTCACTAGGAAATCATGGATATTTGGTGCGTAATGAAAGAGGAAACAGATTGATTAAATTTGCAGAATGTGAACAGATGTATATCATGAATTCATTTTTCAAAAAAAAAAGCCACAAATAGAATGGACATGGCGTAGTGCAAATGGCTCAACAAGTGAAATCGACTACATCTTGACAAACAAAAAGCATCTTGTTCAGGATTACAGCGTTCTCAATAACTTCAATACAGGAAGCGATTACAGGTTGGTTAGATGCAAACTGCTTTTAAATACTAAAGTGGAAAAAATGAAGCTCTTGCCACACTCAAAGAAATCAGTCGATATTATAAATCTCCAGAAACATAAAGAAGAATTTAATTTAGAACTTAAAAATCGTTTTCAAGTACTTCAATCAATCTTAGAAGAAGAACATGATGTTACAGTAGTGAACAAGAAAATAACAAATGTTCTACAAGAAATTGCAAGGACTATAGCTGGTGAAGCACAAGTAAAGCAGACAAAGAAAATAACAGAAGAAACAAGAAGATTGATGAAGAAACGCAGAGAATTTAAAAAGAAAAAAAATATCCTAATTCAAGAGTTGAATATGCAGAATTATGTAAAACGGTAAGAAAATGTGTTACAGAAGATATAAAAAAAATTAACTGTGATCTTGTCAAGAAAGATCTAGAAGATAACAAAAGTTTAAAATTAGCTAAGCGTAAACTGTTTGTTGGAATAAAAGGTATTTTTGCACTGAAGAGGGCAGATGGAACAATCCCCAAAATCAATAATGAAATAGTACGAAAAATTCTGCAATGTCGAAAAATTCTATAACGATCTATGTAAATGTGAAGATCAAAGGAAAATCAATCTACGTGATCCACGAGTAAACATAACAGAAACTGAAGAGATAATCCCATTGATGACAGATGAAGTTGTACAAGCCATTAGAGACATGAAAAAAGGTAAATGCCTGGCTAAGATGGAATTACAATTGACCTTATTAAAGAAGCAAGACAATAATTTGCAAAAATGCTGGCCTTACTGTTTTCCAAATGTCTCGAGAAATCAGATGTACCAGAAGATTGGATTAATGCTGTGATGGTGCTACTTTATAAGAAAAGGGAAAGGGAAAACGTTAAAAACTACCGTCCAATAAGCTTACTGTCAGTGATTTATAAAATTTTCACTATAATTTTACCAACAAGACTTGAATTAGGTCTGGACTCAGCTCAACCTACAGAACAAGCAGGATTTCGAAGTGGATTTAGCACAATGGATGATATTCAAACAGTAAGGGAAATTATAGAAAGACGTAAAGAATATAATTTACCTCTCTGCCTTGCCTTTATTGATTATGAAAAAGCTTTTGATTCGGTCTACAAATCTGCAGTAGTTGCTTCTCTGGAGGACACTGGTATAGACAAACCTTAGATCAATAACATAAAGAAGATTTACAAGAAACCAACAGCCACCATCCGTTTGTACAAAGGAAAAGCAAAGATCAAGCTTGGAATAGGAGTAAGACAAGGATACACCATTTAGCCTAAGCTTTTTACTTCTGTCTTAGAAAGTATTTTGAAGAAGCTGTATTGGGAAAACAAAAGGATTAAAAAAAATGGGGAATGTTTAAGCCATCTCCGGTTTGCTGATGACATTTTAATTTTTAGTAATAGCCCTGAAGAATTGGAAAATATGTTAAAAGATTTTGCAGAAGTTGGCATTAATGTGGGATTAAAAATAAATTTTGAAAAGACTAAGGTGAGGTTCAATTCATTTGCATCAAAAAAGAAAATCCACTACAACAACACTGAGATTAAAGAAGTGCAATGTTATGTGTACCTTGGAAACGAAATATCATCATAAGTGAAATCATGAATGAAATCAATAGAAGAATAAGAAATGGATGGAGTGCTTTTGGGAAGAACAATATTATTCTAAAGAGTAACATGCCTCTTTGTTTGGAAATAAAGGTGTTTAACCAATGTGTTTTGCCTGCACTAACTTATGGGGCAGAAACATGGTCGGTAACAAAACGGATGATACAAATATTGCAAACAACACAGCGAAGTATGGAAAAATGTATACTAAGCATAACCAGAAGAGACAGAAAGAGAATAACTTAGATAAGAAGTCAGACAAAAGTTTTTGACATCATTAAGAGAATTAAACGGCTAAAATGGAAATGGGCTGGGCACATTGCAAGAAGACAAGAAAATAGATGGTGCACAAACACCATTCCGTGGTATCCCAGAGATGTAAAACGACCAAGAAGACGACCTCAAATAAGACGGAGTGACGAAATCAGAAAAGTGGGCGGTGTTAATTGGATGACTAAAGCACTAGACAGGCAACAATGGAAAAATCTGAGGAAGATCTACATGCAGCAGTGGATTGAAAACGGTTTGACTTCCAAATTAAGAAAGTAGCAATATATAAGACGATAGCGGTATCTAAGAAGATATATAGCAACCAAAATATATATTGAAATTAAATTTTATTACTCTTTTAAAATAACATTTTTACTTTAAAAAAAATCTAGAATTTAAAAATAGAGTTTAGTTATTACAATTTAGATAGTAAAATATCCATTTCATGAAATATTATTGTAGAAACATAGAATATATTCTGAAAATCATAGAACAGAAAGTTTTTCAGAAAAAATGGATATAATCCTGCTCTGGAATTTGAAGGTTTATCCTTTTACAACAATAAATCTCCTAGATTTTCAAAATTTAGAAGTTATTTTCAAGGTTTTACAACGTTTTTTACAGAAATAGAAACTGAAAATGCTATTTTGGTCGTAACCGCTATAGGAATATCCTCCTGGAAATGGTTTGGAGAAAATACAAGAAGTTAAAATAATCTTGGAAAGAATTTAAAATATGAAATGCGAGCATTAAAAAGAAACACATATATGTACATATGTTTAATTATATGCAGTATACAATATAAATATATTACTGAGAATGTATGACTTGTGGGTTGCAGAATTATATTTAAACAAATAGAATTAAAATAGGAAAATTAAAAGAAAAAATACATAATGTCTCTGATTTCCTAAATGAGAGGAAAACAATACATAAATTGAAAGTAACTAAAATATACTTTAAAATAGTTTTATTACAGTTTTTGAAAAACTTCTTTATTAATGAAAAAATCTGAAACGTAAAATGTGTGTCAAGTTTATGTTATTTTTCCAGTATAACCATTAAAAAATCTTTTAAAAACATTATTAAAGAACCATAGAAAGTATATAACAATATGTTTGTTCAGCAAAAAAAAAAAAAAATAAATAAATAAAAAATAAAAAATAATAAAAATGCAATCTTGTTTTGATACTTTAATGTTCATCCTTTTCTAAAATAAATGTCTTGGATTTCGAAATTTGGAGGAAACTATTTGGATAGTTTTAGAGGGTTTTCTCCAAATGGATAATCTGAATGTATTTTTATTAAGTCACAATTGAAATAGAAATATATCACTGGGAATGCAACGGTTGTTGGTTTTAGAATTAGGCAGAATTTAGGAATTAAAATGGGAAATTTAAAAGAAAAAAATAACGCTACCAATAAATATACATGGCTTTCACAAAACAAGAAAATAGCAGTATTTTTTATTTAAAATAAACTTCAAAATGGAGTTTTATAATGCTTTTTGCTATAACATTTTTACAAGAATTAAACAAAATTTGAAAAATAAAATTATATTAGTTTTTTTTTCTATCTTCCGCATAAATATTAAGAGATCCTTTCATAAAATAGTATTAAAGAAACAATATGAACTATTCTTAACTTTATAGAACAATATGTTTCTTAAAAAATGAATTCTGCTTTGAAATCTTCAGATTCATTCATACCCAAAAATAAATTTCTCGGATTTTCGCAAATTAGATGAAGCTATTTTGAAAGTTTTGCAGCGTGTTCTGCAATAGGCGAATCTGAAAGTACTTTTAAAGTCGTAACTGGAAAACTAATGGGAATGTAGCAGTTTTGTATTGTGGGCTTATATTAAATAAAATTGAGGGATTAAAAAAGAATAAAAGAAAAAGAAAAATTACGTATAAAAATAGAAAAATATATATGGCTTTCATTTCAAAAATAAGAAAATCGTAATATTTAAGTTGAATGATATTTAACACATAATTTTAAATATATTTTTATTGTACAATTTTTTTTAACATTTTTGAAAAGAAAAATCCTGATTTTAAAATTACTATTAGATTATTTATTTCCATTAACAATGGTAATGTTCATTTCATGAAATTGTATTAACAAAATAGAGAAGTTATTGCAAAAGGCATAGAACGCGATAAAAAAAAATCTTGCGAGAAATAAAAATTTAATTTTGCTTTAGTTTGCAAAAGTTCAATTTTTCCAAAAGTATAATTTTTTTTTTTGGTTTTTCAAAATTTAGAATAAGTCATTTTTATAATGTTTATAACGTTTTCTCGAGAAATAGAATATGGAGATGCATTTTTTATCATTTTTACTTTCTTCTATCTTTACAAGAAGAAAGTATTGGAGTCATGAAAATTTTCGACTTCCGGTTTTCGACGGATTTATACGTTTTAGAAGGTCCTGAACACGATTTGATTGTTTTTAGAAAATGTCTGTCTGTCTGTCTCTCTGTCTGTATGTGACACAAATTTTGTGGGCGCTCTATCTCAAGAACTAATGCTCGGAATTTAATAAAACTTTAGATTCAGTTAGTCCCTGATATAAATTGGTGCTGATTAGTTTTTGGTAAAAATTGCCCGGCAGGTGGCGCTGCTATGCAGCATTTTTTGCGATTTCCGCAATAGCTCTATCTCAAGAACTAATGCTCGGAATTTCATAAAACTTTAGATTCAGTTAGTACCTGATATAAATTGGTGCTGATTAGTTTTTGGTAAAAATCGGCCGGCAGGTGGCACTGCTATGCAGCATTTTTTGCGATTTCCACAATAGCTATATCTCAAGAAATAATGCTCGCAATTTAATAAAACTTTATATTCAGTTAGTTTCTGATATAAATGGGTGCTGATTAGTTTTTAGTAAAAATCACCCAGCAGGCGGCGCTGCTATGCAGCATTTTTCAGGATTTACACGATTTTAGCGATAGTGATATCTCAAGAAATATTGCACGGAATTTAATAAAACTTGAGTTTCAGTTAGACCTTGATATAAATTGGTGGTGATTCTTTTTAGTGTATGCGAAACCTGTGTGAGATAGAAGAAAGTTTTGGGATTGACACATCCGACTAGTTTGATAATCGCAAAAGAAATATCTGTCTGGGAATGTAATAGTCGTGTGTTGCAGAATTATAATGTATTGAATTTGGGGACTCCAAACGAAACATTCAAAGAAAAAATCAAATAAAATTAAAGAAAAAATAAATCTTTTATCCTAAGTTGACCTTCGAAAAAAATACTTTAATCTTGTATGTTTATCACATCTCTCAGTTTCAGAAGAGTAGAAATAGTGAAAAAACTACGAAAAATACCCGAGTAAATTCGATATCTGATCCGATAATTTATCGGGCCCACTTGATAGGAAACATCAAATCAGTCTGTTCGGAAATATTTACTTAACACATTTTCGGTAGATCTCAGTATCGAAAGACACCTCTGTAAGTGGCTTTGTATTTCACAGTTGCTGGTGCATCTGAAGAAACTTCGTAAGTAAACTTGAGTTTTCCTGCATCCAAGGACGTTTCGCAGTTTGAATGCTTTGTTTCTTATTTTGTCTTATTAACTGTCAAAGTGACTGCTTTTTTATGTAAGTTTTCAGTTGAGAGCACAGAACTCGTGTGTGTTGGATGGCGATCGCTGTTCAAGGTGTAACCAAGAGGGTTTAGTGTTTTTAATTAAAAGTTTTACAGTTCACATTTTTGATTGTGTGTTTAATCAGTATAATTTTATTAAGTTAAAGAGAATCAATCGAGTAAACACAATCACAAAACATTTATTAAAAGTAATGAATTTATAAGTTCTAAAAAGGTTCCAATGTGTATTAACCCTTCTTTGCATGAGTTTTTCTTTTACAAATGTGTTTTCTTATACATTTATTAAATATTAGACACCAGAAATTTTAAGATAGATTTTTAACTTTGTTTAGCAACATAGTTCACGGGAAATTTACTGAATTAATATTTCTATATAGATTTAGTGGTGGCGAGAAGTTAATTTATTTATTAAAAGTTAAATAAAAAGTGATGAAAATTTACATCACTATGCAATTAAGGGTTAAATACATTCTTAAAGCAATGAAAAAATAAATAAATATTAGCTGTGTATCCATGACAATACGTGGGCACATTACATTTTATTATTGGAAATTAACGTTTTTATTAACCAATTAAACATTAAAATCTAAATCTAAATGGAATATAATCCTAACTAAAAATCATATGATCCATATCATCGGTAAAATTTAAATGTGGCGAAAGTTTAACATAAACTAATTATAACGGTTTCTGAAACTAATAAACTAGCCTTTCATTTAATGATATTTTAAAATATAACTTTAACTTTTTTAATTCATGATATAATTCACAAAATTAAAACACACAAATGTCTCTTAAACATTAAAACAAACATTCATAATTTATATTATACGAATTTAAACAACATACGTAAATGTTAATTAAATATTTATTTTTATTTGTATATACTTTCATATAAAATGTAAAAGTTTATATTTCTTTTACACTCATTGCCATAAATATTTGCGCACCAAGAAAAAGACGTCCAAATGAAACGAAATTTTACACGCTTAAGTACTACTGTGATATAAGTAAGTGATTCGAAAGCCAAAGAAAAAGGATCATTTATTGCAGAAAACAGCACAAATGAACGGAAATTTTAGTACTCTGTTGGACCCCCTCTAGCGCGAATGCACGATGCGATACGAGCGGGCACTGAGGCATACAAGTTCCGTATGATGTCCTGAGACATCTCGTTCCACAGTTGCTGTAAACGCGCCTCGAGTTCAACCAAAAAGTAGGGTGTCCAACTTGCCGTCCCAAATGATCCCAGATATGCTCGATTGGTGAAAAATCTGGGGATCGAGCAGGCCAGGGAAGGGTGGTAATGTGGCGGAGGCAGGCTTGTGACATCCTTGCTGTGTGTGGCCGAGCATTGTCTTGCAGAAAAATGGTTCCTGTTAGCCCTGCCAAGAGTGACAACACATGTGGCTGAAGGATGTCCTGGACGTACCGCTGGGCTGTCATTGTGCCACGGATTAATATTAGGGGTGTCCGTGTATCGTAAGCAATGGCATCCCATACCATCACACCAGCTGTGGGAGCGGTGTGTCGCTGTAAATCGAAGGCAGGATTGAGGCGTTCACCACGGGGCCTCCACACACGAACACGATTGTCATCGCTGCTCAAATTGAATCTAGACTCGTCGCTGAAGACGACCTGGTTCCATTCCGTTGCAGTCCAATCCAGTCGATTGCGACACCACTCCAAACGGAGGCGTCGGGTGTTGGGTGTCATTGGCAGCACACGTAATGGGCGCCGCGATACCAGATGTCCTTCAGCCAGGCGCCTTGCGATGGTTCGGGAAGACACAGGGGTCCGTAGTGAAGGTGCTGCCTGTGTCTGGATAGCGGACAATGAGGCAGTTGGCTCTATGCGTGCGTTTCGTATGATGTGACGGTCTTCTCGACGACTGATCTGTCGAGGGCGTCCCGAGCCTGGTTGCCGTTAAAATGACGTCTCTTCAGTCCACTGGTCCCAACACCTCCTCACAGTAAAATCAGAACGACCTACTTGACGAGCTACTCGACGAGCTGACCACCCAACTTCCATCATCCCGATGATTCTTCCCTTCTCTAACTCTGACAGCTGCTCATATTGTCTTTGATGGCTGCGTAACGGCATGTCTACCGCAGCGTTTCCTTTGCAAAAGAAAAGGTACACTCAGACAAGTTCTGCTTACCAGTTTTATACTCCAAGGAGGACGAAGCTCAACTCCCTCTAGTGGCATTACGCAATGCGCAATCACGCTGCATTTCTAATCATTTGCATATCTGCCTGATATGTACCTTCATGCCATGTTTCGTTACGATCCCACAATTATTTCTTGGTGCGCAATTTTTTATGGCAATGAGTGTATATTGCATTGACTTCATTTTCCTAAATATTACTGCTTACTATTTATAAGACATGCTGCACGGAGTAATATTTTAAGGTTAAGACTTACTTTTTTTTGCAACAATTTACATTGAGTTTACAAATAAAGATAGGGGGGAGGAGAAACAATGACAGCCACAGACTGTTAGATGAAAGTTATTCACAGTTCTTTTTTTTTTACTATAGTCGATTTTGATCGTTCTTCTCCCGTTCTTCAACAATGTTTTTTCAAATGGCTTTTATACTTTTTTTTTCCTCTTTAGACATATAGTCTAGTGTAGTTTCTAAAAGGTTACCTTCATTTTTCTATCTATTCAAGATGGCAAATTTCAGATGGTTGGGAAATTACAGATTACAGTGCCATCTGTTAGCTTGGGAAGTGTTGCAATACATCACCTTTAAGAAATGTTTTGTGATTTTGTTCCCCGTGATCCTTCACTTGTTAAAATAAAAAGAGATGTTTGATTTAAATTCAAATGTTTTATTCAGCTATTGACCCAATACCTGTGATTTTGAGCTGAGGCTCTAAGGTTCTCAAAGTACCCAATAGTTTTTGAAGTACTTTTACAATATAGTTTGCAATATTTTTATATTCATTTGGCAAGAGGTTGATTGAGGAAAAAATAAATTATTTGAAAAACACATATGAAAGTAAATGTAAAATTGGAAGAACGCTGAAAGTTACAGAACACAAACACAGTTGAAGATTGGTACAAAGAGGAAAGAATAATGAAAATGAATATTCATAACAGAAAGAACGATGATTTACTAACATATGACTATATGTGACTATTATCGTTTCCCCGTAATCCTTCATTTATTTTAAAAAAGATGTTTGGATTAGCTTCAAATATTATATTCCGCTCTTGACCCAATAGCTGGAATTTTGAGCTGAGGCTCTAAGGCTCTCAAAGTAGCCAATAACTTTTTACAATGTCTTTCTTCAAATGGTCAATTTAAACACTATAAGAACTTTTCTATATTTTATTTTTTATAAATAATGGTTGGATAACTATTGTTTCTTCAAACCTTGATTGTCTTAAAAAAATGAAAAATGTTTTGAATTTTAGAAACATTTTCCAAAACTTCACAAAATAAAATGACAAAATATTATTTTTATCAATTAAAATTTTTGAACAATAAAGTAACTTCTTTTATGTCGAGTACCTGCTAGCAAATAAAAAGTTTAAATCGATAATAGAAGTATTATGAGACTTTTGGTACCCGTCACAGTGCGATTATTGAAATAATATATCGGACAATTTGAATTAGTAAATTCGGTTCAGGCCTATTTACGCAAACAGCAATGAATTACATTTTACTTATATTAGTGGAACCATTAGTGGAACCAATAGTGCCCTTGAGAAAGTATTTCACTATATACGTTTCCAATTGCTTCTTTTAACAATTTTCCCCTTCTGCACATTGGACGTTTTCTTCACATATCTTTAAGTATTTTTCCCACTTATTTTAATTTTGAGAACGTTACGCTTTTGGATATATATATGCATTATATTATAAATTTCGGTTATCCTGCTGAGCGTACTATTAAACAATTTGTAAATAAAATAAAATTAATTTAACGTGATCTTAAACTATTTAATTATCATTTTGAAGAAAAGAAATTATGAAAATAAGGCAGTGAAACATGTTCGCACGAACTTCAAGTAAAACTTACGACAGGTTAATATAGAGATACAGAGAAATCAGTCTTGCAAACCAAAATAAAATAGGAAAATAAAACTAATTGTTTGGAGACTTACTTATTACTTCTTGTTATTGCAATGTGCAAAAAAGTCAAAAATAATAAAATTTTGAAAACAGACATCTTACAGTAGCAACCATTAATAAACCAAGGAATTGTATTTTAAAACTGGTAATTCGAGGATATAAGTCTGTAATATATTCACTAACAAATGCTTGACATGTAAAAGGATGATGAATGAAGTAAAGCATAGTGTGTCTTGTCTACAATGCGTGATAAATGATATGTGCATTTTCTTTACGTTCTAGAAATTTGCTTGGAATAGATCATTTATTAATATATTTGTTTCCATGCAGATATTCAAAGACATCGATAAATAGTGTGGTATATTAACTATTTCCGTTCTGTCGTCCTATGAATAGGATATGTCTTTTCATTGGTAATTATTTTCTTTTAACAATTATTTTTGTTATTATATGCATGTAGTATTGATAGTATATGTCTATACATTTTTATTATAAATTCATTTATGTTTCAGTATTTAATAATAGCAATAATAATAATTGTAATAAAGGTTTGCTTAATTCTCTTTACACCATGGCAATTCTTGTATTTCAAACATATATTTTAGTCGTTAAATTTAAATAAGGGCTATTTTTCGGAAGGATGATAGATTAGATAAAATACTGATAAAAGATTTTTAAAAAATAGGCGTAAGTTATTATGTATGTTTAATATATTTGTGGGGGTCGGGGCAAGAGAATGCCAAGCCACATTTTTGAACTTCTGAGATATTTCAATTTGAAATTTGATCAAATACTCAAATCAAGATGTATAATCTAATTTTTTTTTTCCAATGTCTGAATAACATTTGAGATATTCTGAGTAAAAATATGGAATTACTTTAATGATATTGCTATTATGTTTTTTGTAAATTAGCTATCTTCATTGGGGACATAAACATCTGGGGCAAAAACGAAAACTGTCACATATGCTGCCACCAAGTGACATTAGGAACACATTATATGTTGGATATTACAATTTACAATATTAAGCAACAGATTACAGTGTTACATTTATTTCACCAAAAATGTGGCTTGGCACTTTCTTGCCTCGACTCCCTCATTTGTAATACGAGTTTCCAAACATATTTAAAATTTCTGCTTTAGCCTATTGTCATATGAATAGTAGGCATACATAAGTATATTCGTTAGATTTTAGTAAATGAAATATTCGTTCAATTTCAATATAATTTAACTTTTGTTACTTGGGTTGCTAATTTTAATATTGTTAACGTTAAATTAATGTTTATCTTAAAATGAAAGAAAAATTGAATCTAAAAAGGTTACGTTTAGCTAACTAATAAAAATAAATGAAATTAAGTAATTTATCATACACACACACACGTATATATAAGGTAAAGCCGAGAGAGATGGCGCGGTCGGAGAGATTGTGCACATAGAGGTTCGAGAGGAAGGAATAGAGTGAGAGCAGAGCGACTCCAGGTAGTTGTACAACAACAGTAGTGGAGTGTCTGCATGAAAGTGCACGTTGATTGCTTTGAGCGTCTAAGGTAATGTATTGCTATTTTGTTTTGTTTTCCCAAAGTAAGAGCTTGAATGTTCATAGCTATTCATCAGAATGTCTATACAATGTCAATAGTACAAAATATTTTAAACTTAAACGATTTCTCATAAGCTACTAATCTAGACTAACAATGTGAACATCAATGGTTTGTTTTAGTACGGCCATGTTTAAATAAAATGCCGCGCCTTCTCTCCTACCGAAATTGGAGAGTTTGCGCATCTGCTACTTAGGAGAGATGGCGCATTGTTCCGATTAGTTTAAATGCTAGGAGAGATTACGCAGCTTATTGGTAAATTTGAATTAAAAAATGAAAAATGAAAATGGACTAATTTTAAGTTAAACGGGTTATTAAGTTACATAATTTTATTTTGTAATCTTATCTGGACTTGCTTTTTCTGATTCTTTATTTTTTTCCTTTAATTAAAACTTTTTAATCGTTTTTAAAATTATTTCCTTTTTCTGATTCTTTAAGCATTAGGTTGAAATATTCACTCTCAATACAATAAAATTTTTCACAAAAACCTTACAGCATTGTCTTTTAAGTGTAATTATTATTGTTAACAATTTAATTGTAGTTATTATTAATAACAATCTCTCCTACCTATGTGCGCAATCACACCAACCTTGTAAGGACAGATTGCGCAAAATAACTTTCTTGGTTTTATTACAAATGTTCTATTAAAATGCAACATAACAACAAAATAATAATGGAAATGCATAAAAAACAAATGAAGTAAAAATTACTCATGGATAGTTTTGCAAAAAATTAATATTTAGAAGTTTTCTTGGTATTCTTTTGAATTGTGTGCAGCCTCTCCTAGCTTTACTTTATATATATATATATATATATATATATATATATATATATATATATATATACTTCCAATATAGAAATTATTATATCCTCTTTGACATATTTTATGAATATAATATGAATGAATATGAATAAATATATGAATAAATATCGACAATTAATATTTTAAAACAGGTTTTATAATGTCATTTTCTTTCAATGCGAAGAAATTTCTTTTTTAAGAAAAATATGTAAAAATTTTAATTCCACCGATAATAATTTTTTCTCTCCTTCTTGTGAAAAAATAATTTACAGGAGGAAACTTAATAAAGCGAAAATATGTATTTTAAAGCTGGTGATATGAGGATACATCGTATGTTCACGAACAACTGCTTGACGTACAAAATAATGATTACAGACATAAATCATACTGTATATTGTGTAGAATATGTGAAAAAGGACTCGAGATTTTTCTCGTTATTCTAGAAATTGCTTGAAATTGCATGCTGATTGTTTATTTATTTCCATGAAGATATTCAAAGTGGTTTATAAGAATAATGAAACTTCTTTTTATTGTTTTAATAATAACATTACAAAAAACTAGTTTGTAATGTTACCCCCTCCTTCCATGATATATGGCAATTGCTGATATATATTAAGCACATTTCATTCTCGAACTGTGAAAAGATATACAGTAAACTCCCGACTCTCCGGCCCGCGACTATCCGGTCCTCTGTACTATCCGGCCTAGTAAAAAAATGAGGAATGTTGCGAGTGACCGATACAGTAAAGTGCCCGTCCGTGGGCTGACTCACGACAGGAAGGAGCAAGCGGTCATCTATCAAAGACTTTTTCAAAAACTAAAAACTGTATGTTTTTATTCTTTTATCTTATGCATAACTTTTCATATTTGTGCAATCATTTATCCATAAACAGTAAAATAAGATTTACTCATTTTTTTCCGAATTAGGTTTACGTTTTACTTTAATTTTTTGTTTATTTTGAAACTGTATGTACTGTATATATAAAATGTATCTTAAAATGTGTAACATGTGTTTTTAATATTATGGAGGGGGACAAGCAGGAAGTGAGTAAATATTTGTGGAACTTTGGCCTGTCCGGCTTTTTTGTTATCCGGCCTATCCTTCCGCCACATTAGGCCGGATAGTCGGGAGTTTACTGTATTTATTTTACTTTCTCGAATGCATTTTGGCATTACTGCTTTGCGATCTGGTTTTTCAATACTTGCGCTGCAAACACGTATAAACATACATCATTTAACGTACAAATGATAAATTGAAAAGTATTTGTATCACCGTTAAATCATACTTTTAAACATGGTATGCAAATCAGTTAAATCGAACTGATATTATCTTTTTTCAACATGAGATAAACAATAATGGAAATCCATTCTTCTTTTGAATATAATAATTAGAGTATTAGTCATTTGTGTGCGGAGAGAGACACTAATTAAGAATATTCTAATGTCGACCATACATACAAATAGACACTGAAAGAGGAAGTTGTATGATGTTTCGACACTAAACTCAATTATCATTCGGGTTCAAGAAAAATGTCTTAAAATCTGACAGCACGATCAAACCAGAAACAGTTGAGCCTGAATCCTCGAGATCAGTAGTAATCGCATTTATTGCGCTTTTGAGTATATCTTGAAAGATAATAAAATGTTACTTTTGAAAATAAAATTTTGATCTTAAAATGGATTTATTGTTGAAAAAAAAATAGTAGTATTCATTTCAATATAGATTTTCATATATATCTTTGCGATTATCAGTAGTATATGATAAATCATTCTTATTTTCCATTTCAGAAAACTGTAAAAGAAACATATATTAGGAGAAACCTCGTAAGTTTCTGTTTAATGCTTGCGGGATAAGATTGATAATATTAGAGCAAAAATCTTAAAATAAAAAATAGTCTTCTGTAATATTTATAAGAAATCAAAAACAAGTCAGTGGTGGTTTTTATGTTTGCCATAAGAAATGATGTATTTTTTCTTCTTTTGCTACGTAAAATACTAATAAGAAAATAAGTAGTGAATTAAGACAATAATTGTTTATACAATAAACAAGGGTGTATTTATTTGAACGTTGCTGTTTCGTGTTTTTTCTTTCAGACCAAATTTGTATTTTCAAAAAGGGACATTTTATTATACTTCAAGATATACTTGAAAGCTCCTTAAAACTGGATATACTAAGCACTTTATTATTTAACAATTTTACAACGCTTCACAAATAATTTTGTATTATATGAACAAACATTTGAAATAATCAAATAACAAAATAACCAAAAAAATATATGTAGGGTAAAAGTACCAATAGTCGGCCACATTGCGATAAAATGCCTTACGAATAGCTTATTTTGGGTTCTGAATGAAATATTACAATTTCTCTATATGCATCCATCTTTTATAAGTCATAAACCATCACAAAAGAATTTTGGGTATTTTTATTGAATTAGTAATCAGCCTTTTTTTTTTTTTTTTTTTTTAATATTGAAGTCAGATAACCATTTTCTGTATATTTTGTTAACTGGTGGTAATTTGTTAAAAAGATAAGTATTCATTTATTTTTATTATTTTCTAAAATTGTAAGAATCGAATATTAGCAAGATAAAAAATTTTTATTTATAAAAAGTAAATAAATTTGTTAGTTTCAATTAATTATAATGCGGCCAACCATTGGGTATTATATTTTGTTTACATGTTCGGCAGTCGGCCATCAGGAGATAATTAGCTTACTGGATAATTAGCTTATTTTACTTTTTTTAGTTTATTTTTCATAATTTGGTAGATATAGCTTTATCTGTATTACTGTACTAATATTATGAAAAATAAACGTTTTTTAAGTGCTTGTTTGTCTGTTTGTATGGGAAATTACTGGAAATACCGAACAAATTTCAAAAGTAAAAGTTGCAAAATGAGAGTGACAATATCTACTCTGACATAGACGATGTTTTATGTCTTCACAACTACCACTAAGTGCCACTAAGGTACCACTAAGGGCCACTTCCTCCAAGTTGGTGGAGGCAAACAAAACATTTTAAACTTGTCCTTTTTGTGATATTGCAAGAGCTAGTAACTTGAAATTTGGCCTGGTGATTCTTTTCTAAAAAATTTGAAACTTAATAGTGTGAAATGAGTGGTAAAAGTTCTAAATTGCAATTTGTGCAGAATTGTTAGGAATATAAACTTGAAATTTAGCATGTCTGTTAAATTTAAGACGTAAAATCAGGACAATGAAAGGAATTTTAAAAAATGAAAAAAAAAAAAAAAAAAAAAAAAACTAATAACATTCTAATAACATTCTAAATTACAATTTATATGGAACTAACTAGGAATAGAAACTTAAATTGGCCACTGCTGGTCAATTTTAGTATGTAGACGCTCGTACAAAATAGTTTCTTTTAAAAAAGGAAATTTAAATGTGTACAGTACCAAACAAATGTTCTTGTTCTAAAGTTTTGAATTCTGTGATATTTTTGGTGCTGGAAACTTAAAACCTGGCATAGTGGTTAATGTTTAAGACTTAAATGATCGCTAAGAAATGTTTTTAAAAAATTGGAAATTTAAAAGGCTGAAATCAGAGTAAAACGTTCTAAATTATGAGTTTTGTTTAAAATTTTAGAATCTAAACTTGAAAGTACACATGACTAATACTTTTAATACGTGAGTGGTCTGGTTGCACCCTAACAGTTTTTTAAAAAATTGAAATTTAAAAGGAACGAAATATGTCCTAAAACTGCAATTTATGTGATACTGTTGGGTCTAAAAAGTAGAAACTTCACATTTTCCGTGGTGGTTTCTTTTGAGATGTAAAAACTCGCTAAGAAGGATTTTTATAAAATTTGAAAAAAAAAAAATAATAATCAGTAATTGTTTTTTATGATTCTAAATTATAATTTGTTTAGAATTAATAGGGATTTAAACTTCTTACTCGACACCAAGGTAACTTGTAAGTTGCAAATGTTCGCACAGAATAGGTTACTGTTATGAAAAAATCTAAATTTAAATTGTGGAAATGAATAGAAAACTTTCTAAAATCCAAATTACTGTTGACCCACTGAACCAAATCTGAAATATCTTTCAGGATAACATTGGCACTCCGGAACATACACCACATGTTCTAAATTATGATTAATTTGGAGCTGATAGGTCGATGGCTTTTACTTTTAAGATGTAAATGAGCCAACAGAACATGTTCAAACATATTCGAAATTTAAAATGTGAAATGACTAGAATACGTTTTAAAATCACGATTACTTTTGTACTACTGAAACGATATCAAATCTTCTCTTGGGATAATAATGCCGTTCTCTACTTAAAACTAGCTATATTTTATCTCTGTACAAACTGACTTCATAGAGGTTCAAGAACAAATAATGTTCTAAAATTCCGTTTACTTTGAATTTGTTGAGACTTTGAACGAGAAAGTCTTTATGGTGATGGGTTTTAAGAAATAATGCTCATTAAGAACGTTCGTTAAAGCAGTTTATATTTAAAGGAAATAAACTATTTGAAAGCGCTGTATAATTATGAATTTACTCCCAAACTTTCAAGTCTAGAAATTTTAAATTCGACATGAACGTGGGACGTGACTATGGGACGTGAAGCTCCTAGCGATGCCTGTTTTTTAAAAAATTTCAAATAAATGAAATCGGAAAAAAATGTTCAACAATTATATTTTTACTATGATTTAGTAAAAAAATGTCAGCCTACAAACTTTAAATTTGGCATAGAGATAACTAAGACATAGATGCGCATGAACAATATTTGTATTTTTAAGAAAACGTTCTATAGTTATATTCTTACTATGATTTCTTTAAAAATGTTATCCTAGAAACTTTAAATTTGGCAAATTTGGATAATTAAGACGCGCATGAACAATATTTGTATTTTTAATTTAAATTTTTAAAAATTAATAAAAAAATGTAAAATTAAATACTTTTCATACCGTGTTAGGAACAACTTTTCTGAGCATTGGATTAAACACAAGTGCGAGCAAATGTTATAATTAATTCAAATGATAGTAATAAAGAAACATGATTTCCAATAGAATAAGGGAGTATTTCATATTCATCCTTTAGCCGTACACAAATGACAAATACATATAATAAAATCATGTTTTCCAACCTATTATTTCTCTATGTTTTAATTTTTATGGTGCATAAAGGTATATTAATATTGTAAAAGGAAACGTTTGAATTCTATAGAAAATAAATTCTGAAACTACGAAACTGATTAAAAAAATTCTTGCACTAAACGATAGCTTATAAACGGAGTTCCTAAATAGACTTCCTTGTATCTGTTTTCTTCCAAGCATATGGATTAAAATGCGTTGCAATGACGATTTTCGCATTATTTGAAGTCTCACATACACCTAATGCGGTAGAAAAATGACGTTTATTGAAATTGTGACTAAATTTAGTAATTTTTAAATTATCTGCAAAAATATAATTTCTTCTAATGTTAATTGCCACACAAATACTACTTGATTTGATTGCCTAAGAGGGACTGCTCAGACAAGGAAACCAAGTGTGTAGAGCATAGTATCCCTCCCGGTCCCTTTATTAAGGTCTAAAAAAAAGTTACAGTGTTCAGCCGCACCTGATGCCGCCGGAAAACACGACAATGAGCGGCAAAACACAAACGTAAGAAAGAAATATAATACAGGTCACCCTGCCAGGAGTGCTCCAAACGAGCAAGTGACAAATTTCAACCATGCTTGCAAAGCCGTTGGCTTTGATAAAAGAAAAACTTGTTACTTGTTTGTTTTATCCAATAGTTAGCCGCCCTGTTAATAAGAGGCTAACAACTGAGCTTTAGAATCATTTTCGAAGCCTCTATTAAACTTAAATAATAAAATAAAATAAGATAATAAAGATTTCTACATGTGTCACTTTTAAATGAACTCCCACTTTAAGATTTACAATACACAAAAAAATAATCTTTTTTAAATGTAAAAAGGTATTTTTTTCTCGTTGTTTAACACTCAGAAAGTAATCATTTTTGAAATAATATCAAAAATTTTAAAAATATGTATTGTTTATGATTTATGATTTTGATCGACGTTACTTTAAAAAGTAACACTTATGAGAAGTAACTTGAGATTCCTAGAAGAATTCCCAACAGTATACATTAATATATAGCACTGTTCAAAATGTTTTGCTGTTTTTAAAAAGTTCTACTATAAGTTATTTCCAAAGAGCTGGAAACCTATGCCCGTTAAAATTATCGTTGTGTTCATCACGATGTAAACCTAAATTTTCTGAACAGCATATAACAATCAGTTCTATGTATCCTGATTGATTAAATGTTCTTTTTTAGAAAGTTCTATTGACTCTGATTGGTTGAACCCTGTATCGCAGCTCCTAATGGGAATTTCTAGAAAATTCCTTCAGATTCTTAAAGTGAATTCGTTCACCAAATGTCACCATAAATTTGCGAAAATTTGAAAGTTTGGCACATTCTTTCACTTTTCGGCAAGCATGTGCTTCGGAATTAGAAATCTTTAAATTCAATTTTCCCGCCAAATCTCGCCTGTGTCGCAAAACTTTCGCCAAATGTATCGACAACTGTTCAACAAATTTCTGAACCTTCATTCACAATGAAATGCGTTGACCTGTTGTGACCCCAAAATGACCCAGTAATCGAATTTTCTCAAACATGTGACCGAACCCAATGGTCTTTTAGTACCCCAAATCGGTAAGTTTAAAAAATTAGTCAAACTCGTTAGAGCCGTTTTTTATAGAAAAATAGCTTGACCTATAGTGACCGTCAAATGACCCAGCCAAATTATCTTCTTGTACCCCAAAACAGTAAGATACAAAACTTATCTTAAAACTTAAAGCCATTCTTACATAAAATTAGCTTGACCCGTAGTTACCCCAAAATGGCCTACTAATCGGTAGGATACAAAATTTAGTCAAAATCGTTAAAACAGTTTTTTAGGTAAAATTAGCGTCACCCGCAGTGACCTAAAAATGACCCACTAATCCAATTTTCAAAAACATGTTTCCCAGCCCATCGGTCTTTTCGTACCCCCAAAGCGATAGGATATAAAAATTAGTCAAAATCGTTTGAGCCTTTTTTTAGATAAAAATAACTTGACCCATAGTTACCCCCAAATGACCCACTAATCAAATTTTCGAGAACATGTGACTCAGCCATATGATCCTCTTGTATCCCAAAACGGTAGGATGCAATATTTAGTCAAAATCGTTAAAGCCATTTTTAGGTTACTTAAAATGAGAGGATATCGTTATTCAGGTAAAACAAACTTCTGATGTGACCGACAATTGGATCAGTGATGGCCGAAAACTAGATTATTTGCGGCCGACTACTAGAGAACTTGCACTTTTTTAACTTAATTTTGTCAAAAAAAACAACTTATTATAGTTTGTAAAAATAATTGCGAAAACATAATAAGACAAGTGGTTTTAACATATATCACTGTTTTATATATGTATATATATATATATTGTTTCAGAACAAGTACATTTTTATTCCTAAAAATAAAATATTACAATTAATTCAATATTCAATTCTTTTTCAAATGACCTCAGTATATTCTTACTTTTGTAAAATATTTGTCATTAGATTGGTTACTAAGTCACATAGAAAAATTTTTGTACTGTTATTTTCTGATATGTTAAAGTAATTTTAGTGTATTTTCAAATAAAAAGAGAATAGTAAAACAACTGAACTCCATTTTCCCTATTCTTGTTTTTTGTTTTTAAAAGTAATTTTCTTTCATGTTCAGAACTAAATTATATTTTTCATCTATTCAAAACAGAAATATATTAGATTTTTAAAAAAAATGTAAAAATAAGAGTATGAAATCTTTGAAGCATATATCAAATTATGTTTTCAATAAGTTCACATATATATAGGACATTTTCATTTTTTTCAAAGTCTACATTCCTAGCTTCGATTCTATTGGTTCAATTGACTAGTCGCTGAATCAACGCTCTATAGATTAGGGAGAATAAATGTTGGCTGAATGAATACCCAACTTTTCTGATGTGATCTCGGAAAACTTGTGTAAGTATGAATACGCATCGAAATTGTCTGTTACATCAAGGTCAACCAACTTTTATTGACTTAATATTGTGTTTTTTATAATATTATTTTCTTTTTGTTTTTCTTTTTTCGTGAAATATATTTGAATAAATTTATCATCAGAAGTTTTAACCTGACAGAGTGCTTTAAAAATTTTCTCAGGAGCGGGCGGGCATTTTACTTTTTATGACACAAGTATTACATTCTGTTTCGTTGCCTGTTACAAATGCAAGTTATTGTATACTCCTTAAAAATATATATGATCGAAAAGTAATTTTACATACATATCTAATAAATACATGTATTAAGGAAAATTTTGGATGAATAAATTCCGTGTGCCATGGCTTTAAAAATAAATCTGTAAAATTTTGTTACATATTTTGATATTCATCAAACATGATAAATTAACAGCATTAACATTGACATTAAAATGAACATTGTTTAGTTACTCTTGCAAGTATAAATCCTGTTACGCAGCTGAAAATGTTTACATGAGAATTGATAGCATCTGAAATACTGATATTCCTGATAGAGAAAACTGATTAATAGAGCCTAAAATCTAGTCGGAAGCGTTTCGAAAAAATACGGGAAGCAAAAGAACTCTTTGTTTCAGAAATGTTTCTAATATCGAAAATCGATTAGTTTCTGAAGCTTCTAATAATAATGGGACGTTTTTAGAAAGCGTGGATAACTCGTAAGAGGTTATATGACATTTTGGTAAACCTTAAGAAAGATAAGAGCTAGATTAAAGAAACATTTCTCTTTTTTTCAGTGTAGTGTAATTAGATAAATAATACAGTAACTAACTTTTCATAATTGTGACAAAGACTAAAAAACAAACAAAAAAAATACAAACTTAGTATTGAATATTTACAGATAATGGTCATATTAGGTAAAATTTTAGATGCTTTACACAACTTTTCATTTTGGAACGACCTTTGTTATTCATAAAAATAGTTTTTCTGCATTTCATGTTACACCACGTCAAGAAATGCTTCCATGCATAGTCTGTAATATTTATATTGATAATTATTTTCTATTAAAATTAGACTCAAAAAAAGAAAACTTGACCTCCTGCGTCATGTTTTGGAAAATTTGGTGAAAATTGGGCGTCAACGAATGGTTCAAAGTCGTTAGATAAAATTTTATTTTTTTTCTAATTTAAACTTAATTCTAATATTTCTAATGTTGAAATTATATAAACAAATATTGCGATAAATACATTCCCCATACTATTTTATTTTGTTCTTATTGATACAATTAAATGTCTTAAATGATTCATTAAGGAAAAAGCTACATTTTTTAAACACATTTTATGAGATTTTAAAACATACATTTTGCATTATGTTTTTCTTCCATACTGAGTAAATAAGTAAACAGAAATATTTTGTCTCAAGTCGTTAAGCCATTTGTGTCATTATTTATCGTATTTATGATCCTATTAAGTTACTTTTTTGTCGGCTGTTATATTCTTTAACTGCCACTAAAATTAATGGTGTGAAGTTCGTTTTTTCTAATATAAGTTTTAAACTTTTAAACGTCTAAAACATATAAGATGGTGTAAATTATGTTTTGCCCTTTAGTAATAAACATAAAAATATATTTACCTTGAAATGAACCATAATACCCGTAATCGCCTTGAAAATTTATAAGAAAAGGGGGAAATACTAGTAAAGGCTTTGAAAATTTCTGAAAAGTTTATACATATTTAAAAACATGCATATACACTCATCACCGTACAAATGGATAAAAACAAAAATAAAATTTTAAATACAAATTTAAAATACACTCAGGCAAAATTACACGCAGAGGAAACTTCAATAGTTAATTAATCAGTTCTCACAACCTGTTGCTTTTTCATTCTTTATATAAAATCGTAAAAGTAATTAGACATCTTTACTCCAGGATCTTAAATTAAAAGTTAAACTCGCGAAAATATTACAAAGTCCACATTCATTTCCTGTAGGAGAAAGTCATTAGAGCTATATCAATATACCATCCAGCAAAATTACATTTTTACTCAAGATATATAATATTCTTAAATCAATTATGCAACGATGCACATATACAAAAAAAGGAAAAATTCTAAAAACTACACTGTTAAAAATTTGCAGCCAACTGTCCAGTCATTTGACCGTTTTTCTAGAAAACGGTTACATAACCGTACTTTAACTATATTCTGACCATAAAATGAGCAATAATACTTTCAGAATATAGTTAAATTACGGTTATATAACCGTTTTCTAGGAAAACGGTCAAATGACTGGACAGTTTGCTGCAAATTTTTAACAGTGTAGTATCCAAAAATAAGACACCGCGATAGCAGAAGAAGCTCTTCGCATGCTTTTCCATAGGAGCGCCGCAAAACGCGAAAAAATGCAGCAAAATGGAAAGGGACAAAAAAGTGCATTCGAATGCACTAACTGTACAACAATATTTCACGTGCACTTTCAATGACACAGTATTTTCTCATTTAAATACCTAGAAATGTTAAGGAATGGTTATTTGTGGAAAAATATATTTTCAAAAATCCGATTTATTACTGATACATGCTTTTTATAAAACTTTTAACGTAAACATGTATAGATATGGACTTTTAATTATACTTAAGTTACGTTATTACATCTCACGTGTTACATTTATATTTAAGTGATATACAGCAAAATATAATAAATAATATTTAGTTTTAAATTACCTTTACTGAAATATTTAAAAAATATTTCACAGTATCTGTATATGATGAAAGTTTATTATAGGAACTTCTTGTATTATTGAATAGTCGGGTATTATGGAATACCAAAGTTTATGTTTCGTAAAGTGCTGCCACCAAGCGGTAATATCATAAACTGCTTAAGGACGTTTCCAGAATGGCCCCTATAACTCTCATTTCGTCGGTCGGCGTCAGGGAGCGTTGTGTGAATAAATGTTTTTTATTAGTCTTTGGAAATTTTTAGAAGATAATTGTTTAATATTTTTTATTCACTATTAGAAGTAATATTTTATATTGAAATTAAGCAGAATGTACACCGAAGTAGTAACAGTCTACGTTGTCATACTCGATTTTTAGCACGCCATTCACACAAATAAACATAAGATATACTCCTGTCTTAAGATATACTCCTAAGATATACATCCCTGTCGAATCTGGAGGACCTAATGCATCCAGTTAAACTTATTGATCAATAAGGTTAACTGGATGAGTTAACTCCTCCAGATTCGAGCGGGATGGCTCAGTTGGTAAAGTATGGCAGCTTCAGCCAAGATATCTCAGGTTCGAATCCTGGTCCGGACATTTTTCGTCCAGTTGGAAAATTACAACTCATATGATTCCTTTACCAATTTGAATAACTGTGTTAAAATTAATTTAGTATATGGAATAATCTTATCTCATAAAAATCCATACTGTGACGCAAAGACAGATAGTTATATATGTGATATCTGCAAATACGAAGTATGAACTGGAGTATATGGGCTGACTACCTAGACAGTATATTTTGATCATGCTCTCTTGGTACCATTATATCTGTTTTTGCCTAAGTTGAATAGTTTTATAAATTTTAAACCCCCTATTCTATGTTTCCCGAATATCTCACAATACCCTCAAAATTCGTTTATTATTATTAGTATTTCTTTGCAAGTTTTGCAATTTCGTAAAATAATTTTTGTCTATAAGAACTATTCGCAGATAGTTGAAGTTTATAATTGTAGTGGGTTTTCGGGTTTTAAACAATATCGGGATGTTATATTGTCCCCAAATGTAAATAGTATTCCATAATAACTGAAGTTCATTTTATACATAAGATATCAATATTGAAAATATATTCTGAAATTTTACTTATATGTTCTATCATTATTAACTAATTCCTTAGACAGAAAAAAACACATTTACGTTTCCACTATCAATTTTGTTGAATAATAGAATTTGACTTATGCGAGCAGTAACTCAGGTAAATATATATAAATATTAGAATGTTTAATGCAGTCTTTTGCTTCATGATAAGGAATTATTAAGTAATGGAAATAAGTTTAGAAATGGAGAATAGATTTTCGGCGTGTTGAAATGTCATTCAGCCACCTTAAATCAGAACAGTTGAGTTTCTCCAACAGCTATAATATACTGACAGTTTTTAATTTCAAAATTTTCATAGAAATTATACAAATGACTCTACCATTCAATCTAGTATATAATCCTTTCAAACCGAAATATCCATATAGTAGAAAATTTGTTATTTATTATATAATAATTGAAAGAAACTAACCTAATTTTTTTTTGAACGACTAAATATTTATTTGTTTATAAAAAAAATATTTATATATGTGATTAACGGCGGCTGATGTTCATAATGAAATATATATTATTCTATCATTAGAGGTTTTTAAATTGATTAAATGCACAAAATCACAATAAAATGTATTTTTTAAAGTATCGCGCATTTACATTTGAAATAAACATAAATATGCTATAAGTGCCTTGCAAATGTTTTGAGATGACAAAATCGATGTGAAATGCAATGGCTGTGTGGATTTCTAAATAGCTTTTGAACAAAAACAGCAACTTACATAACAGTGTCGTTCCCATTAAATATTTGTATCGGGTTTCCCATTTTTATATATGTTATGTTCTTTTGTGAAAATGCTTCTGATTTTGTTTTATGAATAACTTTTTTGCATAAAGAAGATATTCAAAATAAATACATTTTGTTCAAAAAGAAATTTACATATTAAATTTATTTAAAACGGCATATATATATATATATATATCCCGTGTGTTTTATTATAACATTTACAAATTTTATGTGGTGGTACAATACACTACAGAAAATAATTTTTGTATAGGAATCCAGGTTCGCAATCTATATTCCTTCAATTAAAATTATAGAGTGATTCACTACAATAGGAGAGAGCCCTTTTTGGTCAGAACATTAACAATAATAAATATTTTTAACGATATTTACAAAATACGTAACTTGCTAAACAATAGAAATATAACAATAATATTAATAACACCAAGAAATTTAATTTTATCATTCCATACCCATTCAGTCAAAATTCCAATGTGATTCAATGCAATATGAGATCGAATTTGTTTGTCATAAATTTGGCGGCATTTAATAAGGTAAGTGATGATAATATTGCCAATTCAGGTAATACGGCAACACGCTTTCATTTTATTAATAGCCTATGTTAATCGCGCTGACAAAACGTTAAAACGAAGATCTCTACAACGGGTCTTCTCTTTAACTGGCACATTTGTGCTTCACACGATGTCGCTTGCTAAGTATACTTTTAAACAACTAGCAATCTGCCAGGTTATTCAAACCTGTTTTGGGAAATCATAGAAAAGCGTATATTATATGTTACAAAAATATTAAAAATGTTAAGTAAACTTCTCTGTAATCTCTCGAACCATTAAGAACCATCTATTGGTCACCCATAAGATGGGACATCCTGTAAAAGCAAACAAGCAAATCAAAATCAATAGGAGGCAAAGAAAAAGCATTTCGGTTATTAAAACATCTTTTAAATATCATACTTCAGATAATTAGATTCGCAAGAATTTTTTACAAGTATATTCGATTAAAAAAATATCTTTGTATAATAAATAATTCAAGTGTTACACAGTACTATAAAGAACACTTTTTTTGCTATCTAATATATGAAGAAGAAAATTGTGTGAACGGAATACATTTTAACACTATGTTAAAATTAATTAATTAATTAACTTTTTTTTATACAAAAAAGCAAACTTTATTTAATAACTAGTCTTAAAAATACAGACAGAAAAAGAAAACAGAATTTCCCCTTCTTTGTTTTATGTTGTAAAATGTTAAGAATAATTTCGATATTTGCCAATAAACGTCTCTTTTGACTTTGGCCAAAATAACCAAGTTATTTTTAATTTTGTGTGACGTTCTTTGACAAAAAACAAGTTAACTTATTTTCATTAACGATGAAGTTTCGTTAGTAATTTTTTTATGGAAAATAAATATTTAATTGCTTATTTATGAATTAATTTATTTTGGTTTCAGTTTCTAGACAAACTTATCAAGTAACTTTAATGCTTGTGTGATTAATGTTTTTGAAAAAAAATATATTTAATTTAGAACTATCAAAAATTTAAATGAGTTATTTGTCATACTCTATCAAGTAAACTCTTCGCTGGTATATAGAATTATTACTTTTCACAAAAAAAAAAAAATCATAACATTTTAGAAAGGCTTTTTTTAACACTTTCCAACAATGATGAAATGTGTGTATGATTTTCTGTTCGACGGCGCTCTAACCTTCGTAAATATTCTTCGATATAGGAACAGCGAGATTTATGATGATATTTCTCTGCAACTAAACTGAATTTTACTATGTAGTAAGCATGTAATACTGTTATTGATACTTTGAGTGTAGTGTGCAAAGGCAGTTTTAAATAATTTTCAGGGCTGCGTTACGCTTTTAAGCTTATCCATATTTTGATACTACAGAATACTTTTGATACTACAGAAGGCTATAAACGTTGTTTCGCGCAAATGATCTATTTTTTCTATAAGAGGGATTTTATTTCATTTAGTGAATAATAACTTTAATGTCTTAGCCATTATGCAGGAAAGACTCATTACAAATGTATTCAAACGGTAAAAAATTGCCATCTTAATAATTTTGAACATGAAACCTATGTTTCACACAGAATGAAACTTGTAGAAAAAAGCTCTAGAATACTTATGATGAGTTCACAAGATTTTCTTGCCATAGCAAATATATAAACAAGATTGATTGTATTCAAATTTTAATTGCTTAAAAGGCGTATAGTTAACATAGTGAAAAGTACCCAAGCCTCGACTAGAATCCGGGTCATTAGTACACCGGAATGACGTACCACCAACTCAAGCACTCAGCCTGGCACTTTCTCACTATATAACATTTAACTCTATTCTGACCATTATATGGGGAATAATGTGGTCAGAATAGCGCTAAATTACGGTTATGTAACCGTTTTCTGTAAAAACGGTCAAATGACCTGACAGTTTGCTGCAAATGTTTAACAGTGCACCTTAATCATAGGTACGTCGTTTGGGATTTTAAGAAATGACAGTGACATGTTTTTAAGTATACATGAATATGAACCAATTATAAAGTACAATACGTTTTCCTGTTGTAAATACTATTTAATAAATAAACAAATGTGTAAAATAAGTTTTACAGGAACTTCGTATTCCAATAATAAAAAAAAAAAAAATAGAAACTTAAATTTTAGGACGTCAAAAGGGTGTTATTAGATACGTCATACGTTCGTCCCTGCGGAAAAAAAAAAAAACATTTTATTGGGACACTTTCTTTTATTTGTAGATAAAATGTTCTACGTAGTTTTCCCTGTCATTCTATGAATTATATCGTGATTGAATTTAGTACAATTTACTATATTTTATTTTATTTTTTTTAATTTGTTTTATGTGCTGTAAAATACCGAAATTCATTGTTTCAAGTGCATTCTTCTAGAAGAAATTAATATATTTTTTAACTTACAGATATCTTTTTATCATACAAAATGTTCAAAGTTATAGAAATATCGTTTTAATGTTTAAAAATATTTAATAATGTATGCTTGGACCCGTCTGTTTTTTTCTTGTTAATGCATATTTCATATTTAAATATATTATATTATAAAACATTAATTTGAAAGCTGCAAGATTTTTTTTGTTTATATTTAAATAGTACTTTGTTTAAACAAAGAGAACATTATATTTTTCATGCATAATAAATTTGTTATTCATTGTTACTATTGTAAAAATTATTTTTACACATATTAATAATGTAGTTCTAATTGAATTTTCTGTATCTTTAATATAAGGATATTCATTTTTCCTATGAGACATTTTCATGATAAACCAGTGGGTCAAACACATAATTTTCAAGAAGAAATTTCTATCAAATTAAACAGTTTATGGATTCTAATAAATTCTTGTTTCTATTTCAGTGTATGAAATGACATTAATTTCGTTTAGATATAAGTTATGTACATTTATCAAAAATAAATAATTTTATTGTCAATTTAATTGGCAAAAGCACCAGGAATTTTATTATTTTTTAACATCTGTGATGATGAAAAAATACTTAAAGTGTATATTAAAAAAAATAGAATAAAGCAGTAAAATTCATTTAAACTAATAAGCTAAAAAACTTTAATAAGTAAAAAATGAAGTATTTTTTATACGTACTGAAATTAAATACAGTAAAATCTCTATAACGGACATATTTTTCAATGGCAACACATTCTGTTATTTGTATGTTTTAACAACTGAATAGCGGTCAAATTTCGCGGTAACGAGTTGTTTATTATATATAGGTTTTACGCTAGTTGGTTTCAAAACTATTAATTGTGTAACATTTTATCAGATTATGGTGAATTAAAAATCAAGTAAAATATAAATTAGTTACGTGCATCGCTTCCGAAACACGCAACATCGATACACGGATGATAGTATATTTACTGTAGCAAAGATAACCGATTGTTTCCAATTTAGAAAGAATATGATAAACAAAAAATTCTTATCAAGACAAATATTCCATTTCTATAATATGTCTATGTTATTTTAGGATAAAATTTATTTAGTGCATAGCTTCATTAAAGACTTAATATTTTGTATATTTTATGTTTGGTATTTAGGAACATGCAAAATATCATTTTTTGAACTTTCTAAATAAGAAACTTTTTTATTCATCGATCTTTTGTATTGTTTTAATCTGTATCATAAAATATCATTGCAAAGTTATTCATCTTAAATTTGCGTTGATCAATATATCTTTTACATTGGTAAAATACATCTTAACAATCTTTAAGAGAACATTTTATAGTATGTTCCGAAAAGCAAAACAATTTATATGTTTAATAAATAATAAATTATTAAAAACAATTCGTGAAGCCAGTAATTTCAACGGATAAAATAGTTATAGTTAAAGTTTTAGCGCATTATAAGTGGGTATTTTAAACGCATTCTAACATGTACAATACTGAAACTCTACTATCGAATGTCAAGATAAATCTTTTCTTGAAATTAGCAATAAATAAAATATGCTACTCCCAATAAGGGTACCTCATATTCTAAAAATCTGTAAAAACATCTATATAATCATATGCAGAGAATGAATTCATTTGTTATATTTTGGGAAAATAGTTCAAGTGTCTTTGACAGAGTGGTGTCTTCCTTCATTCGTGGTTTGATTTTATGCTTTTTTTTAGTAATGGCATCTGCAATTTCTCGAAACGATATTAGATGATTAAAATATTTTTTATATATATTGACTTGCTTTTTACAAAATAAAGTAGGACACATTTCAGTTTTTATACGAATAGACGTTATTGAATAGTTTTTTTTTTAATGATTCTATGAAAATCTATCTATCCTTTTATTTCTCCACATATATATTATATTTATTTTAAATACTTCAAGAATATGTTATGCATATGTCTGAACTATATAAAAAATATTTACAGGAAATTTTATGAAATTATCGACATGCAAGTTTTTATGGATATGGAATATGTTCTGCTGATACATTTTTTAAAGACATTTAATAAACACATGCTTTAGGGTCTTATTTATCGAGTCATTTAGACATGTCTTTCTTTTTTTGTATACTTATAAAATATAAACTAAAAACTGATTGTTAGCATTTTAAAAATTGCAATATTCTTACAATACTTCCATGAATATCTATTGCAAATAAAATATGTTTCTCAAGTATTGTAGAAATAATTTGGTTTTTATTATTTGTGAATTTAAACTAATCTTTTTGTGATAAATTTAAAGTTATCATTTATATCTTGAAGGATCCTCTTATTTGGCTCATCAATCACAATCTAAAGATTACTTTCAATGCTATTGTGTTTAATCTGTTAGTTTTTTATTTGGGTAAAGACTGAAGTAAGAAATCAAAGAATTTCATTTTAAGATTGGATTCAGCCATAGTGTTACAAAAAACAAAATAAGGGTGTTAAGTAAAATGATTGTGATTAATGGCAGCTGTTTTTTTACTGAAAAGGTATGGAATCGTGACAACAAAGTTATAACTAAAATGATCGTGATTAGTGACGACAGTTTTTTTTTTCTGCACCCTAAATGTACCTTACTTTGAGATAATCAAAAATATATAATCTGTATAAAATCTGTTTTTTTTTTCTAACGAATAAATTTTCAATCTAACAAGGAAAGGACCAAGTTTGGTAATCACAGATTTTGATTATTTTTATATATGTTGTAGGATACAAACCACTTAGTCTCAGATTCAACTGATTTTCTACAATGGTCCTTAGTTCTCGAGAAATAAGGGGTCTAATATTTTAACACAACTTAAATACTTACTTTGTAACGAAGTGTCTGCGCAACGATCCGCGGGCCCGGGTACGAGACCGGGACGAACTACGTTTGTTTTTTCTCATTTTCATAAATATACTTGCAATTATACTTTAATAACCTCAATTAAAAATTTTAATATCGTACACTAATTATAATGTTAACATATTTAAATTTAAATTTAATTCATTTGAATTTTAAGCCATTATTAAACATTTCTCATCATTTAAAGAGATTTTTTTTAAATGGATCCATTATTGACTAGTAAAAATTACAAAACCGTTACAAAATCATACCTTATTTTATTAATTATAATTTTATTAAAAACGCAAGGATACATATTACAAATTTAAAAATCTTTAATACGCAAAAAAATAAGTTGTAATTTAATTCTTATGCTAAATTTTAATATAATTATGCTTCTTACTTTAAAAACAGAGTAGTATTATTATTGAATTGACTTCCCTTGTTAAGACAATATATAAATGATGTTTCTTTAAAATCACGAATTGACACAATTGTTCAATATCATTGCATCGATAAAGCATATATGAAATACATTTTAAAAGTGATTAAAAAAAATAACTGTTTAATGATGTTTTATACAACGATTTAGTTACAAATAAAAACTAAATAGGTTAACATTATAATTAATGCACAATATTATAATTTTTAATTAGGATTATTAAATAATAATTACAAGTATATTTACAATACAAAAAATGAGAAAAACAAACGTAGCTCGTCCCGGTTTCGGACCTACGAACAGACGCCATAACAACTGAGCTACGACCAGCGCAGTAATTTCGTTACAAAGTAAGTATTTAAGCTGTGTTAAAATATTAAATCGCCTATTTCTGGAGAACCAAGGAGCGTTGTGTAAAATTCGTTGAACCTGAAAATAAGGGGCTTCTACCCTAGAACATAAATAAAAATAATTAAAATCTGTGATTACCAAGTTTGATCCTCTCCTTGTAAGTATTTAATGTGATGAAAGAATAATTAAATTTAAATTAGACATAACATTTTACAAATTAAGTTTTTGAAAGTTACATATTTTTCTTTAAAAATTATGCCGCAAAATCTTTAAAAACGAGTACGCTATCGATACCTGCATTAATCTAAAAACTTTATGGTATAATATAAAATATGTTTTTGTAACTATTTCAGTAATGAAATTTTTATTAATTGTTATGTTCTGAATATTACGTGTAATATATAGTGAGTTATTTATGGCTAAATAACATTTTCTTTTGAACATAAAGAAAACAACAATTATTTCTATAGGAATAAATATGTAAATTGTAGTTGCTTGTAACAGTTAGAATTGATGAGGATGTTGCTTCAGAACTCCGTAAAACATATCGTGCATCTCAATCTAGAAGAAAATAATATATATCACCAGGAAGGAGTTCCAGCCTTTAAGATAACTGAAACTTTCATAAGACTTTAGGTATCAGACTAAATGCAATATATATATATATATAATTTAACAAATTACAATAACCATTGGGTTAATGTTACGAAAGCTTAAAAATAAAATTACCGTACTTTCGTGTTATAGCGGCCCCCACAATTATGATTATGCCAAGGTGGCAGTTATGATTTCGAAAAAGCTTATCATCGAGCTTATCATCAAAGATCATCGAAAAGCTTATATATAGGTTGCTTGGCGATTCATCCTTGGGGGCCGCTATAACACGAAAGTACAAAATTTGCAATATATTAATGAAAACAGAAACAAAAATATTATATATATATATATATATATCATATATTACTATAATGTCATACATGCTTTATAATTTGGCGATAAATCTTGGTCGCTTGGCGATTCATTCTTGGGAGCCGCTATAACACGAAAATACCAAATTTACAATATATTCATGAAAACGATTTCTCATCCGACGTCAATTTTTGAATTCGACTTTTTGTCATATCTGATAATTTGCAGCTATCGGTTTTGTAACTTTAACATTCTTATATCGATTTTATGCATTTCTATTACCTATACAAAAAAAACTCTTCTAAAGTTACAGAAATACGTTAAAAACGCTTAAAACATACAGTGGCGACGTCAAGTGGTCCATTCTCGACCGAAAACAACCATTTTCCAAATGGTTAAAAAAACGAAGCGCTTAAACGAGTTTTAGACGCTAACAATGAAGGCAATTAAGGCAATATAAAGAACTGCATATAAATGTTTATGCGTGTAGTTTGATTTATCTTGGATTTACTCTGCCCTTTCAAAATAAAAAAATCAACATTGCAAAAGAAAATGTTTAATACGTTATTTTTAATCTGACATTCTATTAATCCCAGTTTCTCATTTACAAAATACACTGTATATTTTTAAACAAAAAAAAATATGAATATAATATGAATGTGGTACTAAAAGTTAAATAAAAATATTTTAATGCACATATTCTTCTATTCGTGTGTCATAATTTTGAATGGTATAAAAACAATAAATTTATTCAAATAAAGATATATAGCAAGTAATACTCTTAAAACCTGCAAGTTGTACACAAAAATCAATTTAACGCAGTACAAGTTAAAAAAAAAATCAATGTAACATTAGTATAAATACAGAAAAAAGCAGCATTTCTTCGATATTTTTGGGAAGGCATTAAGAAAATGTTCTCTTGCAAAGAGGTATAAATCAACATTTAAAAAAACACTTTTAACTATTCAGTCGATATACGTTTCCGTCTACGTGTACTTGCTATAGGATATTTAGCTTATACCTCTAATTTGCATAGATTATGTAAATGAGTATTTTTGGAAGAGAGGGATATTGAATTTCAGACAAATGTTCGCATAGATGTGGATAATATCTATTTCTTTAATAGCTCAAAAGAAATATTGCAATATTGTTAGCATTAAAATATTTTTGCATTTTTATTTCCAAAATATTAATGCTAGTATTTATTAATTTTTTACGAATATAACCCCTTTCATATTTTCTGAAATAATCATTTACAAAGCCCCCTTACCTTTATTTTATTTTTATATCTATAACAATTATTTAACCTTAAATTAAATACATCATTCAGTATATATAATTTATATATATATATATATATATATATATATATATATATATAATTTATTGTATACACACACATTATAATAATTTATTGTATACACACACATACATATATATATATATCAATTATTTAACAAGAAATTTATCAACGTGCCAATTTATGAATATACAATAAGTTCTCTACCGGTGATTGCTTTTTAGATGCGTTCGCAATTATATAAATACGTAGCACATATAGTAGCCGTATGGTCCGTCCGTCTGTCCACATATAAAAGCGCAAAAAATACTCAGACGAATGATTTGAAATTTAATATATATAATCGTTAAAGAATTGTTCCGAGTCATTTCAAATTTTATGATAATCGAATCAAAATTAAAAAAATATATATTAATAAAAATTTTCTTCATTCTATTAAATCTTATCATACGTAATTATTTCAATGCTATTCCATGATAGGTAATAATTCTAGGTAGCCATGATGATTACGTCATATATAAGATGGAGCCATATTATTTCCGTATTACTGAATTTAAAAAAAAAAAAAATCGCATAGTAAAATTGTTTAATTATAGCAATCATATAACCTACCGACCATTTTTTTGGACAGATGTTTCCAGGGAAATAGATATTAAATAGATAAAGAGTCTGAATATCGATTTCAAGATCTGGAATTTTCAAAGCTAGGCTTAAGTTTCCCCTTGGAATTTTCAGTAAATGTCCTCAAAATATAAAATGTTTCCAACTTAAAATGTACTTATTTTATTACGGAAATTAATCATATTATAAAAACATACGACATAGATCTTTTTTTCAATGAAATAATGACAATGCATTTTTTACAAAGTCTTGTATTGAATATTTGCATATAGTATAACTTTAATGTAACACAATTGCAACTAATTGTTTTTGAAAGTGTATTGAAACTTCATTTCATAAAATAAAATTAATATCTATAATATGAAAATATGCACATAAAATAAACTTTGTATGCAGGAATTGTTGTATAAGAGTGCAACAGATTTTGCACCAAGATCTGAATATTTATAAAACTATTTATAGTACGAACGCATCTGATTTGTCACGTTTGTAGTACTATTTCAAATTTGTTTAAACTTTATATTATAAGAAACATAAAGACAAGGTTTTGTATGCATATGAAAAACGTTTACAAAAGTATAATATAAACAGTATTCTTATTCAGCAATCACCCCCTTATTTTCAAAAAACATATGGAGTAAGTGCAACTAGATACCTGAAAAGAAAAAAAAAGTTACCTATATTTACGAAAACAAGAAAAAAAAATCATGCGCCAAGTATAGGTTATGAAACAATTTTAAACGTATTCAGAATACTGCATCAAAACTTCCCAGTTTAATAATGTAAAAGATGACATCTAACTAAACAATTTTGAAAACAATTTTGAGTAGCTCAAAAACCCAATTTCAGCAATTACCGTCCATAATTTGAAAAGCATAAAAATATTTTGTGAATCCCTGTATATGATCTAATAATTTGTATTTATGCCGTATAGTACGCCAAAATTTAATTCAGTTAAGAAATGCATAACACAGTTGAAAGTTCCCTTTCAGGATTTTTCCGTCAAGAAACCGAAATGTACTCTTATTTTTTGTAGCCCTGTACATCATCAGTAGATTTTATACATACCAAGTAATATCGAAGAAACTAGTTACATTTTCAAAATCATAAACATGTTACGACTGGATACTTACTTAACACGTTAAAATTTACAAAACTTCAGACATTCAGTAAAATGCTAAATGTAACAATGTAAATACAATAAAAATTAGACGTTTCGGATTCAATTCTAAATCCCTCATTAGAATATAACATTACAGATACATAAACAATCACAAAGAGAACCAACGTCAATCAGTTTCAAATTAGTTAAATTTAAAAACGCATTTCACAACTGAAAAGGCACTTCCAGCCATTATCGCTCATAGACAGTACTGTAACAGAATTATTTTGTGTGTCCGTGTAAATGAACGATTAAATGCTATGACATCATATTCTACAGTAAAATGTTTCAATATGTTTGAAAAAGACTAACATCATTAAAATACACGGCAAACGATTTTCCCCATAGACCATAATATAACAGAATATTTTTGAGCGTCCTGTAAACAAACTATTAATTCTCAATACCAAACTTGCCATAGTAATCCCCAATAACATATATCAATTACATGACAATTCAAGTATGCTTACGCGAGTAAGAGTTCGGACGGATTCATAAACACTTTTCTGCTAAGTGTTTTCAGTAAAGTTTCATAAAAACACTTTTTCCTGTCCTTAAATATGTGAAATTATGTATTTTAATTGGGAAAATTTATTCATTTTCCAAGTTTAATTTAATTTTCTTTTAAAGTTTTCTAAGCATATATAAAGAAGCAAAAACAAAATCTCTCTAGCACCTATAAACACTATAACACACATATATATTTTTTTTTTCAATACTTCACCGAAAGCATTAAAGAAATCCTCCCTAGCGAAGCAGAATAAATCAACATTTAAAAAAAAATTGTAACTATTCAGTCGATATTCGATTTCAACTGCGTGTGCATACTATAGTGTACCTGGATTACGTCCTTAATTTACATAGATATACCTTTTCGCTCGTTTTATAGCAGAAGGGATTTTATATTTTTTCTACTTTCTCGAGATTATGTAAATGAGAATTTTTGCTGTTAAGAATTTTGAATTTCAGATAAATGATTTTATGTGTTTTCATTTGTCGTTGTTTTTGGTTTCTTTTGTTATTTTCCATTTTAATCACTAAATGAAACACAAAGAAATCTTTCAACACTTTCCAAAAAAAAATAAACTTTTTGCTTTTAGGTAAAACTAAATGAAATCTTATGTTGCATCCTGATTCTTTTTAATAATTTTAATTTTATCGTTTCCTTCTCCCTTTATATTCATAAAAATTAAAAAAATATATATATTGAAAAAAATTATTCGTGTTAAGTGGTAGAACGTGATACAAGGATTCTGCAATATATATATATATATATATTTTTTTTTTGCTTTGGATATATCTTTAAAAAAATGCTGATATATGGACGTTTGAAAGTCTAGGGTTGCTGAGATTTTGAAACAATCTGATATTTGTTATGATGTAGCTGTTGTATTTATGAACCGATATGAATGTGACTGATCATGTGTGCAGAACATACCAAGGTCTCGGCCGGGTACGTTGTCCAGCTTCATGCGCCATCTTGTTTCAAAATCTCGGCAAGTAATTTTTTTTTTTTTACTTTTTTTTTTAATTCAAAAGGATGTATAAAAAAATTATAAATTGAAAAAGTTGTTTCTGATAAGTGTTAGGTCGTGCTACAAGGATTCCGGAACATTTTTTGTTTTGGCTATATCTAAAAAAAATGGCTGAGATATCGAATTTTGAAATTCTAGGGTGGCTGACATTTTGAAACAATCTAATTTTTGTTATGCTGTAACTCTCATGCTGAAATTCGCATTCAAATTCAGTATTAACGAAAACCGGGATTGAATATTCTATGATCGGGTTCCAAGCATTTTAGCTTTGGGTGTTTGAGTAAAATGAGTTGAATTTAAATAAACATGGACTATGAAAGCTACTTTTTCCTCCCGATACAGGCCGAATGGACTTTTTATGTTTATACTAGTATATAACCCCCCCCCGTAAAAAATGACAGGATATTGTCTCAATATTCAATTTTTGAAATAGTTCAACAAATGAACAAAACATTCAAATGAAATATTAAACAAAATAATCCATGTGTGAAAACCCCCGTCAAAAATTACGGATTGCGGATCTGCGTTCCATTTTCATAAGACTCCATAAAAACAAACAGCATGAAGATTTTATTTTTGAAAGGTTCGTATTGTAGACCAGTACATTTTAAAGCCGGTAGATGGCGCCAAAACAATATTTAACCCATCACTACTGTCCAATGACATTGTGATTTCCGAGCAAGCCACCTCGACTGATATTTTCTAATTAATCGCCGTCTACGTTCAATCGGCGTTTCATCATTTTCATGATGCATCGCTAAAAAGATCCTTAAACTATATAAAACAAAAATAAAAACTGATTTGATTGAACAGATTAAAATCGACCACGTATTCAAAACAGCATTTAGAAAGATTAGCAAAGATCTTAAAACAGTAGACACACGTTGCGAATTGGCAATCAGTACAGTACAAATAATTTTGATGAATGATTCTCTCAAAAGTAAATGACTCACCACTTTTTTTTTCCAACAATAATAATAATGATTTCACATTAAATTTTAATATGCTAATTATATGCAAATATTAACTTGTATTTTTAACAAAGTTCGATTGTTTATATTAATTGACGAATGCTAGCTGCAAAAATTGTTTTTGAAGGTATTAAACAAAATTAAAAATTTTAAAGATATGATATACATGTTTTATAGGAAACATATGCAGAAAAGACATGATTTCAAGTAGAAGATATTATCATTTAGCTGTCATATGTTAACATAAGTTTTTCATTAAGCCTAACATGGCGTTTAACTACGGTCGATTCGCAGACCAAAGTGGTCGCGCCCGGAAATGGTTACAGACAATTTCTTGCCTTCGGATTTTATTATAAGTAGATTATTCCATGTTCGAGTTATGTATTTTTTTTTGTTGTTACTTTAGTAAGATGGTTCACAAATTTTCAGAGTTTCAGTGGTTTTCTATACAAATATTTTTGTACAATAAACAAATGTCTCACAAGGAAGGTCTCCATAATCACATACTCAGAAAATTTTGAAAAAATTACAGAATGTTCTTCTCATGAGGGTATATATGTTTATAAAAAAATTGCTGCGGAACCTCGAAATAACGTCCGTAAAAAAATTATGAATATTTCGTGTTTTGGTGATTTATCGCTAGGTTGGCGACATAATGAAATTAAAGAAAGAAATATTTATGTTAAATCCCCTATTAAGAAAACGTTTTCTACTCTTTATACTGAACTAGTTTAAGTAAGTTTAACTTAAATAAAATCACTTTTATAACTACAGTTTTGCCATATACATTTATATGTACATCTAAAGATTATTAACGATCGTATTCTACGGTTCAGAACAAAATTTTAATGGATTAAAAATGTTTCGAACTAAAAATTAATTGTTCGATTCTTAGCACAGTCAATTTGACCTCGATATTGTTAGTGTCAGAGACAACAAGAGAAAAGCCATGTTGCCCTGGAAACATTGGCTTATTCAATATCGAAATGTATCATGACAATGATTTCAATCGGACATTTACTGTTAAGATACACTTAAAACTTATCCTGCCGGCGATATCGCGTAAAATTAAATAATTTCAGCAGTACTTAACTTAGTATATATATATAATATAAGCTTATACAAAAAATAATAAACTATTTAATCGTTGAAGTTTAAATAGATAAAGTAGTACGCATTTAAACACTCATTTTACCAGAAATTTTCAAATTCATTAAAATCGCTTGCATTTGGCGGCGAAAATGTTTTGCTTGGCAAATCGCGTTATTTTGCGCCAAATACTCGAAAGTATTTTATTTTTTTACAGATTTTTTTACTGGGATTCCGCAGCTAAATATGACTGATCCTTTATTACGTACATGAGTAGTTCCATTAGCATTTTTTTCAAATCATTTTCAGTATGTGCTATAAGGACACCTTCCTTGTCAGTCCATTTATACATTCAAAATGCTGGATATCTCATTCCAAGGTAAACCATATTATCCTTCATACAACAGCAATGATATTAATACGGTCATCCTATTTTCAATATACTGACTGTTTTCATTGAAACGTGATGATTGTACATGAGCAATTGTACATGTACATGACCATCATACGTATCCAAATACAGTTTACTGGAAGCTCCGTGTTTCTGAATGTACAGCTCCATATTACTACATACACTTTCATAGTAACATACTGTTTCAATGACCAAATCGCAGAACATTTCCATCATTTACCGTGGCATTATCGTATTAAATGTCACAAAACGTAATTCGGATGAATATTTCGATAAAATCCTCATTCTAAAGTTATAAATGAAAATTCAGATTCGGCTTATTCGGAGACATCCCGCATACAGGACTGAATATGTGGATTGTGACAATAGTTTCTTATGCAGAAAATATCTGTTGTAGTGAGTTCTCTTAAAGCTTGTACACTAGATTTTAGAATATTTAATACTTATGTGAAAATCACTGATATTTCTGTATAATTCTATATGTATGCAGAACATATAATTTAATTCCTAAATATAGAAATACAAATTGACCAAGATAAAAACAAAACGTAACGTTCAAGCATATTTTTAAGGTCAAATGTAATTTCAGAAGAGGTAAAGTACATAAAAGCAACCCACAGACCTTTTCGTAAAAAACATTTTTTAGTCATTGTTATTAGTCATTCGTTTTCATACATGCAGTTAGCTGAATTAGAAAGAAAAATCTTTAATTTAAATATTGGGGGGGATTGCGTTTTAGCATTTTTATAATTACTAATTTTGTACAGTAATATTCGCTTATAATTGCTGCCATTAAATATAACAATTACCTAAACAAACATTAGTGTTTACAAACATCCGGATTTTCAATAGCTTCACAAACATGTTAAAAAAAGAATACGCATTAAATTTCGCGATAAAGTTTGTATATAGTGTTGGAAGATTAAGGAAATTATAAAAAATTGAAGAAGCTGGAGATAAAATGTTCAGAAAATTCCTGTAAGCGGGAATTCGATAGCATTTTATGAATTTATATATCTACATAAAACATATTTTACGCAGAACGCTGTAAAATGTGTAATTGCATTTGCAGATACGCAATTGCATATAAACCGTAGCCTACTCATTATCACAGTCGCACTCAAAATCACATATAACAGATGTTTTCAACCAAAGTTCCGTAAATTTTTTATTTGAATTCCATTATTTTTTTTACGAAATAACTAAAGTATATTTTATTTAAATGCAACAATGCAAATTATGTAATTTATTTTGTGATGAGGCATAATGTAATAAAGTTGCATTCCTTACAGATTCATTTTATCACTCATAACAAGAGTATTCGTGAGAATCACGAGAATATACTACATCAGAATACACTACAAAAATATTAACATAGAAAAAGGAGAAGAAATATTTGCACTGCTCATTACTCGTATGGAAATTATTAGGAATATAGTCAACCATTTACACAATTTCACTTTATTACACGGGAAATGCCCCATCCGTGGCACATGCACCAGAAGATTAAAATATAACATAATACAAACAGTTTGCTTACTTTCGTATTTTTTATGTGTACCTTAAATTAAAACATAATATAAAGTTTGGAAGGATTTCAGTGAGAAACTTTTATAACGAATTTTACAATAAATTTAGGTTTTTTTTCAAAATTGTCAAATCTTATTTATTACAAAAAACCTGTTACCAACATTATTTGTATATGTGTGTGCAATAAGATTTTTCGTAACGGAAAAAAAATAAACAAAAATGTTATCCAAATTTTTAATGGAAACTAAAATTACAACTCTCTGAAATATTTTATCCTGCAACGTTTTACTCAAAATCTTACAGTGCGACCTAATTATTTTCAAGTAAGAAACTTATTTACAATAATATAAACAATCAAATGACATTTGTTTTTACTTTAATTTTTAGTTGCATAGTAAATGAAGTCTTTCAAATGCAACCGAATAAAAGAATACTCACTGTACCACAAAGCTGATATTAGAACACCCATATCACCTCCATATTTTTGTAAATACATTAAGGCAATCTATTCGAGATAAGCGGGATAAATCCACATTTTAAAACCTATTCTAACTATTCAGTCGTTATTAGATCACGTATACGAGTGCATGCTATAGGAGATTTATCTTATGTTTCTAATTCACATCGGTCCTCGCGGTCGAAGAGATTGCGCACAAAGAATTTCAGGGGGAAGGGGTAGAGTGAGCGCGCAGCGACTCTAGGTAGTTGCACAATAGCAGTATTGGAGTATTCTACTTGAATGTGCAAGTTGATTGTTTCGAGCGTCTACGATAAATCATTGCTATTTTTTTTATTTTTCCCAAGGTAAGTGCTTGAAGTTTCATAACTATTCGACAGAATTTCTATAGAATATCAGTAGTGCGAAATATTTTAAACTTAAATGATTTCTCATAAGCTACTGACCTAGGCTAACGTTGCGAACACCAGTGGTCAGTTTTAGAAGCGGCCATGTGTAAATAAAAGGCCGCGCAATCTCTCCTCCCGAAATTGGAGAGTTTGCGCATCTGCTACTTAGGAGAGATGGCACATAGTTCCCATTAGATTCCATGCTAGGGGAGATTATGCAGCTAATTGGTAAATTTGCATAAATTGCAACTTAAATGTAAAACATATGAATGAGTCAATTTTAAATAATTTTCGAAAGACACATAATTATCGATACCTGGAATTTACCCTTTAAATATTGAAGTGATTCCAGAACACTCATATTTGCTAGGCTATAATCAAGGCATGAAGAAAAATGTCCCTGAAACCGTTGAGTTACAATCAGAATCCCCACCAATCCATTTCAACAATAGTACTCGTTACAACCACTGAAACCCAAATTTTTCATATTCTAGGACTATCAGATCCTCCGATCCTATTGCAGAAGCTACATGCATTTGTTAACCATTAATTTCTGGAACTCTAATGTTACTGTCAGAAATACACCTTCGAAAGTTTTTAAAAAGCTTTCACCCATTCCAAGTATTTTAATGCTATCGAAATTAAAAAAGAAACAGAGTGCAATGGATGTCACAGATCTGCAAAATATACATGAAAAAAGACTTAAGAAGAAAGCAGCTACATAAAAAAGCAAACAGCTAAAAATAAGGTGCTCCCAGAAAAAGTGGGATAAAAAAACTGAAGGAAAGACAACGAAGGGCAATGAGGATAAGTGCACTGAATGTCGAGAACTGTACGAGGATACAACTTCGATCAGTGACTGGATTGAATGTAAGGTAAAGCCAGGAGAGATTGCGCACATAGAGGTTCGGGGGGAAGGAGTAGAGTGAGTGCGCAGCGACTACAGGTAGTTGTACTACAACAGTAATGGAGTGTCTACTTGAAAGTGCACATTGATTGCTTTGAGCGTCTAAGATAAAGTATTGCTATTTTGTATTGTTTTCCCAAAGTAAGTGCTTGAATTTTCATAGCTATTCATCAGAATTTCAATATAATGTCAATAGTACAAAATATTTTAAACTTAAACGATTTCTCATAAGCTACTAATCTAGACTAACAATCTGCACATCAACAGTTCGCTTTAGAAGAGGTCATGTTTAAATAAAAGGCCACGCAATCTCTCCTATCGAAATTGGAGAGTTTGCACATCTGCTACTTAGGAGAGATGGCGCAGTGTTTCGATTAGTTTCTATGCTAGGAGACATTACGCAGCTTATTGGTAAATTTGCATAAAAAATTAAAAATGAAAATGGACTAATTTTAAGTTAAACGTGTTATTAAGTAACATAATTTTATTTTGTAATCTTATTTGGACTTTCTTTTTCTGATTATTTCTTTTTTTTCCTTTAATCGTTTTTAAAATTATTTCCTTTTTCTGATTCTTTAATCATTAGGTTTAAATATTCACTCCTAATACAATAATATTTGTTCACAAAAACCTTAAAGCAATGTCATTTAAGTGTAATTATTATTGTTAACAATTTAATTGTAGTTATTATTAGTAACAATCTCTCCTACCCATGTGCGCAATCACACCAACCCAGTAAGGACAGATTGCGCAAAATAACTTTCTTGGTTTTATTACAACTGTTCTATTAAATTGCAACATAACAACAAAATAGCAATGGAAATGCATAAAAAACAAATGAAGTAAAAATTATTCATGAATAGTTTAGCCAAAAATTAATATTTAGATTTTTTATTGCTATTCTTTTGAATTGTGCGCAGACTATCCTAGCTTTACCTTATTACTTGTGGCAGGTGGTTGCATGAAAGCTGCACCATTTATAACAATAAGTGCATCGATTGTGGACGACGACAACTTCGGTCAGTAAAACATGGAAACTGTGAAAATGAAAATGAACTATTTTTAAGTTATACGTGTTATTATGTAACTTAATGTTATTTTGTAATCTTTTCTAGCCTTGCTTTTTCTTATTCTTATTTTTTTTCTTTAATTAAAACTCTTTAATTGTTCTTATAATTTTTTCTTTATCTGATTCTTTAATCATTAGGTTGAAATATTCACTCCTAATGCAACAATATTCTTCACAAACACCGTATAACAATGTCATATATGTGTAATTATTATTGTTAACACTTTAATTGTAGTTATTATTAATAATAATCTCTCCTGTCCATGTGCGCAATCACACCAACCCTGTAAGAACAGATTGCGCAAAACAACTTTTTTGGTTTATTACAGCTGTTCTATTAAATTACAGCATAACAACAAAATAGCAATGGAAATGCATAAAAAACAAGAACGAAAAATTATGCGTCAAGCATAGATTATGTAGCACTTTCCAACCCTTCTAAAATAATTTTACAAATCATTACCGTTTAATAAGCTGAAAGATGACATCTAAGTAAACAATTTGGAAAACGCATAACATATTTAAAAACGTAATTTCAGGAATTTTCAATATATACAATATTCGGAAAAATATCCGAATACTTTTATGTAGCCCTGTATAGGACCTATAGATTTGTATATATACATAGGATGCTAAATTTTAGTTTAGTTAGGAAACGCGTAGCACAGTTTAAATTCTCCTTCTGGAGTTTCTGTCAATAAACGGAAATGTGTTCGCGAACTTTTGTGCTGCCCTGTATAGGATCTACAGAATTTATACACACCACGTAATAGACAAAAAGCTAGTTAAGATTAAAATCGCATTCAGTAACTTAAAACGCACTTCCAGGAATTATTGTTAACAGACAGTAGAGAATTCTTTTGTGTGTCCCTGTAAATGAACGATGACTGCTATACACGCACTATTCTGTATTAAGCCTCTTGTAATGCACCTTAGTAATATATATAAACTTCAATGCGTTTAAAATAGTGGAACATTATTTAAATAAGCCGCAGACGATTTTTCTCCATAGACGTAATGTAACGGAATTATTTTGACTGTCCCTGTAAAGTAACTCTAAGTGCTATACACCTACTATTCCATATTAAGCTTCTTCTAATGCATCTTAGTGATCTATATAAATTTCAATGCGTTTACAATAGTGAAACATTTTTAAAATAAACCGCAAATGATTTTTCCCCATATACCGCAATGTAACGGAATTCTTTTGAGTGTCCCTGTAAGAAAACTATAAGTGCTACACACTTCAGTTGAAATAGGGAACGTGCCATAGATAACGACAATAACATATAAAAATTGCAGAGCAATCCGAGCATATTTACTGGAGTTAGAGCACGGCCAGACGGCCAGACGGCCATACGGCCATACGGCCAGACAGCCCGACGGCCATCCGGCCAGACAAACCGAAGTCATAAGCACTTTTCAACTAGGTTGGAAAGTGCTAAAAAATGAAGTCATAATTATTCATGGATAGTTTAGCAAAAAATTATTACATAGATTTTTATTATTATTTTAATGAATTGTGCGCAGACTATCCTAGCCTTACCTTATATGCATTTAGATAAAATTAGTAAATTATTTTAAAAGCATTTTTCTTTAAAAGTTGTTTTTATTCGCACTATTATATTAAAAATGTCTTTACCTATTTAATGAAGAAACAAATCCTACTTGAAATATGTAAATGTAAATTTATAAAAAATGCATCCGTTGTTTAAAAATTCTATAAACACAAGAATATAATATAAAATACAGGATATGAAAAATTAATAAGTGCAAAAGTATCATTTAAACTATTATTATCTAGTAAATTATCTAGTAAATTATTTAAAATTTTCCAATGATTTTTAAAACTGTGCTTGGTGCTATTTTGTCGTTTATTCTACATTCTTACACCGCTATAACACTAAAATTTATTTAAATGTTCATAATATATATATTTCCTTAGAATAAAATATTGATTTGTTATCTTATATGTAAAACATTTATAATTCTTGATGGTAGATTATTTGTTTTTATCTTTATAGCGCATTAGTTTTCTACAGCTGACATATTTAATTAACATTAGATTACAAAGCACAAACAAATCTTATCTCTATTTCGACGACATTTGAATTATCTATCAATTATGGTCAAGGTTGGAGTAGCATAGCCAATCTATGCTATTTCAACCTTGAGGATGATTTATCTAGTTAAAAAAATTATTTCTCGTCATTATATCGATCAATTAGTTCACAACGATAGCTAATGTTTCAATACACTGAAAATTACAAAAGCAGCAAAGTTTATTATGCACTGTAGCAATAACAAATATAATTAAAATCATTCTTCAGATAAATAAAATGATGAGAGTGATTTTCTGAAGATTAACCACTTTTAAAATGAATGATTTCTGATTCCAAAATGAAACGATTTGAAACAAACGTTCAAACATAGTTTACTTATATTATAATTCTACTTAATACTGCTTAGAAAAGATCAGATATATCTTATATATACATAGACGAAATTTAAATTATCTCCACGTAAACGCCACTTTTTACATCTTTATTATCTCAAACAGCTTATTAAAAGTTTCATATGTTTCAATATATTAAAAAATATAGAAGCTGCAAATAATATTATTTACTGTTGGATTAAAATACAAAACAAATTTAAATTATCGCTCAAGTAGACTTAATGATAAGATTTGTTGTGTGCAAATTAACCACTTTATACATGAATAAGTTCTGATTTAAGAATTGGATAATTTTAAACACAAATTATGATACGCTTCATGGGTAGCGTAAATCAGTTAATATTTTTAGCAACGTGATTTCACAGCACATTTAAATCTTCGAAACAATTTAATGCACTTTATTAGTCAATTAGAATTACATACGGTTCTTCCTCGAAATTTATTACAAACAAAGAAAATATTACATCATTTGTAATTTAGTTTAAGAAGTCATTATTTTATGTTTGGAAGAATTTATCCTCAAATAATTATTTATTTGGAAATGAAATATTCGCGTTCAAATCTAAAAAAAAAGTCTGCTTATAACAAGAAGTATTAAAAATAAACTATGTTCCTATTTTTTGTAAATTAAAATATTCCTAATTAAATTTATTAATCGAAGAGTATGTGTCTCTTTGAAACTTATGAAACGATGCCATAATGAAAAATATAGTAGTAAAAATAGTAGTATAAACAGAACTAAATTTTTTTAATAATGAAAATTTAGAGATTTAAAATCATAAAATGCCTAAAATGAAATCTAAATATATATTTATATACTAGGACTTCCCTCAAAGGGATTAGTCTGAGTGATATTGCTGAGAACATAAAGTTAACAATTACGATATAAAGAAGATATCAACAAGAATCTAAGTGAATATACAGCATATGATAGACAAGAGATAGATAAAGATGCAACATATGAAAAATAGCAAATTAAATGATATAATTACAAAATATCATATATAAATTCATATATTGTTATGTTTTCATATGCATTTTTTTTATAACATTTGGCAAATAATCTCATTTTCTTAAGCGGGAATTGCTCAAAACTTAAAAAAAAAAACCGCCGGATCTTTTAAAACTATATTTTTAAAGTCACATAATCAGATTTGCAGCCAATAGCGTATTTTAGCAAGCGTAGTTTAACGCAAATTTAATTTAATTTTTGCAACATTTTCTTTGTGACAAATATCTAAATAAAATATTAAAAAATAAAATATTAAATATTGAAATATTAAATCAAATATTTAATGTTTGAATTAAAAAAAAATTCCTTTGTTTATTTGTATAACTATTTATAGAAACTCGTATACTTCAAACCACATTGATAACATGCTTTACTACAAACGTGTCTACCAGTCTAACTACTCGTATGTCTTAGCTGTGTCTCTCTCCGAACTCATCTGTCTACTGTCTCTCTACTCTTCTGTATACCCGTCTCAGTATCCGTCTGTCTTTCTACCCGACTCTTTAATCGTGTCTCTACCTGTCTCGCTTCCTGTTACACTACTCGTCTATCAACACGTCTGTCTGTCTATATACCCCTCTCTCTACCCGTCTGTCAAGTCGTCTCTGTACTCGTCTCTCTATCCCCCACGCTACCCGTCTCCCTACCCATCTCACTACCCCTCTGTCAACCCTTTTTTGCACCTGCCTCGCTACCCGTCTGTCTATTCGTTTCGCTACCCGTTAGCTTATCTCTGTCGCTATCCGTCCTTCTACCCGTCTGTCTACCCGTTTGTTTACACGTCTATCTATCTCTTGCCAACTCTTCCCAATATTTAAACAATTTAGTAAACGGAAGCCGTTTATCTGTTATTAAATGCAAACAGGAGTAATTTATCTAAAGAGTGTAATCAGATGCAATTTTTTTAAATACATACATAAACCAGCATAATAATTCACCAGTTTTATTTTCATAGTAGTTTATGTCATTTGACAGTAAATCTCAACTTCTTCAACCCGAACTGCGTCAAGCTTTTTAAAAAAGCCCCAAGGTCCGTATAACTGGGAAGGGGAATTGTCCTCAGGGCTATTAGATACATGTTATTAAGTTAAATGAAAGTTTCGTAATCGGGTTCGCAGCCAATTTCTTATGTCAGAAAGGGTGGCTTCACGCCATTTTAAATTCATTTCTGTAACTTTCTTTTTCTTTTTTTGGTGGGTGGTTGGGGGGGGGGAGGGTTCCAAATATATACACTTAAATTCAAACTTTTGCCCCCATGTTAATATTAGTGTTGTTTGTATTATCAATTAATACTTTGTTGATCGAGCTTCATTCGAAACAAATGTAAAAGACTTCTACAGTTTTTTTTTTTCTAGGAGAAAGTTCCGTAATCGGGCCCTAAGCTAATCGGGGAATTTAATATCATTATTGTTTCTAACTCTTATAGAGTTAAAACAATATTGTTGCTAGCATTACTCTTGTTTGTGACCAACCTCTTCTGTGTATCTGAATAGGGAAAAGTTCCGTATCATGTACTGGTTGGTGCCAAAGGCAGTTGTAGAATCTTACAAATTTTTCTAGAGAGCGGAAAAACATGTTTTTTAAAATATTTACAAATATACTTTTATTAAACCATGTTTTTGAGCCATTTTAAAAAATTAAGTACGGTGCTAAAATAAAATTTTATTGCCATTTTCGATATTTTAATAAGAAATGAAAATACATAACAAACAAATTTAACAAAACTAAGCCATTTTTGGGTACTTCTCTATTATCCCGTCGACCACTTTTCATAACAAAAAACTATCGCCAAACTAAGATTAAATGCCAAAAATACAGTCCCATTTACTTGATGCCAGAAGCATTATACGTATTTGTTATGCCATCAAGTGGTTTTTAATTCGACATTTGCGTGTATTTTTCATTATGTTTTACTGATTTATTAGTTATTTCATTCATTAAAGTAACAATTGTGTCCTTAAATTCTTATATTTTATTTATTTTGATATTTCAATGGCAACGTTCTCCCGTTTATTTAGCGTTACAGTTTGGCGATAGTTTTTTGTTATGAAAAGTGGTCGACGGGATAATAGAGAAGTACCCATTTTTTGTGATAAATAATTGTTATTGCCAGGGGGGCAAATTGTAAACAATTAATAAGCGAACTAAAAAATTTACCGGAAAAAATTTGTGGGAATCTCAAGAAAGAAATATCTGATATAAATAGCATTTAAAATCTTAAAATGGAGAAGTGGTCCGTATAAAAATGCAAAAAATTATACACCTGATATAAGAATTTTTTAATTTTTTTTATATTTCCGAAAGCACAGATAAAAGGGTAAAAATCCCGGCACAGATGCCATATACTCACCACGTTGGCGCGATTTTTCCCCCGCCCCTTTGGCGAAAACTGTTTGTTGTGTTTGTTTACTTTTATTTTTTATTTTAATTCTATAGATTATTTTTATATGTATATCAATATTAATTTAGGCACAGATGTCATATACGCACCAGATTGGTGCGATTTTTCCCCCGCCAATTTGGCGAAAACTTTGTTTTTGAATATTAGTTACAAATACCATACAATAATGGCATGTAATTTTTTATTTCAATATAAAAATAAAATAACGTAATAAATGAAATAGCTCCTATTATTCAAAAATGGGAAATAAAAATAAATAAATGATAGTTATATATTTAAAAATATAGTCAGCTCATCCCGTCTCAATTTTGTTAAGCAAATGGGAGTTTAATCCCTTGAATACGGGTCGGAACTAATACATCCCCGTGAACTATTTTTTTTATTCTATCATACCACATTTTTTAAAAACAATCTGTTCCCTATACTTGCACTAGGGTAATATTAAGAGAAACTGTCTGCATATCCTTTGGAGGGGTTTCGGCGCCAACCAACAGGACATTTCTTGCCTTCGGTTGTCTTCGAAGTTCCTCTTTAAGATAAATCAACCACAAAGAAAAGTGTTTAGGAATTATGGCAGGATTGAACATAAAAATGGTCGACAGTATTGCCCCGTAATCAAAAGGTTAAGAAAGTATATCAAATTCCTGAGATTTGTAATATTATATGTAGCTAAAAACTCGTTTTCACATTCCTCTAACCATTTAGATTGAATAAGATAGTTTAATGTTTTAGAATAAACGTGTGAGTCACTAGCAATTTCTACTTAAATTTCTGAAACCACTAAAGACATTTAACAAGCTATGATATATTTCAATACATTTTAAATTAAGTTTATTCAGGGAGTTATCCAAACTGCACGTGTGCATAGTTCTGTATTTAAAAGTAACATCTTTTGCAGCCTTCAAGCGATCGAATTCCTTTAAATAAGTTGCAGTATTCTAATAAATTATTTTTTAAAGAATACCTTTAATAATGCAAATTTCCAAATAAAGGATATTGTAAGTTATCATTTTAAACATTTATATATATATATATCATCTTCAACCGTTTTTGATTCACTGCTGAAAGTAGATCTCCCCCAGATTTTTATTGTTTCCTATCTAATGCTTATCCTATCGTTATCAGGTTAATCCTATCGTCATTCAATTAACATCGGCCATTTTTCTAATTTCGGCTTTGCAACTTACTTGAAGTCATCTTTTCGGTTGTTTTACATCTCTAGGATACCACTGTAAGGTGTTTGTGCTCCATTTTTTGTTTTGTCTTCTTGCATTGTGCCCAGCCCATTTCCATTTTAGCCGTTTAATTCTATCAATGCTGTCAAAAACTTTCGTATTACTTCACGTCCAGGTTATTCTCTGTCTCTTCTAGTTATGCATAGCATACATCTTTCCATACTTCGCTGTGTTGTTTGTAATTTTTATACCATCCGTTTTGTTAGCGTCCATGTTTCTGCTCCGTAATTTAGTGCAGGGAAAATACATTGGTTAAACACATTTCTTTTAAACAAAAAGGCATCTTACTCTTCAGAATAATATTGTTCTTCCCAAAAACATTCCATCCATTTCTTATTCATCTATTGATTTCATTTATGATTCTGTTTTCTGGTAATACTTCCTGTCCAAGGTACACCTAACTTTGCACTTCTTTAATCTCAGTGTTGTTGTAGACTATTTTCCTTTTTGATGCCAATGAAGTGAACATCAACTTAATCTTTAAAATTTTTTTTTTTAATTCCACATTAATGCTAGCTACTGCCAAATCTTTTGGCATATTTTTAATTCTTCAGGGCTATTACAGAAAATTACAATTTGATCAGTAAACACACACACACACACATATATATATATATATATATATATTCTAGTGTATTTCTTTAAGAAGAACGCATATTAAAACAACAAGCCCTTTTTATTTTCTATATTCAATAATATATTTTTAAAATTTTGATATTACATTGAAATATAAAAAAAATGACATCTCAATAAATTACGATAGAGATATAACAAAATGTAGCATAATTATTTTATTTTCAAACACATAAACAAGTAGTGTACACGTCTAAAAGCATTAGAACACCTTTAAAATTACTCAAGACTAATCCATCTGTTAAAAATTGTAAAACAGTAAAAGTATTTTCACCTGTCGTTCTCAGGCATCCTCAGTCACTGATGTTATGTTTTCTGCTTCGTCAGTGAATTCGTTTAAAACTCCCATTTTGCTTTTCTCTAGTAACATATGACGCCATCTGTTATCTATTTTTACGTGGATCATATCAGTGGATGTTTCTGTGTTTCATGCAAATATTTCTATGGCTTCCCTCTGTAATGCGTAGTTTAAATTATAATAATTGACTAAATTTTCAACATTATTGAAGTCTATTGCAATTGGAGATTTGTTGTTTAAACTGGCTATTGCAGTGGTCGATTTATTAAAGTTTATATCTCTTCTGTATTCTTTTATTCTGTCTTCAATTTTCCTTTTTGTCATACCTATATATGAAATAGCTTTTCCTTCGTTATCATTCAAATTAATCCTGTATGTACCTGATGTCTGTTGATAATTAAATTTATCTGCGTCTTTTGTGATTAATTTGAAAATGCCCATTACAGAGAGAAGCACAGAAACATTTACATCAAACTCATAAACGTGCAATGATATGATCCACGCAAAAATAGATAACATGTGGCACCATATGTTACCAGAAAGAGCAAAATGGGAGTTTTCAACGGATTGACTAAGGAAGCAGAAAACATAACATCAGTGACTGATGATGCCTGATAACAACAGGTGAAAATATTTTTACTGCTTTACAATTTTTAACATATGGACTAGTTTTGTGTAGTTTTACAGGTGCTTTTAAAGCTTTTAGGCGTTTCCACTGCTTGTTTATGTGTTTGAAAATAAAATAATGTTTGTGTAAATGGGTAGTGCAACTAATTATTATATTAAAAATGGCCTTATGAACGATCATAGATAAAACAAAACTATAACAAAATATTTTGCCATGCATTATTATTCAAATAATTCCAAAAGAAAAGTTGGCTTTTACACAGTTTCCATCCTGTTTACATTCTATTTGTATACTCTAACATATTAAGAATAAATAAAACTTCTTTTCATGCAAAAAAGTAGGAAACTCATTCAGCGTCATTATGTATGATCTCTGCTTTTAGTTGCTACGTGCTTTTCCGAATGAGCGAAAAATACATTAAGCAACAACGTGTTATGAGTTTATCGAAATCCATGTAAGGAATTTCAAAGAATTATTTTCTTTTCCCTTCTATACTAAAAACAAATTGCACAGAAAAGTACTTTCAAGTCGTTAAAAACTTTTGGAGTTAGGAGTTCTGTAACTTATGCGTAACATTGTAGAATATTTTATAATGAGAAATGTCACTAAATTCAAAAGGAATATTTTCTTTTCAGTATCAAATAAACAAATTTTCCATGAATATTTACATTTAAAATAAAAATGAAACCATTTTTAAAGGATATTATAAAATGGCCTGTTTATTTATAAGGTATTAGGAAGCGAATTTAGGCTTCACAAAATTGCGTTTTATTGTGTTTTCTGTATATCTAACAATTATATTTTGTTGTCTAGAAGCCGTATTTATACATTTAGATACATATAGAAGATAATAATAAGATTCAGAAAAATCTGCAATATAAATCGTTATAACCAGATTTTATGTTTTTAGCTAATTTGTTTTATATTCAGAGTTGCCAAGTCTCCGGATTTTTGCACACCAGTAATTTTTTGGGAAAATGTTCTTTTAAATCTCAAAATGCTCCGATTAGTTAAAACAACATTTTCTGTACTAAATTACTGGTATCCAAAAAGCCGGAGACTTGGCAGGTCTGTATATTAATAACTAACCATAATTTTTTAAATATTATTTGAAGTTAGTTGGCAACAATGCGGATTGGCGGGATGATTACTTTTGGATGCATTCTTCTCGTATTTTCTGTGTGATGCGTCAATTCTAAAGTCTTGTAAAAAACTAAGTTAATGCGGAAGTTTGAGACGTAAGAAGTGGGAAGAAGTTTGAAATCTTGGTTATTGTCTTTGAATATAGAGGGAGAATTTTAATTTACTTGTTTTCCGGTAAGAGAGATTGCCCATACTCAAGATAAGTATGTTATTATTTTTCCAATATGTCTTCAAGTAGGCCTGTGTAGAGGCGTGTTCAACTTACATTCTATTTACTAGCATTTATAAATTCTATTCAATACTGCTTAAATCTATTCAAATATTGTTTTAATTGATTTTAATTATGTTACTTCTTACATAATTTTTATATTATGTTTATTATTTTGGTTCAATATATAAGTAACTAAATTTTCTGTATTTATATGTATTATATTTTTTTCAATTATTATGGAATGTAAGAGTAAGATGTTTTATGAAACGTGCTTTTGTTAGTTACTTTGGTAGGGGTGGGGTTTGTTTATACAGTTTAGGTCTTTTCCACCCACTGATGTAAAAAAGGCGATTGTTTAGACTGAGTGTTTAATATTTAACCTTAAATTTAGGTGTTTATAGTTTATTAATTTATATGCAACTATTCTTGTGATTCCTATTCCTTATTTACATTTGATAATTCATATTTTCAATGGAATATATTTGTTGCATTAGAGTGAGCTGCTTCTGCGCCTATTCTGCAATGATTTTCATATTTATATATTCAAATATATATATATATATATATATATATATACATTTCTAAAAACATGGTAGAACATGTATTTTCATAACTGTTATAAAGGTAAATAATGCATATAACATATATTTAAAATTCATTTCGTCAAAACAAATTTTCCGTAGTATGTACATCAAATAAAATGTTGCATGCATTTTAATTTTCCTTCAAATTTATAAATATCGAAAAGAGACAACCTTCATACATAAAACAAGAAATTTGGGCATTATTTTTTTAAAAATTTTAATCTGACAGACAGTTATTTAAAATGATATAAAAATGTCTGGCTTGAAACTTAATTTTTTTATTAAAAATTAACGTATTATTTTTTATTACTTATTTGAGTGATTTAATAAACCAACGTATAATGTATTTCAGTTTTGTCTTTTATGGTATAGAGAGTTTTTATATAAAATTGAAACGGTTTGAACATTTAAATATGTGTTGCCTGCTCACACAGTTCTTAATTTTTAGCATCGAGTATTTCTGTTAAGTTATCTTCATTTCATTTAAAGACAGAAATTCTGTGATTAAGGAGTGTAAGGATTACAGTGCATGAACGGTTATACTGAAAAGAATAATCCGTGCGATGTCTATAGATTAAACTATTATGCCTTCATTTTATGAAATCAACTAATTTTAGTGAAAGCTCTCTTTAAGTCTAAAATTAACGCTGATTTTTAAAAACTTTCTTACATGAATCTTTTTTGAGATTTTTTTATAATGTTATGCTACAATATATAAAATAATATATAAAACTTTCCGTAGAAAAAATATTGTTACCAGAAATATTTGATAAGAAAATTATTTAAAACTTAACAATTTAGTTATTTTTTGAATTTTTATTATAATCAGTATTATCGAGATATCCGAGATACGGAAAAACGTATCTTGATAAAGATAACATTTTGAATTGCAAGATAATGTTTGTTTTTAATGCAGAGAATGTAGGCTCATGACTGAAAATTCTGTGCCATGTTCAACTAGTATTTATTAGCAAATGACAAAATCTGCATACCAGATAAGCATAAATATTCGCTGCATTGTTTATATATGAAACACTCTTGCATTCAAACCCAGAATAACGGTTAAACTGAATGAAGTTACAGAAAGACCGCTATAAAAAACACTTTCAGCATAGCTTCTCACAGTAAAAAATTGAAATTTCAATTTTGAGTTACAGGACTTTCCGAAAAAGATTTTTTATGTTACACAAGAAAGTATCTTTATTTTTCCTGCAAACTATTATGCATCTGTAATGTCAAAAAAAATATACTCACAAAGTATGAATGTATCAATATGAAGCAGTTATTAATATAAGGCATAATAAATTTCCATAATATTCTGCACATTGATGTAAATGCATTAAGCACAATGTGCATTACGTTATGCACTTCTAAGTAAATTTCAAGTTTTTAACGCTTTTTTCGCATGAACATACAACAATTTGTTAGAAAACCTTTTACTTTTACATGCTTGTAGTCATGTTCATATTTTTTATGCGTGACGCCACTGTACAATTATCTATTTTGCCCCCTCCCTCTTTTCCTTAGCTAAACTTCTATATTTTGTAGAATCATTTAGTTTTATTTTTAACACTATAAAACATTTAAGATTAACTGATAACATAAGGCATATAACACAAATGCAAGTTTAAATTTTATAAATTTTTCTGCCGAGAAAAATAAGTGGAAAATTCACAGAAAATAGCCAGTACAGTTAATTAGCTGCTTTTAAAATATTGCATAAAATTTCACTTCTGTTTAACAAAAAAATATATTATAGAAATCACAGAAAAAAATCCCTTGATTTTTAATAGTGCCAGAAAAAATCATACAAACCTCCGATTTTATCAATCCAAATGTATTGTAAAAATGCACAGAAAAAATCAGTAGAGTTTATCGGCACTTATTGAAAAATATATATCATAAAAACAACCAAATTAATCAGTAAAAAATATGTTTCACGAACTCTAAAATTTGTAATCAATTTGTGATACTTACGGAAGTTAATAAAATGACATTCTTCTCATTTTGCATTTGTGAATGCATTCATAACTTCCTCATAATCCAGACTGACTATGATGTTTGATTTAATGGTGGATACTCGAAGATTGACCAGTCATTCTTGATTCTGTGCTGTCCATAAATATTTCTTAATCCGTTTTAAAGCAGAAAATGACCTTTGAGCAGAACATGTTTCCGCTTAAATACAGTTGTAAATCTTAAGTGCAGTGTACACATTTGGATAGACATCACTAATTTTCTTTATAGTCAACACCATGCATGGATATGGAAAACATGAAAACTGGCACTCCTTTCCTATCTTCATAGTTAAGAAATGGAATTATTCTACAAATTCATTTTACAATTATATGTTATTTCACTGCAGAATCCTAAATTTGAGTGGTTTCTAGTTCTGTTGAAATAACTGAAAATTTGAAATAACTGAAAATTTTACATTATATTCTTCATAGATAATAAAATTATTCTTTTACTCAATCTGAAGAGATTGTATTATTTTAGAATATGGTACTTTCATTCTTCTTCAGATTTTGTCGTCATTTTTTATACAATTTTAAGATCCATTTATTTATCTTTGTTCTTTTTATTCGGCATTTAATTCAGGTGATTTATGAAAGCATCGCTTATGTTTAATTTGACAATTTTGATTGAAATCTCCTCAGTTGAAGAACATTGAACTGTTTCTTGATTCCTTATCTCAGCAAGTTTCTTTTCAGCATAATCTTTGGGAATGGGGAAAAAAGGTATCTTGTTCTGATAAAACCATAATAAGATCCTCGTATATTTCTAAGTTGATATGTCCATATCCTCGGTGTAAGATAACTAATATGCACACCGGTATTCATGTTCTTTACTTGATTGAGTATTCAATAAAAATGCAAAACGTTAACTTTTACATAAAGTTAAGATAAGTTAACCTTTTTTTTTGGTCTTAAGACCTAAAATAAAATGTCTCTATTCAAGTCAAACACTATAACGTTTAAACGTTTCGTTTAAAAAAATATTATAATATTAAAAATCGTTTGGTTTTACTCATCGTTTGTTTTATTTACTTCCTGCATCTTTGGAATACAAAACAATTATACAAATATAAAACTATTGTTGCCAAATATATCAAAAAAGTATAAATAAAATAAATGAGATGAAGTTGCTATAAACCATTAAGATAGATTGATTACCTGACATCCTCCCACCTTGAGTTGGTAAGAGACAACTCAACTGCTGACGAAAATGAATAGATTTCCTTTTGTTCCTCAGGTCATGTTGAAGATACATCTAGGGTTTAAATTCTCTGAATCGGACGTAAAACCTCTGATGTTGAAGTTTGTAGACTGACTAATCTGGTACATTTTCCTGGGATAAGCTCTATGACACGTCCTAAAGGCTAATTAATACGACTGGTATTATCGCTGCAAATTAACACGACGTCACCAACTTGAATTTATTCTTTACATTTTTTATATTGAGGACGTTGGATTAACATTCCGGAATATTGTGCACGAAATCTGTTTCGCAGATCAGTTATTAGTTTTTCTCTGTATTTCAGTTTCCTATTCAATTTGTTTTCATCCACAACATCAAAATCTGGTATACCCATTTGCTGTACATCTTTCATGAACAAAGCAGGATTCAGCGGGAAAAGTTCGCCATTGCTTTCGGAAATATAAGTAACAGGTCGGGAATAAGTTATTGATTCTGTATCGCATAGAATATATGTCATTCCAGTCAACCTTTTTATGCGCATTTGAAGCTCCAACGAAGTTAGAACCATTATCACAATAAACAGTAGAATGTCTTCTTTTTCTTACTATAAATCTCCGAAAGCTCTGTAGAAATACTTCTGTCGACAAAACAAACAAAAGTTAAAGTCCTAATGTGAAGATGAAAATCATCAAATTTTGAAAATATCTTCATTAACAAAAGATATTAATCAAAACCTTAAATACCCACTCATTAATGGATTAAAATATTTAACTAAAGCGCAGAATTTATTTCAATTGTTGCCAATTTATAAAATAGCACGCATAATAATATTCCCTTTCAATTAAAAAATGTATTTACACGTGACCACCAAAAACCGAAATAAAACTTTAAAAGTATAATTAAATGCTCACGTGTTAAAAGCAGTAATTGTAGAAATTACGTAATAAAAAGTATACTTGCGCGTGAATATTAAAAAGATAAATAATTAAATTATTACGCGTTCAAATAATTAAATAGGGACACTTACGTCATATTTAAAATGCTCAAATAACAATATTTCCAAACAGTTTCAATATAAAAAGTCCTTCTGGCCTGTAACGGGAGGAAAAGGTAGTTTTCATAGTCCATGTTTTTAAAAATTCAACACATTTTACTCAAACACCCGAAGCTAAAATGCTTGGAACCCGATTATAGAAGATTCAATCCCGGTTTTCGTTAATACTTAATTTGAATGCGAATTTCAGCATGTGAGTTACAGCATAACAAAAATTAGATTGTTTCAAAATGTCAGCCACCCTAGAATTTCAAACTGCCATATCTCTGCCACTTTTTTAAGATAAAACCAAAACAAAAAATGTTCTAGAATCCTTGTATCACGATCTAATACTTAACGGAAATATTTTTTTTCAATTTATATTTTTTTATACATCTTTTTGAATTTAAAAAAATAAAAATAAATAAACTTGCCGCTATTTAGAAACAAGATGTGCGCATGAAGCTGTCCAACGAACTCGGTCGAGACTTCGGTAAGTTCTGTACACATGATCAGTCACATTCATATCGGTTCGTAAATACGAGAGTTACAGCATTACAAATATCAGTTTATTTCAAAATCTCATCCACCCTAGAATTTCAAACAGCCATATCTCAGCCATTTTTTAAGATATATCCAAAACAAAAATTGTTCCAGAATCCCTGTATCACGTTCTGACACATAACAGAAACAACGTTTTCAATCTACACTTTCTTGTACATCTTTTTCAATTTAAAAGAAAAAATAATTTTTAACTGACCGCCAATTTGAAACAAGATAGGCGGATGAAGATGGCCAACAAAGTCGGTCGAGATCTTAGTATGTCCAACACACATACTCAGTAGGGTGGAACGAAAAAACTTTTTTTTTTTTAATTTCAAAATGCTATAGTTTTCAAAAGTTGCTCGCAGTTATGTAAAAAAAAAATCAATATGCTATAGTTTTCAAAAGCTGCTTTTGATCAAAATAAAGACGAAAATTAAATATCAGCGTAATTGGATTATGTTTAGAGGTGCCGCAACAACGGCAAAATGTAGGTAATTATTAAAATTTTGACAAATTTCGCAATTATGTTTAATATTTTTTTCAATAGGCTATAGTTTTCATAAGTTGTCTTTTAAATCAGTTTTAATCAGTTTTAAATCTTTTTAATCAGAAAACATGGTAAACTTACTGCGTAATACATTTTAATTACAAAAATAATGAAACATAAATAGTATACAATGAGGTAGAAACAGAATAAAGTTCAGAAGAGAACAGTATACGATCCCAATTTTTTTATTGCCTCTACGTTCAGTGTCTCTGAAACCTCAATTAATCAAAATCATAGTCAAATGCGCATGAAATTACGATTTGTGGTTTCAAATTGCGATCGAACATCAGACAAAATCAGACAAAATTGCCGCAACAATTCCAAGCGCCGCTCTGCAGGACATTGGTCTGATAAGTGATGAAGAAAGACGTATGACAGAAATGTATTGACAGAATGAAAATTAGATGAGAACAAATAAAGAACCGAAAAAGATATGTAGAAGAAAATGTAAAACTAGTTACAGAAAGTAATTTTTTTATGTAAGAAAAGACAAGACTTTTGTGCAAGAGGAGAAAGGAACTAAGTATTACAAAATAACTGTTATCGAAGAACATATATCAGTTATTCCAGAACTTGGATCAAAATTTTCAAGACACGTAAAATCGATATCTGGCACTGAAAAAGGTATAAAAGACAACATAATGACATTTTTAAATGGCAACAACCAATACTTAAACATTACTGCAATTGGATATGATGGAACTGCCTCGAACACTGGATTGAATAATAGTGCGATTGCTTTATTGGAAAAGGAATTATGAAAGCCACTGCAGTGCTTGATTTGCCTGTATCATGCAAATAAACTACCTGTTCGTCATCTATTTTCTTTCCTAGATGGAAAAACTAAAAATCCAAATGAATTTGGAGTGAAAATGAGGAAACAACTGGAAAAGTGTTATGAACTTCCAGTGACTGAGTTATTGAAAATGACATTCCATGGCTAAAATTTAAGGATAATTTAATTTTGGACTATGGAGCAAATATATTTCTTAGAAATGTGTAACACAAACTCCGTCAGAAGTTGCTCTTCTGATTTGTCTATGAAGAAACCAGAAAATATTTGTCATTCACCATGGTTTACCTTAGCAAACAGAATAATTCGCTTGTACGTGGGAACAGAATATCCATATACTGACTGAGTACATTTTGAAAGTGTATGCAACTGTTTGGTTTAACATAAAGTAGAAACCATTTTCTATCTATGGACGAAGCACTTGTGAAAACGTGTCATCTATTTACGATACCTCAATTACACTCCTAAAAATGTAATTGATCCAATCAGCTAAAGCAATGCACACTTTGCTGCACATGAAAATGCACTCCATTGTATGCTATCAGGTGATTGAAGTCATTAAGGAGTTTGCATTACGTCGAATTGTAAAAGTAGGGGCTGGAAATGAAGTTGGCAAAGAAATTTTTTAATGCCTGTATGTATAAACTTTGATGTCACAGATTATATTGATATGATTCAATGGCATGATGTTAAAGTAACATAACCTCCTATGACGATGTATATTGCTGACTACAAACTAAAGCAGTAAATAAAGCAAGCAGAAGAACCTGATCACGAGAGTCAACTTCAATTTTTCCCTATGTCACACACAAGCAGTTAAAAGGATTGTTAAATTAGTTACCGAGTCATCCTTGTCCGTTTGCAGCACTTCTGCAAGAGATGCATTGATAAAAACCAAAATAAATTTTCAAAAGATCATGCCAAGATTTGAAAAAAACAAAAAAAAAAAAAACAATCTAATGTGTCAGTGTGATTATTAGGGACCATGTGTGATTACTATGGACATTAGACAAAAATTAATGTTTCTTAAAAATAACGTTTTACCTTTAAAAACAATATAAAGTCAAATCTCTTTTAACGGAAACCCGTATATATACGGTCACCCCTTTCTTACGGCTAAATTAAAATTTCTCAGCGAACATTAACCTTTCGTTATAACTAACAGCCAATCTCTTGCAGTCACCTCATTTTTTAAGACATTTTGTTATCATTTTGTTACCATGTTTTCGGACTATAAAGATTTAAAACTGATTAAAACTGATTTAAAAGACAACTTATGAAAACTATAGCGTATTGAAAAAAATATTAAACATAATTGCGAAATTTGTCAAAAATTTAATAATTACCTAAAGTTTGCCGTTCTTGCGGCACCTCTAAACATAATCCAATTACGCTGATATTTAATTTCCGTCTTTATTTTGATCAAAAGCAACTTTTGAAAACTATAGCATATTGAAATTTTTATTATTATTTTTTTTTACATAACTGCGAAAATTGTCAAAATTTTAATAAAAACCTAAAGTTTACCCTTCTTGCGGCACCTGAAAACATAATCCAATTACGCTAATATTTAATTTCCGTCTTTATTTTGATCAAAGGCAACTTTTGAAAACTATAGCATTTTGAAATAAAAAAAAAAGTTTTTTCGTTCAACCCTAATACTCAGTCACATCCAAATCGATTCAAAAATAAGAGAGTTACAGCATGACATATGTCAGATATATATATTAAAATATTCCCGATGCAGCGACATTGTTTACTTAGCCATTTTACACAAGTTGATTTTCAAATATTTAATTGATGTTATTTAATTGATCATGAAAACTGTTGTTTGTTCTTGCGGTGTCAGTACGGGGGTTGGTGAATTTAGCTCGTAGGGGGCAGAACCTCCTAGTACAAATAAGAAATAAAACGTTAATAGACAATGATGTAATTAATAATATGAATAGGGATTGTTAATAAAGAAGGGGAGAGAGGGGGACTACTTTTTATTAATATCGCATTTAGTCTACATGACAGATATTATTATGACAGTGTATAATAGCGGGCTTCACCCGCTTTCGAACCGATTCAGAAATTCGAAAAACGAAAAAAATAAACCGGTAAATTTTACTTTATATATATATTTTTGTTTGTATTGGTAAATGAAATTTGTTTGGATTTATCAAAGAAAGGATAAAGTGTTTTGAATGAAATATTAAACGAAGCACTTTTTACGATCTTCGATCACACTTACCCATTTGTTTTGTTTATCCCGTGATTTTCATCACTACATTAACTATGCTGCCCTCTGTCCAGTATTGAATTAATGCTTTGGATACTTTTTTTCTATTTTTAATTCTTTATTACTCTTTAAATTTAATTTTATATTTTTCTGTTACTCTTAGTAACTTGGACTTTGGATTTTTGATGGATTTACACGATTTGGGTTTTCGAATACGATTTGACAATTTAGGGAATTCGCCTGTTTCTGTCAAATTTTGTGGTCTCTCTTTGAAAACGTACATAATTTCATGAAACTCCATATTTCATACTTCATGAAACTTCATTTTTATATAAATGAGCGGTTCGGACTTCAATATATAGGACGAATTTTGCTGTTACGCCGATATTTCGCGTCTCTCGTGATAGTTATATCCGTGACATCAATCGCACGGAAATGCATTAAATTTAAAATACAAGATTTTTATTTATATAAATCAAAGTAATGATGATTTCATTTCCACTTTCATCAACGGATTATATTACTATACTATGCCTTTTACGATGAATATTATAGCTGTATATCAGATTCCATTGATTAGCACCATTTTTTTATATTTGTGATTATTAATTAGAAATGTATATTGATCTACTCTTTTTAGAATAGGTTACTTAAAAGGCGGGATGTTGTGGTGATAATGTTTTATTTACATTTTATTTTAATCCCATATTAAATTCAAAGAGATGCAGTATAATGCATAATCGTAATAGATGGTATGTAATGGGATTGTTTAAATAATTATATTAAAATTATACAGAAATACTTTTTAATGCCCACAGCGTACTAGTTATTAAATAAACTGTAGTTTACAAACTAATTATTGTAATTAGATTATGAACAATACGTTAGTTGCTTTATTATAAAACTATAGTATAGACGCTTTGACACTTAAGTGTAAAGAATTATTTTTATCAGAAAAAAGTTAGAGGTCCTGAATAATATATATTTTTTTACAACAAAAATATATTTCTTTTTTTTTAGTTTTGTGAATTTTGAAAGAAATCGCTTATATTTTAATTACATTTATTCTTCCATTGTTTAACTTTTTTCCAAATATAAGCTAAGTATAAATTACAAAACATTAAGAATAAATAAATGCAAAGCATTTTGAAAGTGATAAGAAAAACTTTAGGTATATCCACCATTGCTTTCGTTTGGAATAGAAATGTATTTTACTAAGGCAAACATTTTTTTACCACATAAATATTGGGGAAACTTTCAATATACGTCCTAAGGTTTGCATCAAGTAATGTTGCTGTTATAAAATTCCTTATAAATATGTCCTTAACATATGCGAATAAATATTTTCTCATTTAAGTCACTTTTTAGCTGACACAAGATTTTCTCTTGAAATCTTGTTAGTTGAAATTTTCTTGAATAAGAGGTCTTATCTGAATAAATTCAACAACTTCAGAAACCCGAAGATGGAGAAAACGCAATGGAATGTAACAAGAATTTCACTATAACATAGATTTTAAAAAGTGGAATGTGGAGAAGTAATTTCTTTTTACGTATATGCTTTTCCCATATTTCAATATATTTAGTGAGAATATAATTTGTATACAACTAAAGTAACTAAATAATTTTGAATATGAATTTTTGAAATAAATTAACGGTTATTTATTTTTCAATAAAGGACTTTTAGACATAGAATGAGTTGCCCAGCAATATACATTTCTAGGAGTGTAAATAAACAATACAAACAAAAAAGTGAAATGTGCAAAGAGAAAATCTTGGTAAAAATAATATCAATTAAAGCTTTATTATATATTATACCTTCTACGCCCTACAAAATTGCATAAAATACTTACTTAACATTGTACAGGTCAATTAGGCATTCTCACTTATGGATGCATATACATGTTGACATTTAAATTACCGTTATCTAAATTACCGTTACTTTATGCGTAATGCTCGCTGTCGAGAAACGTGAAAGATACTGAATATATTACCATATGCATAACCATACAAATTATCTGATAATAAAGGCAAAGTTCTGAAAAGTCAAACACTTTTTACTTTTATTCTTTTTATTTTCGCTCAAAAAATATTTCAAGAGATTACAGAATCTATCAAAAGTGTATAGGCATAAAATTTTGATATTTTTACATTTCCTTTACAATTACTATTTTACAATTACTTTTACAATTACCTTTTACAATTACTATTTTCTACATTGACAGCTATAGAAATTTTATTTTACAATGTTCAAAGGCACAAATAATTTCAGTGTTAAAAATGGATTTTTTCAAATAATATGATTTTTCTATGGTTATACATATTTTTATATTACCACAGTCGGTCTCGAAACTTTAAGCAGAAGATAAAAAATAATAAAAATGAAAGGTGAAACATGCGAAAACATTTCATAATAACCACTTAAAATGTAATTAAAATTGATAAATAATTCATTTATTTAATTAGATATATGTTATTTAAAAACTAAGCTTTTCTGAATTAAAAAAACATCTCAAACGTTTGAGCAAAATATGCAAATCTATACTAAAATGTGCCGGATTGTATGATGAAATGCCGATTTCCCTGAGTAATATAAAAGCAACTATTAAATTCCTGTTTGTTATTCAAAATGCTGAAGGCTATAGGATCGACGAAAGGGGAAATTTGTTTATGAGAGAAAATTGTGTTTGAGAAATTAAATACCTTTAATGACATATTTATGACTTTAACCGTTTAAAGAAACTCATATACCATGTTCTTACTGAATATTACGTTTTTGGTCAAAAAGCAAAGCGTGGATGACCATGTGTAATGATTGTTAAGAATTGTCGGCAAATTGGGAGATTGTTTTCAAAAAGAAATATGCCCATAAGAAAAAAAATATAAATAACCTTTTGCCATATATGTCAGACAATTTGTAAAATACGCTGAAAACGTGCCTAAAATGCATTCTAAAGAGATTAGAATGGGTTGGGCTCTAAAGTATATGTCAGCAAAACAAGAAGGGGCAATTTGGATGAACAGGAATTGCTACTGGCAAGACCTCAAGAAAGAGCAGCGCTTTATAATTTAACAGGCGTTCAGCTGGCAACGTTGCTGATGGTTTTGTAAGTGAATGGCTTTAATGGCCAAACTGTGTTGGACTTTTTCTGTTGGTAATAGATATGGGAAATACAATTAAGTTTGGTTAACGGGTTACATAGCCACATTCGTAACGTGTTCCAATAACCTGTTATTTTTGTAAAGCGCAATCAATCGTCATGTATGCTGCCAACGGACGTTTCAATGAAAATTCATTTAAATATACATGTTTGAAAAACATTTCGAGGTAAAATAAATTTTGATTTCTCTTGAGATTAATCATCACCATTAAAATCTGTTTACATGGTAGAAATTAAATTTTTGTGAGAAACTAATTACCTACTTACGATACTTCATGAATTTTCAGCGTTTTATGGCTCTAAAAATACGCTTTTATTTCCATTTTAGTGTCATAAAACGCCGAAAATTCATAAAATACTAAGTATTATAACTCGGTAAGTATTGGTAATAGAAGAATTAAAGTTTATTATTTTATTTGTTTGAACATGAAGAAACATTTAGAGAAATAAAACTTATAGAACTCAGTGATCGTATATATATTTTGTTTAATTTCGTAACTATTAAAAAAAGTTATTATTTTGATGTAAATTGATTTTCATATGATAAAGAATAACATATGACACAATTTTTCAATTGAAATTATACCTCTAAAACTAACGGCTATTGGTCGACGATATAAAGGCACATCCTGTATAAAACATGAAACATTATTTTTTAAAACATGATTTGTAGGGAAATGAAATACAATAGAAATATTTACTGCAATAAAAATGAATTAACATTAAACAAATATAGATTCTCAACATTTTTGTTTTATGATGCGAGCGATATTTGGGAGATAATATGAAGATTGTGCATGTCCATAAATGTAATAGAATAACCCTTTTCCAAAAGTAACCTTGAGGACGTATTTCTTTTTGTAACAATTTAAGCATTGACACTTCGATGCAAATGATTTCTTACCTTATTGCAGTAATTTTGAATTACTGAATGTCAGTTGTAGTATTCTAGCGAGAGAGCATTAACATAATAGTATCTTTTTAGCACTATCCTTTACTACTATCTCTATTCAATTTACATCCTATTGTTGACACACAAAATATATTTTGACCCACATACAAAGATCTTGTGTCAAATTGTTTGACGTGTTCTTGTAAAAATAAATGTATAATAATTATGATATAAACGATAATGATAATAACAACAATATAAACGATAGGTTGAATATTGTAAAAACTTAAAATAGTACAAGTGCAGAAACAGACTACTGAAATTTCGCTTAGCTTGGGTACTATTTACGAATATACATAGTCAGAATAAGAAAGAGAAACGGTCTAACAGACAAGTATAAAAAGTCTCTTTTAGATCCCGATGAAGTTTGTAATGAAAATAATCACTTAAACAAACCCTTAAAAATAATTATCAAAACACTAATATGAAAATCCATTCAAAAGATAAAAGTAGACACACACACACACACACATATATATATATATATATATATATATATATATATATATATAAACGTGCAAACGAACATCCTCCTTTGATGAAAATTGTTTTAAAGGGACATTTAGTGATAATATATTTTAAGATTTTAGGTATACATTCAAAAGACTATGTTAGTTTATTATTAAAAATACTTGTTTTCCTTACTGATATCTTACTTTCTATTGTTTAACTTGTTTTTAGTGCTTAGAACATGTGGGCGGACTGATAGAATGTCATAGCAATTTTCAATCGATAAAGTTTACACATAAATCTAAGTAATATTCACCCCCTTCAAAAATTAAATTATGAAAACTACTACATTCACTTAAAACAATGAACTTTCAAAACTCGAATTTAAAAAAAATGTATATATTAACAGCTAAATTTACACACCAGCAGGTAAAAATAAAATCTACTTTACAAGCTTTGCTGTATTTTATAAATTTAAGCAATAAGCAAATCTTAAAATAAAAATATAAAATCAAAAGAAAATGAAAAAATCTATAGCAAGTGAAGAAATAGAAATCGATTAAAATGTTTGGTCAAGCAGAAACATTCGAAATTTTTTTTGAAAAGTGTCACTACATTCGCTTACGAAACGGAATGGGCATCCAAGCCAATAATCTATTCTCCAAACTCGACTGTAAAAATGAAAAATGCATGAGAAATGCAGCATGTATATATTTCATATTTCTTTCGAACGACAACACAAAATTATCTTGAAAACTTCCAAATGATGCAGTGATTGGTATCAGATCCCTTACATATCTATCTATCTATCTATCTATCTATGTATATATATATATATATATATATATATATATATATATATATATAATTTTATTTCCTTTTTGATACTTCCATTTTTAAAAAAATTGCAAAAAAATGCATTTGATATCATAGAAAGTATATGAAAATTAAATTAAGAAATAAAAAGTATTTTTGTAGTTTTATTTTTATCGAGCGTTTCCAGACATTGTAATGGTAACGATTCTCACAGCATTGCACTCGATTACAGTACCATCTACAATGTTTCGAAGAAAATGTTCAGTACAAAAGTTACGTATTTTTTTCCGTAAAATCTACATCTGCAATAAAAAATGGGGGTAATCATTTAAGATTTCAAAGTTGACCCCCTTTCTCCACCGGGGGGGGGACAAAGTTGGGGGGGGGGACATTCATATCCCTAAATAGATTTTTCAAAAAATATTGAACTTCAATTTGCCGTTTTTCAATGTGAGGAGATTTTCTCTCGAGAAAGCAACAAATATTAAAAATGAACTAATTATCAATATTCAGAATTTTATCTTAAAGTACTGAGAGAGTTTATTATCGGAAAGTGTCTGTTTAAAATAAACGAAACAAATATCATTAATTAAAACAGAACAACTAAATACGCCTACAGAAAAAAATACTGTTCTTACCTAAAAGTATAAATATAAATTGTGTTTCGTTGTTCGTCATTGTTCATTGTTATTTGCCGTTAATCTGTATGATTTTGCATGAAAAATACATGTTTGAACATAGCTTGTTAGGGGCAAAAGTATGGTTAATTAGGACCATCCTTACAGCGGAAAAGAAAGACCTTATAATTATAAGCGAGTGTAACACTAAATGTTTGTTCATGTTTTTTACAAATGTTGGATGAAGCTACCAATCATTACTCTGAAAACGTCTTATGTGTAAATACTTGTTTGCCAAAACTTGTGAGCATGTTCACCTCTGTTAAACTGAGTTCAAAGTTTATTTGTCATTCATTTGTCATTTTCATTGTCAACGTTTATTGAGTTCAAAGTTTATTTGTCATTTTATTTGTTTATTTGTCATTTGAAGTTTATTTGTCTTTTGCGTATATCCTTTTTTCTGTAGGCGTATTTAATTGCTCTGTTTTAATTAATGAGACTTGCTTCATTTAGTTTAAACAGACACTTTCCGATGACACTTTCCGGACTCTCTAACTACTTTAAGATAAAATTTAAGGAACAGATTTCGGATGCAGAAAACTCTAAACCTGGTCTTTAGGTAAGGTTAGGTCCAGTAAGTCCAGTTTTAGTTACCTCATAAAATTACAGGTGAAAATTTTCATGATCGCTGTAGCCATGAAATAACACATCTGCGACGATTCCAACTTGGAACTCGTGTACTCATGTATGAATTTATTCGCAAACTTGAGATATATGGTTACTAATCTGCCGTTTGCCTATATCATTAAAAGTAATATTTCGCAAATTATTCAGTTATGCAAATTCCCAACTAATTTTGTACACCCTGTAATTCTTTTAATTTAGACTTGCTTCGATAGTCAATGCGGTTGCAGAACAAGCCCTTTTGAAGATTAGTGAATAGTAGCACCAAACATTAAAAGCGCTTGAAGCCAGGGCGGACTAAGCACTATTGGGAAGCGGGACAATATATTTATCATTATTTCCAAACAGTAATTTTTGTCTGTTGCATTTAAATAAATCGATAGACATTATTGGAAAACTAGCTGCTTTCGCCCGCTATCGGGCCCCTAATTTACATCGGTGCCCCGAATTTTTTGAATTCTCCTTTTTTATATAAAACATTGAAACGAACGACCCTCTGGCTTGCATCCACTCCGAACTGGGTCCCCACTGCCTTCGGCACCGTATACCGGTCGTGCTACGCACACACCGGATAATCCATTAATTTGCACATGAAATAGTATAAACCTCTAACTAAACGAACCTCCGGCTCGGGTCCCCGCTGCCTGCGACACGGTATAGCAGTCGTGCTGCTAACGCGCTGCAGTATACGTTTGTTCCACCTTCCATCACCAGGTGGCGCAAACTGTTTATACGATCGTAACTGAAATCATTAAGGCTTTCGATGTCGCGTCGAATGAGCCATACCCCGTCGTTTTCATGCCCGTAGAACCGGAGATAGGAAAACGCCCCTGGTGGTGAAAAACGAACTAAAATTGGAAAGCTCTATCGATGTCGAGTCGATGATGAGCCATACCCCGTCGTGATCCTTCCCATAGAAACAGAGATAAGAAAGCGCCCCCTGGTGGTGAGACTCGGAGCAAAAATCGATAAGCTGTAGTGTCCTCTATCGATGTTGAGTCGAATGAGCCATACCCCGTCATGATCCGGGCCATAGAAACAGAGATAAGAAAACGCCCCCTGGTGGAGAAAAAACGAACCAAATCGATAAGCTCTAGTATCCTCTACCGATGCCGAGTCCATTGAGCCAAACCGCGTCGTGATGTGACCCATAGAACCCGAGTTGGCTGAAAAATCCTTTAATTACACTTTCCACCACCAGGGGGCGCAATCAGTTCTATACGAACATGACCGAAATCCAGTCGAAAGGGCCAAACCCCGTCGTAATCGGGCCCATAGAACCCGATTTCCGGAAGCGCCCCTTGGTGGTGATACTTAGAACTAAAATATGTAAGCGCTATCGATATCTAGTCGAATGAGCCAAACCGCGTTTCGATTGGACTTGTAGAACTCGAGATATTGTGAAATCAAAATATAAAATCTGATATTATTATTCGAAAAGAGTGGTATAAACTCAGAAACTTTGAAAAATGTTATAAAGGGTCCTTATTACTTTAATTAATTATAATGTTTAGAATCAGTTTGGTGGAAATCCGAAACATACTTTCTGAGTTATAGAAACGGACCATAGTTAAGAGAAAAAAAACTGTGCCCCTGGGGGTGAAAAAGGAACTAAAATCCGTAAGCTCTATCGATGTGGAGTCGAATGAGCCAAACCGCGTCGCGATGGGACCCATACGACAGGAGATATTTTGAAAAGAAATAGATAATTCCTTAGCTTTTTTTTCTTTTAATTTATTATTTTAATCTGGGCATAGGTGAAATGTTAATAAATATATAATGTATCTGGTCGTATATAAGATCTCAGCTCGTAACCAAGATATAAGAGTAATTTTTAGATTTTTTGAAAGCTGATCTTTTTTTGCGCGGTCCTGTAAAACTTTGGAATGTCTCCGACCCTTAGATTCTAAGATTGGGGTCCCCTCTGAAAAAACAGTTTAAAAGTCACGTGACACGTCTGATCAATTTGCGCTTTTCGAGCGGCGCCGTATCTGTAGAGATTTGGTTTCGTAGAGAGGAAATTAATGCACCTGCGTCTCCGACGGAATAAAAAATTCTTTTTTATCGATCGATTTTTATTTGATTTTTTTGGTTCTCCTGGTCGTAGAGAAATGATTTTTCCGAATTTCTAGGCCCGTAACTTCCCGAGAAGCGAGTCGATTTAAAACGGCCCAATACACTTTATTGCTTAAATTACTCCCTGGGAACCTCGAGATTGTCGTCTGGTGTTATTGACTGGCAACCCTTCCGTCGGCGAGCTTTTGCGGTTTTTGATAAAATGCGAAATACTTTCAACATAGGTTTATTTTGCAGTAATTAAAACAGTTTTGTTAATTAATAACTCCCTGGGTCCGGGTCGGCCTTCCGATCCGGTTAAACGTAAGCTTCGCGCCATTTTTTTACGGATTTTACGGTACCCGAGCGCTCTCGGTGCGTCGCCTGGTCGCTAAGCCTTTGAGTGTACAGACCGGGAATGCACAGACACATACACACACACAGACGTTTACCGTCATTAATATTAGGGATAGGTGTAATCTCTAGACGGGGTATGTGCACCGTGTTTCCATGCCTTTAATAGACCACCCCCCTGGCTTAGATATACTATTATAAAGTAACATTTAATTCAATTTTAATATTTTCTTCGACATATTTAGAAATGAAATCTGAGCATTACTGATGCATTTAAAAATAGTCGACTCATACTCGCGAGTATTACGAAAGAGCGAAGCTAGGGATCAGGCTCTTTTGCTCCTCTGATTGTAAATGAACACTTAATCGAAAACTAATGTTACATCCGGATATGCTGAATAATTCTCCTTATATTTATTTAGAATTCAGTGTCAAAAACCGTTTGTTCAGTATGTAATAGAAAGTGTCTGAAAGTAGACCTCAAACTTATAAGCTTAGTCAATCGGACAAAAATATATTTAACATGAATATAAAGCGATATATATATATACTTGAATATTATGTATCTTTATATTTCATCTTTATGGACTCGAAAGGTATATTATTTAATCGTCGCATGCGTAAAAACCGCTGCATGCGTATAAGGAGTAAAATTCATTCAGAAAAAATAACGTTTTCTTATAGAATTTTAATTTTTTTGCAGTGCAAAAAAGACAGCAGTATAAATTTCTCTTGGAATTTTGATTAGTTAATTTAAAGCATTTGTTTTACCTTATTAAGTGTATTACTGATACTCATTGAACATCCAATAATAATAATAATAAAATATATATGCTATCTTTAAAACGTTGATGTTTACTTTAAATGTCAATATTTTTTGTATTATTATTTATAATTATATAGTTAACAAAAACCGTTAATCTAACACGTGTTTTATCTAAAAAAGAATACATAAATAACAAAAGATTAATGATTCTATTTACAAGAAGTTCATCTATATTTTTCATCCCCAATTTTAAATGATAAGAAATATGAAAAATATGCATGTAAATTCCTGCACTGTTTTAGAAATAAACGTTTTGAATATAAATGAGAAAATTATTTAGATAAAACTTCTAAGAGATTAAGATTGTGATAAATTAATATTCTTGAACCCAAGAAAATATAAAATCCTTTTATGTATATTTTTTAAAATACTTATCCCAGAATATATGACATAAATTATTTTTGATTAAGCAATAAAAAAACGTTAAAATGTACGCCCACTACCACCGCTTCTCATACTAAATTAATGTCAAAGACGCGAGAAACCAAATCTTCCCGCGTATTGTATGTTATTTTAATTAGGTATTGGCGAAATGTAATTTTTTGTGTACTATCTTAGTCATTTTTCTTTTGTTTGCCTATGAATTGTATTTTTTGGTGTCATTATATATAAATATAAATTAATTGATGTTTATAAGATGCAATCTTTTTTTTCTTATGTTCTGTTTGTATATTATTGCTATTTTTTATAAGTAATTTTGTTTATGGTTTGCAAAAAGACATGGCTTAAATGCGTCATTATTAAAATAAATAATAATAATTTGATATTGATTTTGAATATAGAACATAATACGTCTCTGAGAAATGTGTTTTTTCTCATTATTTAAAAAAAACAGTAAATACTAAATTGATTACTATCGATATTTAGAGGTTAATTATTTATTCCTTCAAGTTTAGCATTATAGAAATGAAAAAAAAAAATAAACTTTAACTTATACATTTCAACTTACTTTTTTTTTTTTTTTTTTTTTTTTTTTTTTTTAATGCCAATCCTTCTCGTGCAAATCGGTCAAAAATAATAGATTTGAAATAAATACATATTGTGGAATCTGAAAACCAGCGACAAGCTAATGTCTTTGAACTTTAAGTCTAGGGCACTTATGATATATAATTATTCCTTAAAAAACGTTTTTTTATTGCATTTCATAAAATTCCGGATCGAACTTTCAGTAATATGAATAGTTTATTTAGAAAAAATAAAAATGCTATGTAGATATTTATTTTTCTGTATTTTTACATGTGTTGTGGCATTCTACTTATTTTTTTAATAATACATTGGTACACGTAGTTATAGAGTATAGTGGTAAGAAAAGCATGAAACAAATCTGCAGAAAAAGTAACTTGTAGATGAACTGTAGTTTAAATTTTTCCTTTATTTTTACGTTTATTTTTCTATGTTTAACATAAGTTGAAGTACTGCATTTATTTATTAAAACATTTTCCTTTAACAACAATATGTATTTTTAAAAAAATTGTAAATGTTTCATTTAAAGAAAATAAATCTCAATGGGTACTGGTACCCCTTAACGGAATTGTACAGCTTCCTTTCTATATTGAACCTGAACAAAAAACTAGAACTTTGCATATTCGTGTCTTTATATATAATCAAAATAACTACATAGTGATCGGAAACTATCTGGCAAACTTTTGAAGGTTGGTAGATGGGACCAAAATAAATATTCTTTTGTTTATAGAATGTGTGTCCGGAAATGACACGTTTATGGAAATTTTATTTGAGGATTTGTTTTTGAATAACGTGAGACATCTGTGCATTTAAAGCATCAACAGAATGCTACAAAATAGAAAACTGAGAATATTAAAGAATAAATAAATATTGATAAATAGTAATTTTATTTATTAAAAAAATCAATAAATGTGATATAATCAAGAATATTATAATTGAAGGTCTATTGAAAGTTTATGTTAGCAGGAATACGTAAAGAAATGACCCAGAATTAGTTTGTCAATAGATAATGTCGGAAAATATTAAAAAATTAACGATTCTTTTTTAAATAATAAGCAGTGTTAAATACTTGTGACAACATGATATTAAAAAGTTAAAATTTCATTGCGAAATTCCCCTTGGTTAATTAAAATTCCCAAAGATACAAATAAATGTAAATACATTGCTTAAAGGTGCGTAAAACATAATAAAATCATTTAAGAACACATTAAATCCAAAATGCTTTCAACTGATACTTACTTGACCTTCATCAGTGAAAAAACTAATAGTTGTTGTCACTTTGTGTCTTCCAGCTTTTCCCGGAACAAACCATTCTACTGCAAGGATGGTATGGGATATAAGGTGAAATGGAAAAGGTTATTCAAAATTTCAAAAACAAGTACTAGTCCAGGTGCTAGGAGTGAAAAAACTGCAAATCGTGATACAGTTATACCGTTTGGTCAATATCTACTCTATATTAATACAAAGCATATAAGAAGGGGAGACATCGCGGAAAGTGCGGGGAATTCAAGATGGCGGCCGTTATTCAAAATAGCGTCATTTTCGGGAATTAGTGAAATTTCGTTTCTATTCATCGTATAAAAGCATGTTTGATGGAAATTTAGATGTTTTTAGATAAAAAATATTATTTGTAACACTTTACAGCACAGTCGAAAAGTATTTATGAATTCAGTTTGCCTGTTTGTCTGGCTGTCTGGTCGTCTCTCTAGTCGCGCACTAACTCAAAAAAAAAAAGAACTGGATATCCAGATAATTAAAATATGGTATTGTAGTATACCGTAACAAGTTCGGTATTCATTTTCAAGTGTGCATCATTCATAGTTCATTTACAGGGACAATTAAAAGTATTCGGTTACATTATGGTCTGTAGACGAAAATCGCTTGCAATTGTTTTAATGATGTAATACTCTTTGTAACATATTCAAATTAATATACATCAGTGCAGTGCAGTACATGATACTTACTATACAGTGTGATTCATAAATATCGAGACAATAGGCTATCTCCTTAAATATTGCCCCTAGGCACATACTTCCAATTACAAAGTTTCATAAAAAAAGGTGCAAAATTTGATGAGATAAGTTGCAACTCCATGGGGGGGTCTATTTGAGAAAATACAAAAATTAAATTTTTATACGGCCCCCGTAGGATAAAATTTCCAATTAGGAAATTTTCCTTATCCATTCCTGAATTAACCAAAAAAAATTCCATCTTGATATCTGCAAAACTCAGGGAGATATGTCCGTTTTAATAATTCATGAGGTTTCAAGTGATCAGACACAAATTGAAATGCGTGTAATTCAAGAAACAATGTTACTGTAAGATGTTTGGGAAACATTTTATTTATTTATTTATTTATTTATTTATAGAGTTAAAATTTTGAATTTTTTTGTGATGATTAGCCATATAATTTGTAAACAGAATCACATCATAAGACTTCTTACAAAATAAAAAATAATGATTTTTTTTTTCAAAAAATGTAACAGAGTAATTTAAAATTGTTATAACTCGAAATATTATTTGTCGAATTGATTTTTTTTCCTTTAATTAAACAGAAATATATAAGTTTTAATTTTCATTCAGCATTTTGAAAAATATTAATTTAAAAAATATATTTAAAATAGCAATTGAAAAAAGAAAAAAATAAAGATGCAACTTATTTTAAACAAATCATATTTTCAAAAGTGAATATTTTTTTTTCAAATTTCACGAATTAAAATTTAAATAAAATATTTGAAAAAGATACATTACAAGTTTGAATTTTTTTTTTAGATGTTATTGACTTATATAAATTTAAAGATGAGAAATGCTGAAAAAAACTTATGATGCCGAAAAATGCATTTAAAGTTTTAAACAAAGATTGGGTCCTAATAGAACGTTTAAATGCTTTTTAAAAGCTTCCATGTGAATAAGTAACTCCTTCCTGCAGCTTCAATTTCTGATTACGATAGTTTGGCTCTCGGGTACAGATATTAAATTTGTTTAACACATACCCTAGTTTCTTATACAAATCTGGTATACAGCGAAATTTACAAAATTTAAGTTTATTAGAGATATAAATTTATTTTATGCACTTTATGCTTCAGGTCGGATTTATTGATATGATGCGAAAGAAAACCATTTTCATGGGCTTTTATACCACTTAATTTTATTTAATTCATTATCTAGACAGGTGTTTGTGCATATTTTAGATTTCTGCACAGGTCGAAATTTGTACAAAAAATTCCCATTTATCTTAAGATACAATTAAGATTATTTTAAAGAATACTACATACATATTTATAAGAAACTTTTACAGTATATTTTAGATTACTATGTTTTCGCATGACAAAAACATAGCTGACAAACCTCCCACTAAGACTCCGTAATATGTAGGTTAATTTGAACCAGTTAACCACTTTAAAACTAGAAAATTGTTTAATGAATCTTTGACTTATTTAATTTAAATGTTTAAGTCTAATCTTTACTTCATTCAATGGAATTTCTTAAAAGAGTTTCTGGTTCTAACGTATTGAACCTGGGTCAAATAAACACACTTATAACGGAAGATTAGTGGGAGCTTGGCATCTATTAAAAAATACGCAATAGCAACGTTAATGATTATTTATACCATTAGACTGTTAAATTCGAATGAAGATTTATTTTAAAAAACAATGTCGTTTGGAATAAATGAAAAATAGGTTTAAAAACATCATAACTTTTAAAGCTGTATAACAAAAAAAAAAAGATTTTTGAAAAGATTTCTGTGTAATTTATAAAATATATTTCCAATGATTCCGTTACCAGAAATTTCATTATTGCTATTACTATTTTTATAAAACGTATTGCCTTCCCGACACGTCCTAAGAACAATAAAGACATGGGCCGGCACAGTCCGGCCAGCAGGCCGTGCCGATTACGACCCTGGGGCCAATCTCGGCCTTATGCAGACCTCTAGCATATTTCTCAAGCAAGTTTAACATTAAAATCTATACGCTATTATTTTATATCTAAAAGTTAAGGCATTGTCTTAGATCGATTTTTAATAATGTGTAAATTTATGGTCGATCCCTAACTTTCATTGCAAATGAACTGATATCGCGTCTCTCAGAGGTATGCGTAAGTGGTGTAAGTCACGAATTTTGGATTTTAATATATCTGTGAATTTTGCAGATATCAAGATGGAACTTTTTTTGTTTAATTCAGGACTGGATAAAGAATAATTTTCTAATTGGAAATTTTATCTTACGGGGGCCGTATAAAAATTTAATTTTTGTATTTTCTCAAATAGGCCCCCCATGGAGTTGCAACTTATCTCATCAAATTTTGCACCTTTTTTTATGAAAATTTGCAATTGGAAGTATGTGCCTAGAGGCAATATTTAAGGAGATAGCCTACTGTTTCGATATTTATGAATCACACTGTAGAATACGCAGTGCATAGCAGTTTTCGTTCATTTACAAGGGCTTACAAAATAACACGGTCACAGGACTTTCAGTAAGCACAATGCTGCCTATTGGCGTTTTTAATTATGTAATGTGTTTTTGAACTTTGCTAGATATGAAAGAATATTGAATTGCAAATTGTCGTATGAACATTTTCTTTTATATAAATATAGAATGTAGCGTGTATTTATGTATTTATTACAATGTAATTCTGATGACGAGGCACCACCCAAAATGAGATGTATTCAATATGGGGTTTTGTTCCAAAATTCAAAAACATATTTCATTTTAATGTTGCGATTTCTTACTCTACTCTCAGACTCTTTAGTGCGCAGGCGATCAATCTGACAATTGAAATGAAAAGATTTTTGTTTATGAAAGATTTTTTCTACATACAGTTTTATAGCGCGATGCACGATTATATACTGAAACGCGTGATAAAGATGAATTTTGTAAATATTCAGTGTCAGTATCTGTACCATTTACGTTTTCATATTAATTCCTCATCAATATTTCAATCTCTGAAAAAAAAAATTCTCTCTTTAGTACTCGGGCAAAAAACATCAGCCAGAAAAATGCAACCCTAACGGTTTTAAAAACAGACATCCAGCTATTTTCCAGGCTTTTAATAGTTGCACAGAATCGTCAGTTAGACCTGCAAAATTTTTTCAACTATGAAAATCAACCCCCCCCCCCCTGTTTCCTCCCCAATTCACCCTGTTTTTTCCAGTAACGGTGAATTTTGACCCAGCCATAAAAGTGATTTAGCACGTATTTTAGAGGAAACTATTGAGAATAGAAACACCTTTCCATGAACATGCGATGCTTTAATTTATGATGGGCTTGTTCTTATTAACATTTTAAAGCTTCACTAATCTTCAAAAACCTTTAATGATTACTACATTAACACATTTCAACCGCCATTTATGTAACGACATTGAGAGTTTTAGTTGCCAAAGAATAGATTATTTGATATGGGATAGATACATTACACCAAGCATTAAAGGTGAAACCAGACAAAAAAGGGGTGCAGGTACCAGGCGGCAAGTGCTATCGCATGTCTATCTACCTAAACATTGGCAAGATTTCTTAAGAAATTCAAGTAATAAAGAAGGGTTATTTAATCTGCTTGGAACACTAGCTATGAATACCATAAAAAATACACAAGTTATAACCACTTCAGGTGAAGAAGTTAAAAGAAATAATATTGCACTAAGTTCCTTAATTGGAATAACTTGCCCTGGTCATGTAGAAGCTGATGCAGGGATAATCTTGCACCTCAAAGACATGGCAGAAAACGGATTGAAAAATATTGTTACACGCTCTGTAGATACTGATGTATTAGTTTTAGCAATTGCACATTTCTTTACTCTGTCAAATAGACACCTGCAAACTGTTTGGATTGCATTTGGAACAGGGAAGAATTACAGACTTATTCCCGTCCATACTGTAGCTGTAGCAATTGAAAAAGAAAAAGCAATATCGTTACTAGGATTCCATGATTTCACAGGCTGCGACAGCAATCCTGGTTTCACAGGAAAAACAAAAAAGTCAGCTTGGAAGACATGGATTCTCTATAAAGATGCTACTATCGCATTTTTATCAAAACCGCAAACTTCCATACCTGACGATATTCTAAATATTTTAGAAAAATTCGTAGTATTGCTGTACTGTTCAACATGTAACAGCATAAGTGTAAATGGTGCTAGACAGGAATTGTTTATGACAAAAATCGTCCTATTGAATATCTTCCACCAACCAAGGGTGCACTAGAGCAACATATTTTACGGAGTGCTTTCCAAGCTGGACACATTTTGTGAAAGCACATGAGCGGGAAATATGTCCCCCCTCTCCAAACAAATGGGGATGGTGGTTGGATAATTTTTCATGGAAATTAAAATGGTCGGGGCTGCCCGAGATTGCAGATTCTTACAAAGAACTCATAAAATGTATGTGCAAAATCTGCAAAAATAAGTGTAGTTGTAGGAAGATTGGTCTTTCTTGCACATTATTGTGCAACTGTAAAAACAAATGTGAATGAGAAATAATATGCTACAAACTAAAGTTTCTATATTCTGCAATTTTATGTCATTCATTTGTTATGTAGCATTCATTTTTTAATATGTTGTATAAGTAAGGCATTAGTAAAATGCATTTTCATTATTTATTTTTTCCATTCATTTTACTCACTATACAATAAAAAATACTTTAATAATTGAACTAGTTTCATTTTAAGCATATTTCTGATATTAAAAATAAAAATTTTGATTAAAAAAATCGAAAATGACATCAAAGACATTCTTATATGACGAAAATGGAAAAAAATGAATAATAGCCTAAAACTTAAATTCCTAAGACATTTCATTATGTCTCTCTTATATGCATTGTTTTAATATAAAAAAGATACTGACCACTGACCAATAGGGATATTATTATTAAAAATTGCATATTTCATACCTAGCACCTCCCTTAATAACAATCGATTTAGCTGATTATCTATAAAATTTATACACAAGTTTTAAAAGCACTGTGCTCGGAGACATTAATGTAACGGTAACCGTATTATTTTGTGAGCCCCTGTAAATGAACGAAAACTGCTATGCACTGCTTATTCTACAGTAAGTATCTTGTACTGCACCGCACTGATGTATATTAATTTGAATATGTTACAAAGAGTATAACATCATTAAAACGCATTGCAAGTGGTTTTCGTCTACAGACCATAATGTAACCGAATACTTTTGATTTCCCCTGTAAATGAACTATGAATGATGCACACTTGAAAATGAATACCGAACTTGTTACGGTATACTACAATACCATATTTTAATTATCTGGATATCCGGTTATTTTTTTTTTGAGTTAGTGCGCGACTAGACAGACGACCAGACAGACAGACAAACAGGCAAACTGAATTCATAAATACTTTTCGACTGTGCTGTAAAGTGTTACAAATAATATTTTTTATCTAAAATCATCTAAATTTCCATCAAACATGCTTTTATACGATGAATAGAAACGAAATTTCACTAATTCCCGAAAATGACGCCATTTTGAATAACGGCCGCCATCTTGAATTCCCCGCACTTTCCGCGATACCTCCCCTTCTTATATGCTTTGTATTAATATAGAGTAGATACTGACCGAGCGGTATATTTGTATCACGATGTGCAGTTTTCACCTTATTTTTGTCGTGTAGCACTTTGACTATACATATACAGGTTTATCAATCACGTATTAATTCTTTCCAGTCTGCGTGGATATCATATGAGAATATATCGTTACAGACCATTTCTTTATTAGATATTATTTCTGGATATTCTCTTATGATAGCTTCTTGGTATTTACTTGTAGGGAAGATAATTTTGGATCTATTGAAATCTACTTTTATAGGTTGAGTTTGTGCTAGTCTTGCTAACGCAGTGTGGGGTCTAAGAAATCTCAGATCTGCTTCATGTTATTTTATTCTGTCTCGAAAATTTATTTCTCAGTGTTTCGTGTGTACTTTTTTCTATATGTCGAAGTATTTTTGCATTTTTTATAGTTTATATTTAATTATTTTAGTGTTTATTGAATTTTAAGTTTTTTTGTTATAATACAATCGGTAAGCCTTTTCCAATTTTAAGTATTTCCATTATTGTGAAGCAAACCAGACGTCTAGACAAACATAACACCTCTAGTAAATCATAGTGAAAGCTAGTTGAACTATCAGACAAAGACAATCTTGCGCAGTTTGACAAAGCCTTTAATTTTCCTTATTTAAACGCAATATATCTACAATTAAATAAGGTATATTTTGCTTTTGGAATAAAATTATATGAAAGATACGTAAAAGTTGGAAACTATGCGTTAAAATGCAAACCATATTTTTCATTAAAATTCCTTATTACTAAATTGTGAATTATCTCCAATTGCATTATATCATATATATTTTAATGTTTTAGCTATATTTTCTACTGCGAATACAATTACGCAAAAATTTAGATAGTCGATAATAAATGTAATTTATGATGATATCTGTAATCAATGTTGCCAGTCAATACTTTAAAATACAGATTGTTTGGTTGCTACCAGGTTTTTAATATAGACAAAATTACTTATTTAATGAAAAAAATGTAAAAAATAATAAGGCGAATAATACTAATTTAAAAAGTCGGTAGCTATCAAGTATTCTGAATAAAAAATATAAAAGGAGTGGACTGGAAACATTCTCTAGACCTTTAAATATTACCAAGAATAAGTCACCTTTATATCTATAACATCTAATATATTTACATAAACTTAGTTTTTTTCTTCACATATAGAAATAAATATCGGGAAGATTGGTTGAAGTTGCACTATAAAATTTCTCAATTCCAGTTAGTAAACATTCGTCCCAATTTAAGCAATTCCACAGAATAACTCGACAAAATACACCAGAGCAGTAAGTAGTTCATGAATAAGAAACTTGTTGCAGGAAAATCAATATTTTCATTTTTTGAGAATTATGACTAAATTGTTATTATGACTACATGAGTCACATTAAAGAGACTCACTAAAGGCTTTAATGACCACATAGTTGTTATAAACTGCAAGTACTCCTGTGAAATTAAATGATGATGAGGAACAATTTGTCATCAAATAAATATGATGTTAACCATCAAAGAGATACAAGACACTGAAGAGATACGATGCACTTAAAGAGATACACTATATACTATGAGACACAATGTTGAGTGAGGCTGGGGTCACTGGAGCCGCGTTTTTATTTAACAACCAATTTAGAGCAAAATGTCTGATTGTCCGTTCACATGCAATATATTTTATACTAAAAAAAATGGTGTATGATTATGAACGCGCGAACATGACAATCCAATCATATATATTATTTCTCCTGTCAACATCCCTTTTTCTAAGAAAATATGAAACGCAGAACAACGAGTGAGATACCATATGAAAGGTTTTAGAACCGGCTTCTGACATAGCCCACTTAACAATTCGTTTAAACATGTTTTTGTTTAAAATTTGCTGAAAATTAAAAATTAAATCGGCATTACTTTCATAAAAGAAATGAAAGGTTTTCCTGAAATTATTGTTGCCAAAAAATAAAATATCACATTATATGATGCTCAGCAATTATTATAAAAAACACTGCACGGGTTTATTTTATACTTATGATTAAAAAGCGAAATTGAAATTGCAATGTTTAGATTTATATTTCTAAGTCCCATGTTTTTCCCGAAGCGGATGACGTCATCCTATAATGCAGTCAAAATACGATTGTTAATTTTTCTTCTCGCGCGTGCCTTTAACAATATTGGATCAGTTTTTAGTCTAACTTTGGTGGAATAAATTAGATGATATTCTGGCTTGACTAACAGCTAAATGTTGTTTGCAGATATTTTTATCCTTGCTTTGCTTTAGAAGTTTAAACCTGCATCTAATAAAAATTATTATACATATTGATAAAAAATGGTACTTCTCTAATATCCCGTCGACCACTTTTCATAAAAAAAAAAAAAAAAAAAAAAACTATCGCCAAATAAACGGGAGAACGTTGCCATTGGAATATTAAAAAATAAATAAATAAATAAAATATAAGAATTTAAGGACACAATTGTTATTTTAATTTATAAAATAACTACTAAATCAGTAAAACATAATGAAAAATACACGCAAATGTCGAATGTAAAACCACTAGGTGACGTAACAAACACGCATAATGATTCTGACATCAAGTAAATGGGACAGCATTTTTGGCGTTTAATCTTACAGTTTGGCGGTAGTTTTTTGTTATGAAAATTGGTCGACGGGATAATAGAGAAGTACCTAAAAAATATTAGAGTTCTGTGCGAAATCTTCGCACGGGCCCTCTGGTAGCTTCTAAAAAAGGTGTGGCCATGAAGAGAGCGATGGAGGGTACTCAAACATCAATGGCTAAGAAACTAGGTTAAGGGAGAATTAGCATGATGGAAATGTACCTGTAATCATTGTTGCGAGTCAATACTTTAAAATACAGATTGCTTGGTTGTTATCAGGTTTTTAATAAGACAAAATTATTTATTTAATGAAAAAAATGTAAAACATATTAAGGCGAATAATACTAATTTAAAAAGGCGGAAGCTATCAAGTATTCTGAATAAAAAATATAAAAGGAGCGGACTGGCAACACTGTCTAGATCTTTAAATTGTACCAAGAATAAGTCACCTTTATATCTATAAAATCTAATATATTTACATAAACTTCGTTTTTTTTCTTCACATATAGAAATAAATATCTGGAAAAATTTAACTGCAACTCATTTTTTGATTGAAGTCAGTTAATAAACAAGAACGAAAAATCATGCGTCAAGGATATATTATGTAACACTTTCCAACGCTTCCAAAATAATTTTACAAATCATTACCGTTTCATTAGCTGAAAGATAACATTTAAGTAAACAATTTGGAAAACGCATAACATATATAAAATTTAATTTCAGGAATTTCCAACATATCTATATATTTAAAACGCTAAGCGATTTCTTTCGACGATCCGTGAGAACAAACTGCTGCATCAAATTACACCATTCCTTTTTAAATGAAAGATATTTGGACACAGATTTGTTATCGTGCATTCGATTGTTCGAAAATTTAATTAATTAGCCGTAATTTTCAATTAAACTTTTACTGCTGCTTATGACGTCATAAAGTCGGCAATCGGATTAACGCCCACTGTTGCGACGTACAGAGTTTATTTTCTGAACTCAATGATTGCGAGCATAAAAAATAAATATTAAATATTAAAAGCACGTGACTTTTAGGCCGAATTTTTTTATTTGTAAGTTAAAATATAGTTAAAATGTTTAAGTATTTCGGTAAAAATATTTATCCGCGTGTTTTATAAGAGAATAAAAATTCATATTTATTGTGACGTCACGGGAATATTGTCCATTGGGTTTATTTTATCATTATGCATTATAACTTTGTTGAAGCCATTTTTTCATTACAATTAAATACAAAATATATTTTTATTTGTATACGTGGTGTTTAAGCATAAAATTAACGTATTCAAAGTATGTGTGAAAAGTTTTCGCCGGTGAAAATGATGCTTAGCTTGAAATGCATTTTAACATTGATAAAACTAAAAAGAAAAATTTATATGATTGTGTCAACCTGACGTAATTTTAACTGAATTTCCAATTTTAGGTAGCTTTCAATACAAAAAAGTATAAAGCTACCTATTGCAGCCGTTCGTAGGAAAGCAGTTCCGGAAAATTTCGATATATTTTCACCGATCATGACCCCCAGGCCCCAAAACCACCCTCCGTTCAAATGTTGATTTATATATATATATATATATATCTGACATATGTCATACGATAACGCTCGTATTTATAAATCAATTTTGATGAAACTAATTGTGTGTATTAAGCTAACCAATGTCTCCACCGAGTTCGTTGGCCAGCTTGGTCCGCCATTTTGTTTCAAGATACCGGCCATTTAAAAATTTAAAACTAAAATAAATGTACAAAAAAGTTTAAAATTCAAATTTATTTTTTAATTACGTGTTAGGCCTTGATACAAGGTTTCCAGGGCATTTTTTGGTTTACCTCTATCTTAAACAATGGCTGAGATAGAGCAGTTTGAAATTCTAGGGTGGCTGACATTTTGAAACAAAACAGCACATTAACGCGATTACTCGCAAATTATTTTCTTTCATTGTTGTAATAATTTTCCCAATCATACGCATAAAACTATATATTCATATACGTTAGCGCCAAAATTGGCGACAAAATCGGCAACATTGGCGACAAAATTAGCAAAATTTGTGACATTTGGCGAAATATCGCCAAATTTGGCGACCAAAATAAGTCTTCATAAATGAAGCCAATTTGGCTATTGCTCAATAATTTGGCGAATTTCTTATTCAAATTCAGTCGTAACGAATCTTTTGTAAACAATATAATAACAATATAATAAAATATAACACCTTGTAATAGTATATTACTTTTAAATGCTAAAGGTGTAAAATTAACAACTATAATATAAATTAAAATAACTTTTATTAGTTGTTTTAAATGTTTCGACTCTTTCCGAGTCGTTTTCAAAAACAAAATGAGAATATTCTAAAGCTGCACGGGCTTTGAAGTTATTATTTTTACGTACTTTTTTAAAAATTACGCACGTTATCTATTATTTTTTACTTGATTGTTTATTTTCAAATCTTTGACCATGGAGTAATTCTAGCCACAGTTTCGGTAAATTAAAAGATGCCGCATCGTTACATATTGTATTCTTGCACGTGAGTATCTCTATGGTTTCTCTTATTATGGATGGATAGTATAGACTGGAGGGAAATATTATTTTACTTTCACTGAAATTTATTTGGATGGTTTCTTCTTGATATAATCTTGCCAGAGCTGTAGTTTTTCTATTGTATTTAATTTCTTTTGTAAATGTTTCTTTGCATTTTAACTTGCTGTTATCGTGTAACATTAGTTAAAATTTTAAAATGAAGATATAGGAAAGCTACCTTTTCCTCTCGGAATAGGCCGGAAGGACTTTTTAATTTTAAAGATTAGAACTGGAGCTTTTAATGGGTGCTTCATCTTGATTGCATACCTTGATTACATGTTAGCAATTACTTTTTTTTAATTATAGGTTAGAAGATGTCATTTTTTAATTAAAAAAATTCTCAAAAGTAAATGATTTCAGGAAATTTAAAGTTATTAAAAATAGTGTTATGGTAGAAAAAAATCTTGAAATAATGATTGTATGTTTAGCTAGAATAAACAATGTAAGACTAATATTTCATAGGAACCAGAGGGCCCGTGCGAGGATTTCGCACTGAAATCTAATATTTTTAGGTACTTCTCTATTATCCCGTTGACCACTTTTCATAACAAAAAACTATCGCCAAACTGTAAGATTAAACGCCAAAAATGCAGTCCCATTTACTTGATGTCAGAAGCATTATACGTGTTTGTTACGTCAAGTGGTTTTTAATTCGACATTTGCCTGTATTTTTCATAATGTTTTACTGATTTATTAGTTACTTTATTAATTAAAATAAGAATTGTGTCCTTAAATTCTTATATTTTATTTATTTATTTATTTTGATATTACAATGGCAACGTTCTCCCGTTTATTTGGCGATAGTTTTTTGTTATGAAAAGTGGTCGACGGGATAATAGTCTCCAATGTCTCGACCGAGTTCGTTGGCCAGCTTGGTCCGCCATTTTGTTTCAAGATGGCGGCCATTTAAAAATTTAAAACTAAAATAAATATACAAAAAAATTAAAAATTCAAATTTATTTTTTAATTACGTGTTAGGCATTGATACAAGGATTCCAGAGTATTTTTGGTTTACCTCTATCTTAAAAAATTGCTGAGATAGAGCAGTTTGAAATTCTAGGGTTGCTGACATTTTGAAACAAAACAGCACATTAACGAGATTACTCGCAAATTATTTTCTTTCATTGTTGTAATAATCTTCCCAATCATACGCATAAAACTATATATTCATATACGTTAGCGCCAAAATTGGCGACATTGGCGACAAAATTGGCGACAAAATTGGCGACAAAATTAGCATAATTTGTGACATTTGGCGAAATATCGCCAAGTTTGGCGACCAAAATAAGTCTTTATAAATGAAACCAATTTGGCTATTGCACAATAATTTGGCGAAATTCTTATTCAAATTCAGTATTAACGAATGTTTTGTAAACGTTTCTTTGCATTTTAACTTGCAGTTTTCGTGTAACATTAGCTAAAATTTTAAAACGAAGATATAGGAAAGCTACCTTTTCCTCCCGGTACAGGCCGGAAGGACTTTTTAAATAATAAAGTAGCTTATTTTACTGATATTGTTATAGTATTTTTTTCCGTCAAGTTTTGACGGCTTCCATCTAGTACAATTTTATTACCCGACTAATTTTATTCAGACCTGCATATGATCTATAGATTTGTATATACACTACATAGGATGCTAAATTTTAGTTCAGTTAGGAAACGAGGAGCACAGTTTAAAATTATCCTTCTGGAGTTTCTGTCAATAAACGGAAATGTGTTCGCGAACTTTTGTGCTGCCCTGTATGTGATCTACGGAATTTATACACACTAAGTAATAGCCAAAAAGTGAGTTAAATTTAAAATCGCGTTCAGCAACTTAAAACGCACTTCCAGGAATTATTATTAACAGACAGTAGAGAATTATGTTGTGTGTCCCTGTAAATGAACGATGACTGCCATACACACAATATTCTGTAGTAAGCCTCTTGTAATGCCCCTTAGTGATATAGATAAATTTTAATGCGTTTAAAATAGGGAAACATTATTTAATTAAACCGCAAACGATTTTTCACCATAGACGTAATGTAACGGATTTCTTTTGACTGTCCTGTAAAGTAACTATAAGTGCTATGCACAGCATATTCCATATTAAGCTTCTTGTAATGCACCTTAGTGATATATGTCAATTACCATGCATTTGAAATTGTGTAACATCATTAAAATAAACCGTAAATGATTTTTCCCCATAGACCGTAATGTAACAGAATTCTTTTGAGCGTCCCTGTAAAAAACTATAAGTGCTACACACTTCAGTTGAAATAGGGAACATGCTATAGATAACGACAACAACATATAAAAATTGCAGCGCAATCCGAGCATATTTACGGGAGTTTGAGAACGGCCAGACAAACCGAAGTCATAAACACTTTTCAACTAATTTGGAAAGTGTTAAAAATGATATTTTGTGATGTTTTTGTGCGCATTTTATGGTTTTTAATGTGAAGATCATTTAGCGATGAAAAGAGCCGGTTTTGCAATTTCGAATTTGCAAAATCGTAAATATGATATAGCGGTTGTTGTTCTTCTACTCATACTTAAATTTATTCCACTCATGCCTTAAAATACCAACATTCAAAATGACATCCCTTTTCCTTGTACAGTAGGTATCTATGGTCTCATATTTGGGCGATGTTTTATGATCCCTCTGTATCTCGTATATTGACGGCGTTCCATTATGGTGAGAGAAATGCGAGAGGAGTTAGAGTACATTCTAACCACATGACAAAACATTAAGCATATGAAAGAAGTATGGATATCTCCTTTTTGAGTTAAAAGTAAAGGCTGTATAACTCCATGTTGAATCCGTATTTTTTTTAAATCTTTACCAATATTGTGTAATGTAGGTACCTAAACATGAAGTAAATATTTTTTAAATGTAATTTAAAGTTAAATGGTTCTATATATATTTGTTGATATTTCAAAAACTAATAAAATATAAAACTGTCGTATCGGAATGCAGTTTGCGTTATAAGACTTGTCAAAATAGTTCAAAAATAAAACATAGTTCAGAAATTTTTAATTTTTGTTTCTTAGAAATATATTGACGGTTTGCGAAGTCGTACAACTCCTAATTAAAAACTTTCTCTAATTTAACAATTTGTTAAATATTTATGAATTTTTGAAATATAACGGACTTGTGTATCATTTTTTTTCTTTTGCAATGAAAAATTCTGATTTTGACAAATCAAGTCTTAGGATATAAACTTCAATCCAATACGTCATATTTTTTAATTTGAAGTAATGTATGGGTTTCTTTAACCTATTTTTTTTCTATTTCCATAAACGTTCTGACATTGTGACAAGTTTTATGGTACAAACAGACTTCGGTACAACAGTTGATTATTTTTTTTTAATTATTAAAAGACGTATGAGTCACCCTATATTTATCTGAACTACACTAGCGGGTAAAGAAATCTGTGGATAACACAGTTTTATTTTTATTGTTCTTTTCTTTCTGTTTTTGAACATTAGATCATTAATATAAAAAACTATATCAAAATGATTATTTTTATAAGCAAGCACAAAACATTATAATACTTAGCAAACAAAAGAGATATTTTTTAATTATTTTGTTGTAGTGGTTAGCTGGTTTGCCCTTTATTGTATACCTTAAAATTATTTTATAATAAAAGGATTATATATGACACTTTTCAGACATTTATAAAAAGTTTATTGTAACTTAGTTGTTGTTTAAAGAGATTAAAGAAATAAAATAGTTTTAAGCATGGAATATCTTTACAATACAAAGCTTTTTAAAAAAGCCACAAGATTTTGTCACATTACAGATTTTATAAGTTTTAATAACATAATGAAAAAAAACGCAAAAGCAAGAACGAAACACAAATACAGACAATTAAATTTTAATCTATAAAATTTCAGTATTTAAAAAAAATGCTGGATTAATATTTGAAATGAATGAAATAATGAAAATTTTAGTTTTTCTTTTCTTTTATTTCTTTTTTTTATAAATGTTGCAATAAATTGTATAAAAGAGCTGCTTGATGAATATTTTATTATAATATTTTATTTTTTAAATTACTGTTATAACATTTCAGAAAAATAATGAATTATTTCTTTTATTTAAATGCATATAAAAGAGCCAGTGACTGGAAATTGAGTGTACAGAGGAAAACGAGGTTACTTATTCGAATGACGTTAAAGAAAATTTATATTTCATAAGAAATGTCCGTGACTGCATTTCTCAATTGGAAATGCTAAGACGTTTGACTACGGACGAATCTCTGTCAATTGAGGCAATTTATATAAAGATCAATGAGTTAGAGTTTTAGCACATGCATAGACATTAATGATAATATGAGCTGTAGGTGTTTGACATAAACTGCTACGGAAATTTCTTCTTTATACTTACATTTGTGCGCGTTTATATCAATTACAGTTCCATTTTTTTAATATTATTTTATACTATGTCTTAATATAGTCCACATTTTTGCTCTGCATTGTATTATATGTTGAAACGAATGTAAAACGCATTTTTCTTAAAGAGATAAATTATAAATTTTAGGAACAGAGAGGTTATTTTTTTGCATTTTATTTCAATGAAATATATATTTTTTTTACTTAAAGTTATAAGGTATATGTAAAAAGAACCATATCCAGCTTTTTAGCATTCACAGAAAAAACAATAACTTTTTTTACAAATCTAATTACATGTTTAATTTAGCATAATTTTTATCGATTTTTTTTTTTAACGGCCAAATTGGATCTTATATTCTCAACTTTCATGGCTAATATTCATGGATAATATATCAAACATAAGTCAAGATTTCAACCAAAGTCAAGTGCCTTTTATCCAGCCTAAGGATATTTCTGCCTTCAAAATTTTAAGTAAGATCCATTTTCATCTTTCTCTCATATTGACCATTAAAGAACTATACACTTCAGTACTGGGTTATTGTTTTTTATTTGTTTATTTACAACTATAAAATGTTCCACAATGCAATATAATTATCACCACAATCACGTGTGTAAAGATCATATATTCCCAGTACAATGAAAAAAAATAGAATATAATATACGGAAATTTATCAATATATAAAAATTGAAGAATTATCGCCTTATTACTCGTTAGAGGTTACAATTATGGTCTCCTGTTGAAAAACCTTTAATGATGTTTGCAGGGAAAAATATTACATATCATTCAGAAATAGGGGTGTATAGTCCTATGCGGCATTCTGCATATTGAATACAGTAAATATTATTGATTTGCATTTTCTTTTATTATCTGAACTTCTGTCATCGGAACAGTTTCGAATCTGTATTACTATGTACACTAAATATATTCAGAATAGTAATATATGTATATACAATAAATATGCATGTTTAAATGTACTTTCAGATTTATTTATTGGAGATTATATTAAATTTTATTTTAGTAAATTAATTATTGGAAACTGTCCTAATATTCGATTTTGTGTTGCATAATGCATGTAATTGTTTCTATATATATTCACACACACACACACACACACACACACACACACACATATATATATATCTATATATATATATCTATATCTATCTATATATATATATATATATATATATGTATATATATATATATATATATATATATATATATATATATATATATAATATATATATATATATATATATATATATATAAAGGACTCCACAACTTTGAAATGACATAACTGTGGAACAGTGAGAGACATAAAGATAAACATGTAGTACGTTATATAGACAGGTCTGGAATTTGTTATACTCCGGTTTCCAGAAATAAATCAAATATTGGCTAACGGGTGGAAGCACATGGCGCTTTAAATAGTACTCGGAGGTGCAGAAGGTTCATTCTGGAGTCTGTTTCATTGCTGACATGTGTAAGAGAATTGTATCGAATTAGTTATACGAAAATTGAAGAACATCATATCTTGGAGCAACGTGTTTTTAGTGTACTGCAATACCACCGATTATGTCGAAGTCCGCCGATGTGAAAGATAAGCTTTAAAAAATGTTAAAAAAGATCCAGACCAGAAAACATTCGTAATTTATTCAACGAATTTGAAAGGACACGCAGTGTTGCCGATGATTTAGCCGAAAATGTGGGGTGCAGCCAATTACTCATGACTCCTCAAAATGTGTAAGCAGTGAAAGAAATTGTTATAAACGAAGTCCTCCTAAATTCATTAGACGAGTCGCTTCTGAAACGGAATTCTCAAACACCACTACGTACAGAATAATGCAAAAGGTCCTGAAGTTGTTTCTCTATAAAATAAGTATCATCAAGCGATCACAAATACAGCTCTGCGACAAAGAGAAGACTTCGCAAATGAGTTACTCCAGATGATTGGTAAGAGTAAAAATTGATGTCGAACGCGTATGATTCACTGATCAGGCCCATTTTCATGTAGAGGGATTTGTGAATAATCAAAACTGGTGAATATGGGGCACTGAAAACCCGTTTTCGTGTCTTGCAAAACCGCCGTACTCTGCAAAAATTACAGTTTTGGCTGGACTGTCCAGAAATATTCCCATATTTCAAGCTCTGGAGGATGCACCAGAGAATTCCTGATTTCTGCAGTATGGGGCCCGACCACACCGTACTGTTGCAGTGTTTGAGTTCCTTGAGAAATACTTCAGTCACCGAATCATTGCTCTCAATTATTCCCGAATCACAGGCATTGGTAATGATTGGACTCTATATTCCCCAGAACTAAATCCGTGTCACTTCTTGTTGTGGGACTATATGAAAGACACTGTTTACTCTAAAAATACTGAAACGTCGGAACAGTTTGAATATTTCATCTGTGAGGCTTGTTCATCCGTTTCAGTAGAGACTTTGCAGCTGGTGACTTCGAACTTTACCCTTCTGTTGCGTCATGTTATTGCTAAGTAAGTTGACCATATCGAAACTATTGTAATATGATTTGACCTCTGTTCGAGAAGTGTCACTTCTTCTTGTGGGACTATTTGAAAGACACTGTTTACTCTAAAATTACTGAAACGTCGGAACAGATTGAATATTTCATCTGGGAGGCTTGTTCATCCGTTTCAGCAGAGACTTTGCAGCTGGTGACTTCGAACTTTACCCTTCTGTTGCGTCATGTTATTGCTAAGTAAGTTGACCATATCGAAACTATTGTAATATGATTTGACCTCTGTTCGAGAAGTGTCACATTCAGACACTATTTCAAAGACACTTCTCTGTGACTGCAGCTCCATCTGATGTCCAGTCTTGAAACTACTTCAGCAAACCGGAGTATAACAAATTGCAGACCTGGCTGTTCAACACCACTTCTTTCACCTTTCTGTTTCTCACTGTTTCGCAGTTTATTTTCCGCAGTGTAATTTCATGTTTGAGGAGCCCTTTCTGAAACACCCTGTGTATATATATATATATATATATATATATATATATATATGTATAAAATATAACATATAATACGTATAACATATATATATATACATTTGTATATATTAACGTAACTTAATTTTTTTCAAAAATTTCCCCATTTATTTTTACTGTATTTCGTCTTCAAATGCTATTATTATTTTCTCCTTAAAAGAAATGCATATAATCCCTACGCTAAAAGTTATATATCCTTGCTTTTACGTTCATCTGTATTTTAACATAGAACTTTGTATCAATCTTGACAATGAAAAGAGCTAATTATCTCCTACGTTACTACAAAACAAATTTGCATAATTGGGAGCATAAAGTTTTAAGTGTAATTTTGAGAAAAAAAAAAGAAAAGTTTTTGTAAAAATAGATAATAAACACTGTCAAAATATTTTTTAAGTCTTTAATTTTCTCGACTAATACTCATGACATTTTATAACTCATAAAATAACACAGTAAAAAATTAAGTATAAAATGCATAAGTATAAACTAAAAGCTTTTTTTGTTAATCATAATAAAGTTGAATATGAATCTAAAATTAAAATATATTCTTCTCAGTAAAATAAATAAATTATTCACCAAAGAAGGATATTCAACTTGCTAAACAACATAGTTTTTTTTAATTAGTATTTTTTTTCAATATTTAAATATTGTTTGTTTGCGCTGTTAAACAAATTCAGGCAAGTTTCTCGTAAAATTTGCTTAACTGGTTACTCCTCCTGCCAGGAAAAAAGGCCTGTAATTTGCTTTTCAGGAACATTTTTTTATGAAAGTTGCTGGGTATCAACAGCGTCTGTATAAGTTTTCTAGAAGCTTTTCATATTTTGAAAAAAGGCTCCACGAAATTATACAAATAACAAGCTGCGCAGTATTTCTCAGAGATTGCTATGTTTTATTTTTTTTAACTGCATCTTTTTTAGTGTAATATTTATCAATATTACTATTGAGTATTACTTTAAAAAAGTTATCACAAGTTTAAGAATAAACCAAATAATGATATGGTAATCTCTAAAAATCATAGAATATTTAACAAAAATGCTTTTTTCACATCCGATAATACTTGTTTACAGTATTCGTAAAAATTTTAAATCTAAAAAATTAAGATACCTCAAAAGAGATTAAAAGAAAAATTAAAATATAAAAGTACATTTAAAAAATATCTATAACGATCGTCGGATGTTGGGAAAATAATTGAGATACATAAATCCAATTTGAATATCTAAAGTAAAATTCAATTTCGAGGTTCTAAGTCATTGGCAAAAACGCATTCAAGATAAGATTGAACTTTGATTGCTTTTGCTCAAGTAATGTCTATTCGAACGTATAAAAAAGTGTAGCATACTTCTTTTATCTGAATGTTGAATTAAAAGTCTTTTCCATGTATACAATATATATTTTAAAATTAATTTCCGAATCTAGTTTCCTATATGAGCATTTATAGAGTGTAAGGAAATATAAATTTAGCAGTTTCTTTCAGATTACATTTTGATCTTTTTATTTTTTCAAAAATAGGATATGATTATTTTTGACATGTTAATCTGTTTCATACAATTTATCAGAAATGATACTTAAATCAACATAGATTATAGATAAATTACATCCAAGTATTTTAGTATTTACAAATTTTATTCGATTATGAAACTTTGGGAACATGTGTATGGCTTTACTTGCATGAATTTGCATTTTTCACAACCTGTCGATGGTTCGAATCTGTACGTTTAAATAATAATTAAAGTTCATATAAATAATGTAATTGTCTTACAATGTATAGAACATATTTTATATACCCTTTTTAACCCACGAGCCTTGAATACAGTGCATCTCAAATAATATTTTGAAAATTTTTTTACTCATATTTTAATTTCTCATCATTTTCTCATAATTTAACCATTTTGCTTTGCTAAAGTGATGCATTTTATACATTTATATATACCATGCTCAGAGGTCAAATATTATTAGTCTTAGAAAATAGCACGTTCGAAATAGTTATGTATTACTTTAGAATATTTATATATGATAGAATGGCCATTTTTAAATGGGGAAATATTGTGATCTACGTGATTAATATATGTACACTGAGAAAAATGTAACTTTCAAATCTGAGTAACTCGATGTTTTCTTTTTGTTATGAAAATGTTTATTTTAAATATGACGAAGACCCAATGCTTTTAATTATGAAATAACAGAAATACTCAGTCTCAAACAAAATTACTTTTTATTCGACCTTGTTTTGAAACATCGCATACTCAAAAATGAGCACATAGAGGCCAGTTCATACTAATTTTTGAGACATGGACATTCTCAAATATGAACACATGATGTTTTATTCTTGAGTGTGTGCATGTTTTCAGAAATGAGTATATACATGTTTCAAACTTGAGTAATTATTATTCAGAGCCATTTTGACTATGCGACATACTCAGATTTGAGTATTTTTTGCTCAGTTTTAAAAATGTTGTTTGTAGAGTGTATGTTCTGTAGCAATATAAAGGATAATACATAGAAAATATTATAATTCCTTGTAACAAAAGTGTGATATAACAATTTAACAAGCTGACTTTTATTAAACATTAGAACACTTTTAATTTCTACGGTGATATCTACGTCTTGTTTTTGCAGAAACTGGGGCATCCAGAGAGGGTTAATCACACAAAGAAAGAAACACATGCGCGGGCGCGCGCACACGCACAAACCCCCACACACAGGTCTCCTCTCTCCACACACACACATGTTTATATATACAATGAAATCTTTATAACATTAACTCCAAAATAGCCAAACACTCGTACAATACTCAATACATATATATTTGTATGAGTTTACTTTTTAATCGCAGAGACTTTTAAACAGTGGAAAAAAAAAACACTGTCAAGAGTTGTTCGCGGTGACGATGTCATATTTTTAAAATTAAGGAAGTATTCTATTGATATATTTTTTTCTTAAAATTAAGAATATTTAACAAATTAGAAATATTCTAAACGTTTTAAAAGTAAAATGAGTACTTACGTTTCTTATACTTTTTTTATTGGTTAAAAATTCTGAAAATTCTAAAAAAAAAAAACAGATATTATTTTCTTTTATAATCCCAAATATTGTATTTTATTTGACAGAGCTATAGTTTCATTTTTTGCTTCAAAACACCTGTTTAATTAAAAACTTAGAAGCCATTCAGAACTTTTTTTTTCTATATGACCTTTAATTATCTCCGAATTATGAGTTGTGCTATTTTTTTTTTTTTTATGTAAAACAAAATAGTTTCTATTGATGTTTTTTTTTTCTTTTTTTTCGACTATCTCAGTATTAAAAAAATATCTAGACCATAAAGATTAAACATAAATCATGTTTTGGTTATAGTGAAAATGTTCAATAAAGATTCCAAAAATGAAATATTTATTTAATTTTTGACATTTGAAATGTTAACTTAAGTTTTTAAACCAGCAATAAATATGATAGCTGCAATATTTTGTAAAGAGAAAGGCCACCAACACTAAAAATTTCTCATTTCTAAAGGTGTTAAATAAAAGGTTTTAATCGTTGATAATTGCACTTTTCATATTTCGTCCTCCATTTTTAGGCAGCTTTCATTACAAAAAGTAAAAAGATACCTATTGCAGTCGTTCGCAATAATTTTGGAAAAATGTCGGTATATTTTCGGTATATATATATATATATATATATATATATATATATATATATATATCTGATATGTATGTCATACGATAGCACTCGTATTTATAAACCGTTTTGGATGAAACTCAACGTGTGTATTAAGCTCACCAATATCTAGAACGAGTTCGTTGAACAGCTTGGTCCGCCAAAAACTAAAACAAGTATACAAACAAATTCGAAATACAAATTTATTTTTTGCTTAAGTATTAGGCAATGATACACGTACTTCGGAGCATTTTTTGTTTTTCTTCTATCATAAAAAATGGCTGAGATATTTCAGTTTTAAATTTTAGGGTTGCTGACATTTTGAAAACTTGCAGCAGATTAAAGCAAATAAGGGAATACGTTATGAGTTTTACTGAACGGGATTACTCGCAATCTTTCATTGTTGTAATAATTGTTGTAATACGCATAAAACTATAGTCACATCCGTTAGCGTCAAATTCTCGCGAAACTTGACGACACTTGGCGAAATATCGCCAAATTTGGTGACCAAAAAAAAGTCTAAATAAATGAAGGTAACTTGTTTGTAGTTAAGTAATTTGGTGAATTTCTTATCCAAAGTCAGTATGAACGAATCTTCTGTAATCGGACTCTTTGCATTTTAGCTTGCTGCTTTCGAGTAACATTAGCTCAAATTATAAAACGAAGATATAGGAAAGTTACCTTTTCCTTTCGGTACAGGCAGGAAGGACTTTTTTTAGTACAATTTCACATTCTAAAACGTTTTCTCTTGATTACATTTCTTGTAACCCAAACTTATAATTCCAAAATTTTAAATATTTTAAAGGGTTTACTTAATTATTATAGTAATTATTTAATAGTCAACTACCTAGAGTAAATTGCATAAAAATGACAGTGAAATATCGGGAATAGAGAGACATCAGTGAACATAATTCCTGTTAATATATGGAAGTAACTGCATGATAAGACTGCAATTGATATAAAATAAAATATCAGAATGCAGTAAATATAGTTAAAAATAAGTGATGTATTCTTCATTTATAAGTATGTATGTGCATTTAGGTCATTAATATTATTTGTGGAATTCAGTGTAGTCATCTTGTGGTGAATAGCGAACACGGCAATTTATAGAAAATCCCTTATCCTCCAATTCATTTTTAGAAAGCATCTGAAATGTAGCTGTGTTCCTTATCGATATTTTCCAAAATTTTAAAGATATTTGACTGGATTTTTTAGGGTTTCGTTCATTTCGCGAAGCTCTATTCATCTCGCTTCTCTGTCTGTCCGTCACAGAGCCGGTTCTCGGGAACTGTACAAGTTACAGATTTGAAATGTTGAGTACTTACAGATAAATACCTACTATGACACTGAAAATCATAAAATTTTGAAAATGTCTTCATTAACACAAGATATTAACACCTTAAAAACCCACTCATTAATGGATAAAAATATTCAACAAAAGCGCAGGTTGACAACTTTCCAGTTAAAAAAAAAAATAAAAAAAAAAAATAAAAAAAATAAAAAAAAACTATCGCCAAATTATTCACCAAACTCTAATCCCCCCTAAAAGCAATGAAAGAATTTTGTCATCGGAATCTAAATCTCCACTCACTAAAGTGTCAACTATCAGACACTTTAAACAATAAAATTTATAATACATTAATGTAAAGAGACAAAAAATCTTAAATATTTATTTATTTACAATATTTTACTTAATTACCCCCTGGGCTGTTGGATAAGTTTTTATATCGGCAGTTGAAACGAATCTGTTGTGTGTAACTATGCATAGCAACATCTTTTCAACGGTTTTTCTCTTATAATATCATGGTGCGCCGTTTAAGGTCGTTATTATTTTTTTTTATCATTGAAAAAACTAATGTATGGGTAAAATATCATTAAAAATACAGATAAATGTCGCATAACAATCTCTCGATGACTTAACAATTACGTGTAACGCATCTGATGTCAATTGAATGTGACGCCACGGTAGCGCACTTTTTTTCCCTATATTTTGGCGACATTTTTTTTCTTTTTTAGAGAGTGGTCGACGGGATAACGGATAAATACCCAATATTTTATAACATCATTATAAAATTTCCCGATGCAACGACATTGTTTACTTAGCCATTTTACACAAGTGGATTTTCAAATGTTTAATTGATGTTATTTAATCAATCCCGAAAACAATTGTTAGCATTTTCGACAGCAGTTGATTCGGATTTAAAAAACCTCAGTAAAAGGAAAATTAATGGAAACCCGATTGCAACAGATCGCCACTGGTCGCTTAATTCTAATTCAATCTTCCGTAATCATTTTATAGTTAATCAAATTAGCTTGTTTTTAGATTTTGCGGTGTTAGTTTCCCCTAGTAGAAAAAAGAAATAAACCGCTAATGACAATGATATAATTAATAATGTGAGAGATCGTTAATAGAGATGGAGAGAGGAAGGGGGTGAGTACTTTTTTTTAAGTATCGAATTTAGTCCACATGACAGATATTATGCTATCGGGCCGATTCACATATTCGATAAAACGAAAAAAATAGACCGTTAAATTTTTACTTTATAAAATCATGAACTTTTGTTTTTTTGGAAGATAACATTTATTTGGATTTATTAAAGAAAGGATAATGTTTTTCCAAAGGAATATTAAACGAAACCCTTTGTGCGATGTTCGATAACACATACCCTCTTGTGTATATATATACATTGTACTTTATAATTAAATATTTCAGATAGAGAAAGAAAAAAAATGTGCAGTCCATCACACTTTTTCAGTTAAATTTATTTCATATAAAGACTTATAATTTATCAAATATTGAATATATTCATTTTCTAATTACTATATAATGTATCTACAGCACTTTGTCAAGTTTTTTCAAAGAGGCATTAAATTTAATTTTAAACCGTGAATGTTATAAAAAGAAAAAAAATATGATTTAAAATATATATATATATTCTAAGGTAACATTTTTATATCAATGAATATACGTGCCAATCTTACAAAATTACATATAAATGCTCTACATAGCCTGTATAATCGTTTTTTAAATTTACAATTCATTTCGAGCTTCTTATGATTCATATTGATAGAAAATGATATTCTATCATTCTATTTTTTATTGGTTTTCTTATTGCTCTTGTGACTATCTATCTATCTAGTTAGATAGATCTATGTATCGTCACTGAAAAAATATATAATCAAACATTGTCATTATATAAGCCGAAACTTAAGAATTATTTTTCAATTATATCTTTAGATTTTCGACAAATGCGTGCTACATTAAGCACAGTGTTTGGATATCAACGCATAAACTTTGTGGAACGAGAATTCTCGCCCAGAATACATAGAAAGTGTCAATCTAACCATGCCTTGAAAACATATAGTTAAAAAATGCGAAAAAAGGTATGTTGTCACTTCCAGAGCATCGAAAATAAGCTTTATTGAACCTCGCAAAATTGTAAAATGAATGAGAAACAAGATTTGTGAAATGTAAAAGATTTTAAATGATAAAATATGCACCTATAGCTCTCTTAAATGGGATTACTGTAATTGAAGATGGGAAGTAAGCGTGTACCTAACATGTAAATGAATAGACATTTTTTGGATCGCATTGAAAGGCGGCTGTGAAATTATCGACAGTCTTCACACAGTGATATTGTATTCCTCTAGTGAATTTTGTGATATGTACTTAACATTTTGTCAGTGTTATGATAATGTAAAACAACGTGCTGGGGAATTTGTGGCAGGATATGTTTTTTTTTCTTCTTTTGCATTTTTCTAGAAAACTATGCGTAGTCGAGATCTGCTTCTTTGGACAACTTTTATGTTATCACAACAAAGATTGCCAATCTGCACGATTTGTGTGCCCTGTATATTACTTGAAATGACACTCAATATTTAACTTCTGGCGCTGCAAGTAGGGTACGGCCATTTTATTTCAATGTGGAAATATTCCATGTTCCGATAGTGATAATAATATCACATCTAAATTTCAACGTTACGGATTTATACATATATCTATCATATAACCGATGATTAATTACTCTATTTAAAAAAATATATAAATAATAAACATAATTAGTTGTTTATTTATTTTTTAATAAATTTGTAATTCATAACGACCAACCGCAAACCACAGACAGAAGTCCCCATAACAGATGAGTGTTTTGGGTTTTTGGCATGAAGGATATGGATTTGTTACGTTGAAATATGTCGCTTTACATACTTTGTACGGTGTTGCAAGTTGTTTTTCCAAAACTGTATTTAACCCCATATGTCTATAATTTTTTAGTATAGTCAAATATTTACGCTTCAAGTAAAATATATATAAATGACACTTGAAGGACATTTACGTTCAGTAAACATTTTTAAATGTATGATGAATAGCTGCCCTTGTATTCATTTACGGAAACAAATATAATTTTCATTCGTGAAAGTATATCCACTCCATTACCAATAATGTTTCAAAATCATTTTAAAGATGAATTTATATCTTTGAACGTCATCGTAACACTTGGAGATTTTAAATGGCGTAATAAAATTTTAATTATCTAGCACTTAGCACATTAAGATCACAAATACTACGTAACAATTCGCACAAATATTATTTTTGGCATACTAAGTTTTTGAATTTTTAAATCAGACTTCGATTCACTCACTGTGTTGAGAATATTGTTGTGACTCACCAGTATGGTACTGCATGATGTAATATACTCTACTGTACTATACACCGTGTACCAGTTCTGGTATATGAAGCTTCCGCTACAGGTACGTGACCCTTCTATTTTGAATGGAGTGGATTAAGGTAAGATATGAAATCGAACGTTTTGGCTTCACTCACGTTTCGCATTATATGACAAAACGAAATCGTTTAGGTTTTTTCCTTTCAATTGTGCAATTATCAATGGAATAATTGAACGATGCAATTATCTGCATGTATTAGTTAGTTGCAGGGCAATTTAACATCCAGTATAAAGGTAAGTGATTTGCAAGGGAATAGGGAGCCGTAAAATAAATATCTAAATTTTAGTAAATAACTATATAAAATAAGAAAATTCTATAAATTGATGAAAAGAAAAGAAAAATATATTATACAATTTAATAAAGTTTATCAAAATAAAAAACAATAAGAGAAAATTTCTATTAGATCCAAAGAAGAAAGACGGAAACTTAACAAGAATCGAACCCATCTCATAAAAAAACTGTTTACAGAGACAATACGTTTAAATTTAATAAATAGAAAAGCTACTAAAAGAGTCTAAAATATTTTTTTAATGAAACAAAAGACAGAACATACAAAGAGAAGTTAATTTTGATTGTAGATGGAGGAGAACTCTTTTTTCATCATTAGTTAACATTGAATACTTAGGTCGTTTAGGATTAGCGGGGTCGGAGATCTCTTAATCTGGCAACACTTCGATAATATCATTAGAGATGTTGTAAACAGTTTTATAGATTTATTATTATTTAATTTGACAAATGCGTTCTTTCAAGGTGGTGGTACATAGTTCTCTGCGGATAGTAGTATTTCAAAGGTATAAAATTCTGACACAGTAAAATATTTTTTACAAAAATCCAATTGGTATACAATTTTATTGGTTGAAATGAAATATAAAAAAATGACCCGGTTTGATTATTAAAGTAAATAAATTGTGTGAATTCCATCGAGCAGATTTCCATTACTATTTAACAATAAAATCGTTAACATATTTCCTTAGCAAAAATCTGTTTCGATAGAAAGTTTACTTAAATACAATGATTTATTTATCAGTCATTTCATTACGAAAATAAAGTAAATATATTTTAGTCTTGTTTTGTCTCAAAGTTGACATCAATTGTGTTTTTTTTTTTTTTTTTGAAGTGAATTAAGATATGTTTTTTTTTCCCTCATGGTTGTAGATAAATGTAAGATTTTAAAAATATTTACCATGTTTCAAAAAAAGTTTCATTGAGTTATCTTTATAATAACCGCACAGAATATAATTCCTTCTAACAAAACAATTCATTATGTTCTCTGAAAAGTTATTTGCACATGTCTTTCAATAAAATGTGAATCTTAATGCTAAAATTTCAACATCAATTTGAAAAAATACTCTTTGTTCGATTTTACTGTCGGAAACTGCGTTAACCCGTAACAGGGGACGTGCGGTCTCACAGACCGCATACCATCTTTCTCCCATCACCCCTATTTCATGCTTCCTCCAATTGAATGGATTCCTCCCCTAGCTTCATGTTTTGTGACCTTCGCCTTGATGCTTTATTATCAGAATGCTCTGGCAGCTGCATCTAGCTGAAATTATATCACATTCTTCTAAAGCGGTCTGTGAGACCTCACCTCCCTCTCAGTGTTACAATTTTCGGCAGTATGTAGTACCGATGGCTTTGAAGTTAGGTCCATGGAGATGCATTTATCCTTCTGATCCGCATTATGCGGAAGAATTGCAAAACATTTTAAATGATATTGGTAGTGATTTTAGTGAAAAAGTTGACTGCGAAGAAGATTTCTGTGACGAGGACTAACTTTTTTGCATTCATAAAATCAATGAGATACTGATACTTCAGATACTGTCAAAAATTTTCTGTATTGTGCTACATAAAATTTTCATACATTAAAATTTGATTTATATATTAAACAAAATAAAATTAATAGTTGATTCATAATACATACGTTTTTAGTTTTAATTTTAGAGAATTTACTGTAACATATGATATTTAGCGAGAAATTTTAGACTGTGGGAAAATTTTCTGGGGAAAGTTTTATTTCCCTTTAATGTGTGAAATTACTTTTTTCTTTTGAAAGTTAAATTTCAAGCAACATCTAAGTAAAATTTCAGGATGATATTTTAATTAGACGATTTTTAAAAAATTATAATAGTTCGCGGTCTCTGAGACCGCACGTCCACTGTTATGTCCTACTTTTTCACCTCCCCTGTTACGGGTTAAACAAAACTAACATTTATTCAACAGCATCTTGGAAAAAATGGATGATTATTTGTTTTCTACTTTAAAATGTAAATATTATTCTCTACTGAATTCTGAATAAATAAAATTTTAAGCTTGTGGTTTACTTGCACAAGAAAAATGTAATATATCTATATGATGATTATTGTCGTTGGCATTATGTGTGTAGATTTGTTTTTAATTTTATATTTTGTGGGTAAATATTTTTTTTTTCAAGACTCTACAGAATGCATATTTTTAGTTTACGACACATTTATAAAATATTTCAACATGAGAAATCGACACAATTAAATACACATTTCAGATGTCTCATTAAGTATGCATTTATATTTCTTTTTTCATAAAATATATGAAGTACTTAATAAAGAAAATATGTCAGGATTTTTTTTTTTTCGTTTTATTTTCAATAAATTAAAAGAAAGCTTTTGTATACTCTTTAAAATGAATATTGCGATTCTGAATTAAGAATAAATAGCAATTTCATTTCTTTTTCGAATGTTTTTATACAATTTGTGTGTATGTGTGTATTAAGGGTAATTCTAAAAAATCTAAATGGTAACGGTAATGTATAAAAAAGATGTATTCGTTGTTCTGCAAACTATAAAATATCCGAATTATTTTTATATATTATAAAATTTGCTTAAGAATTATATGTAAGGTTTAGGCGTTAAATAAAATTACAAGTGCTATAGAGGGAAAGTATGAAACGAGATCCGTGAAAAGGCACCTACTGAGAAGACATGCAATTTGTAAAATGGTAAATATGATTCAGATAATAATCTTTTCTCTTTCCGAGACGCTCTCAAGGAAACAGAAAGTAATTATTTTCACAAATTTATTTAAATTTTTTGTTAGCTTGTACAAGGATTTATTAAAAAAGAATGATTATACATTTTTATTACACAAATTTAATTTTCTGTTGCATTCTTAGCTGAATATGTAATGAATAAGTGATAATCCTTTTTAGGGTTTCGTTCATCTCACGAAACCCTATTACTCCCTCTCCGTTGTCTGTCCGTCACAGAGCCATTCTCAAAAACTATATAACTTACAGAGGTGAAACTTTGTGTATATAGCCGAATACCAGCTATTAAGAGCTCAAAATAATAAAATTTGAAAAATTCGTATTATTTTAATAAATAGAGATAAAAAACTAAAATTCTAACAGCCTTTTCCTGTTAAATTTAAACATTTTTCGTTATAGCAGATGACAAAAATTAAAAATCCACGATGAAATTCTTTCCGCAATAATTAATTTTATATCAGACGATTTCCACGTGAAAAATGAAAGTGAAATGAAACGTTTCACCAATTGAAAAAGGATAAATATGAAATAAAATTGATTGACGTCATAGTGGTAATGAAACGGAAAATGTCTAAGATTTCTCAATAATACAAGGAGTATGAGTATGTGTATGTACACAAAACAGATTAAAATCACGTCATTAGAGAATTAAAAAGAAAATCTGACGTCATATTGGAAGTTTAACGAATTTTTCAGATGTTTGAGAATAATACAATGCGAGTATCAATATGAGTAATAGAGAATAGTAAATATATGAGTTTGAGAAACATATTGAATCATGTTAAAAATCCGATTATAGAAATATTCGCATATTTTAACATTTTGAAGGTGTACAATTTGTTTAATTTTGAAATTATTTTTTTAAATATCGCATTTAGTCCGCATGACGGATATTATTATGACAGAATATAAAAGCAGGCTTCGCCCGCTATCGGGTTGGTTTAGCTATTCGAAAAAACGAAAAAATAGACCGCTATTTTTTTTCTTTATAAAAACATGAATTTTTTCTTTTTTTTTTCTTTTTTTGCTAAAGGAAATTTATTTGAATTTATTAAAGAAAGGATAAAGTGTTTTGAAAGGAATATTAAACGAAACCCTTTGAGCGATCTTCGACACTTAGCCACTTGTTATTTCTTTCTTTCCAGTAGTACGTGACTGGAAGCCGTGCAAGATCAGATATATTTAATATCCTCTACGAGAATGCTAAAAAGAATACATGATAAAAACTATTGGGTTATATTTGGACTATAACATGACTTGTAACACTACTTTCAACTTGAACAAATCTGCAGGTGTATGTCCTGTTCCTTTATGAGGAGTCTCAGAAAGCATCGCGCACAAACAAACATTAGTTTCAGTTTTTTCTAATAACAACGTGTGGATGACACCCAGTGATATCTGAAATAATTGTGATTTTGCTTGCTGTCGACAATGTTCTCTGGCAATTGCAGCGGCGGTATTAATGTTGACTTCAATAAAGACAGTGGCTGGAGCTTCATGTACATCTTCTTTTCATAGAAAATCAAACCATCTTCTAGATATGCTAGAGGTCTTAACACTCGTTCATAAGACTCCTGTAGAATTTCATAATTTTTGGCAGACGATTTATTAAAAAAAAAATCATATTACGCATATCGTGTTGCCAAAATCGTTAACGTACGCGCTGAATATACACTGGCGTACTAATTGAACTGCATAATTAAAAAAAAAGATATTAATTACGCATTAAGCTGACTGTGTGACAAAAATTTAAATGCTGTATGAGATAAAATATATATGAAAATTACTTATTGAACAGACCTCATATTTTCAGATTGAATTTTGAATTATTTTTATCTTTGACAGCATTCCAATTTGAAACAACAAGCGCACAAAATATCAATTTCTTCATTGTGTTTAACATTAATGGGTAACCACAAAGTCTATTAATATTTCAACGACATATTCCCCATTCATGTGCGCCCTTTTTTTACATTAAACACATTACAATACATAGCAGATGTGGAAAACTTTATGGTAACCGTGTCTTCAACACCATGTCATTGTCTTCCATCACTAAATTCAATCTCATTCTTTTTTATGCAATTTCATCTTCTTATTTTAATCCTGTCTTTTATTTTACCATAGGCTTATTTTTCCAACCTTCTTTAGCAGGGAAAACATTAAAACCCCCACCTTAGCTTTGCAACCAAAGAAACCTACATCTGGTGTTATTTTGATATAAGATTACTAAGTCGTATTTTTTATAAGTTAATGGAAACATAATCTCTCAATACAGCAACCAGTTTATTTTTCCTGCATTAAAGGATGTAGAATAGTTTAAGTATCTGGAATAGCTTTTTGGGCGCTACCCATGCTTTGGGATTGTCGAAGCTTGAAATGGACGATCTTTAGTGATGAATAGTACTTTTCCATTCTTGACAGCACGTTATTCACAAACGCCCTATCAATGTTGGTTTGTAGAATAGATATTGCCTCAAGTTTCTGGACTATTTTCACCAAGTTGTATGCTACTTTGTCCACTCTCGTTATAGTCAAGGCTTCGAGAACCACAAATTGAAGATGAACTTCGTACAACCTTGTAAATTTATATTCGCTGTCATGTGTCGAGACTGAAAATCAGTGAGATCGACCAATGGGAATTAAATTGAGGAAAAACCACAATCTTCATAACATCTTTTTAAATATATTTTTGTTGTTTCTGGGATGGCTCATAAAATACTTTCAAGTCCTCCGTGACCAATGTCCAAATGATCGTCTTGAAATACGTCAAAAAGTCAGAATTGTGAAGAAAAACTAGATAGTTCTAGTGCCGTCTTTATCAGAATACATCAGTTTACATTATTTTTCCACCTAATAACTCATCTTAGCGAGCGATTCAACAGCCAATAGTCCCGTGGTCCGTTCTTATTAGTGATCATATAGCTCACTAATGTATGGTTAGTTGTTTCGGTTAGAAAAACACTGTTTTATGGACATTTTAGAAAGTTCAGCGTAGACTCGTCGTTGCATTTTAATATGTCATGACTTTTATTTTTCATTTTCTTACAGCACTTGGAATAAAATCTTTACTAAGCAATTTCAAATATGCGTATCTCATAACTTACAAAAGTCAGATTTTTTTTTTTTGCTGAATAGTGAATTACATCGCACGTGCATAACATGAGCTATTTAAAATGTGATCAGTGGGAGTATTTTGTACTTTGTAAAGTCTGTCTTTTGGCACTGTATAGAATTCCTAGAAAATGTGGAAAATATTGACAATTTCATACACGGACCTCTAATATTCAGTATTCTATACAAAGCCGATTTTCACATATTATCGGTATATAATTGTTAACGCACTTTCAAACATAACTGTTGAATTGGTGCTCCAATTTTCAGAATTATTTTCTCTTTGGAAAGAGCTTACTCTGGTGCTGTGGTATGATTGCTCAAGGTATCAAGATCAACCTGACATTTTGTTTTTCGATGTCAGTTTATAAGAACTGACAATTTGTTGAAAATTTCCTAGAAACTTTCAGTCCTTTGCTTTTTTTCCCTTCTTTTTCTGTTCCAACGCCTTCTTGACCGGACTTTCTGAGAAGATAAATGACAGCAATATCTTCCTCGGTTTTCTGGCAATCTTTTTGTTTGCTACTGGAAGAGGCAGAAGGGTTAAAGAAGTCAACGGAGTCTGATCCATAGATTAGGTGTGAGTTTGGGGAATCATAAGGTGAGGTTGCTGGTCTATGTGGTAGGTGGCATTGCAGGATCAAGATCCTCAGGTGAAGATTATAGCCCAGGTTCAAAGGCAGTTGGCAAATGGTTGTCTTCAACAGTTTGATTATCAGTAGTCAAAGATGGCTGAAAATCTGTAACCTGAATACGTTGTTGTCAAACGCTCAATATCTGTTACTTTAAATGCATGAACAACAGTCTGGAGAGTAGTCACCTTGAGGTAAGCGTTGCAAAATATTTTTGGAATACCTGTAACTTTTATGGAAAATTTATCTTGAATACCATAAAATCATCACAAGCCTGACTGTAGGCCGTTTTTAAAGGGCCCACAAAACCCACATACAAGAACTACAAACGGTGGCTGGTGTGAGGTGGAAATCCAAGCAAAACTATTTTATTATCTTTTCAAAATTGAATGGCTTGAAGCTTAATATGAGAGGCATGGTTGCACATAATGCGATGTTTAATACTTGGAGGAGCATGTGAGGCAAAGTGCTTCAAATAGCGAACAAAGTTTGGGCCTGTCATCCATAGTGATACATTCTGAACTGTTGTTGAGCTCATATAAAAAAATGGGGAGATGTAGTTTCAAGTGGCGCTCATGCCGCATACACATGTAACCGTTATACCACGCTCAGCTGAAGAACTTTTAATCATTTGGCGAATAACATCAGGGCTGATAAATCTTTTTTTTTTTTTTTTTTTTTAGCCAATATGGAGAAAATCTTTTCCTCTACGTTGTAGATTCGTTCATCTGTTATTGAGTATTGTAGTGTGACCTCTCTAAGCAACTCAAAAAACTTTCCAACGTTGACTCTGTTAAACGCTCTGACCGGAGCGAATGATGTAGACTCAAGTTTTGTCAGAACCAGTCCTCATTCTTTCATGAATTCCCTCACGAAGCCTTCCTCAGAAGTTTTGTTCTGCATTGAATCTATAAGTCACCTCATTTTGCACATTTTGCATATTTGAAACATAAATCAGCGAACTGTTTTCGTGCTAGGCTTTTCTGACAATATCAATCGCGTAATGCTTCAGATCTTTCACTTGTGGTTTAGAGATGGTTTACCAGAACCTTCCTAAATTTTGTGGAAATTTCTGGAACAATAATAACACATTTGTTAGATTCATTTGAGGAAAAAACTGTAAGTTTTTATAATTTTTTAATTATTATTAATTAATCTTTATTATTAATGTTCGGAAACGTCTGTCTGTGTGTTTGTGTGTCTGTGTCAGGTAAAATTTTGCAACCGTAGTGAGTAGCAAAACGTTTTTTGTTTAAAAAAATTTCGGAAAAATCCCGATATTGGTGATACTCAGTATCGAAGAAATCGGCCCTCAATTAAGAACGTTATTAATTAACAAAGTCTCGAAAATTAGCGAAAAAGGAGTATTTTTTCCAAAACAAACAAACGATTTCAGTTTGACTGGAAAGGGACCCTGCTGCGAGGCTCGCAACCCAATCAATCAGCTTTCGTCTTCAACCTGCAGCCAGATATTTTTTTGTTCCGGCGTGGATAAACATGGCGTACTGGATGTTTTCCGTCCTTTTTCAAAAAATCGCAAAAATCGTCACATCGGCACGAAAATTTGCAAACGGACGTAAAAAAAAATCGCGAATTCAGGAAGCTAAAATTCATAAAATTCGACCAATTAGAAGATAAGTTATCAATTAATAAACTTTTAATTTTAAGTTGAAAAAATATCAGTTTTAATTTCAGCCCTCTAACGGAGACAAAACGTCTGCAGAACAAATAACGAAAGAAAACACCTTTCTTTATAGTTGAAGGATTCCAGGTTCATCAAATATTTTTTAATATTGCATTTATCGATTTGAAAATTAAACATACATCCGTATATTTTCACAAGGATTCTAAATATGTAATTTTCGTATTTCTCCGTTAATTACAACAGAAATTACAATATATTTTCTATTTAATTCGATACTTTAAAGAGAATTTATTGAAAAATGTTTTAAAGACATCATTTTTCGGCCAGACACGGCAGAGACATCTTGGCGGTTATTTGTGGAGATAAAATAATTTCTTTTTATTGGAACTGCGATTTTTATATAAAATTTTAAAAATAGTGGATTTTGGGATCTGAAAAGTATGCATCCTTACTTGGAGTGGGCTAAAATTTCAAAGATTGAAAAACATTTCGATTTCCGTCTATAATTTTTTATTTTAGCATAATGCAGATATTTTTATAGAAATAAAAAATAAAAAAGTTAAGGATTTCGCTATTTCTTTTCAAATTATCTCGTGTCGTATCGGTCCCATCTCGACACGGTTTAACTCATTCGACTCAAGATCAATAGAACTTACCGATTGTAGTTCCCACTTTCACCACCAGGGGTCGCTTTTCTATTGTTGGTTCTATGCATGCGATCACGACGAGGTATGGCTCATTCAAGTTGAAATCGACAGCATCAAAGATTTCATACTCCTGTAGTCTAAATCAATTGTTTGAGGAAAAGCAGTGTCATCACCCCTCCCCCTCCTTCCTCTTAACTATGGCTTTTTCTCTTAACTATGGCCCGATTGCATAACTCAGCAATGTTCCGAATTTCCTCGAAACTGATTCCAAACATTATAATTAACGTAATAAGGACCCTCTATAACATTTTTAAAGTTTATACCAGTCTTTTCAATTAATAATATCAAAATTTATTTTTTCATTTCAAAATATCTCGAGTTCTACGAGTCTAATCGCAACGCGGTTCGGCTCATTCGACTCGATATCGATAGCGCTTACATATTTTAGTACAGATTGCGCCCTCTGGTGGTGGAAGGTGTAACTAAAGAACTTTGCAGCTAACTCGGGTTCTATGGGTCACATCACGGCGCGGTTTGGCTCATTCGACTCGACATTGATAGAACTTATCGATTTTAGTTCCCAATTTCACCACCAGAGGGCGCTTTCTTATCTCTGTTTCTATGGGCCGGATCACGACGGGGTAGGCCTTATTCGACTCGACATCGATAGAGCTTACCGATTTTTGTTCGTTTTTCCCCTCAACGGGGGCGCTTTCCTATCTGTGGTTCTATGGACTGAATTCAGCCTCTCGTCAGCTGCCTACCTTTAGGGATCACGACGGGGTATAGCTCATTCGACTCGAGATCTATGGCCTTAACGATTTCAGTGCCAGAAGTTCGTATAGAAGAGATTGCGTCACCTGGTGGTGGAAAGTGGAACTCATGTATATTGCAGCGCGTGCTCAGCACGACTGTTATACGGTGCAGCAGGCAGCGGGGACCCGAGTCGGAGTTTCCTTCAGTTACAGGTTTATACTATTCGATGTGCAAATTAAGGGATTTTCCGGTGCCAAAAGCTGCGGGGACCCGGGTCGAAGTCTCGTTCGGTTAGAGGTTTATACTATTCGATATGCAAATTAAGGGATTACCCGGTGCGTACATAGCACGACCGGTATACGGTGCCGAAGGAAGCGGGGACCCGGGTCGGAGGTTCGTTGGTTTCGAGGTTTCATACAAATTGAGAATTCAATTAGATTCGACGAAACGATGTAAATTAGGGGCCGGCTAGCGGGCGAAGACAGCTAGTAATAATAATAATAAATAATTGTAATAAGTAATATTATTTTTTTCGAATCAAATGCTTATTAATTAAGTATATACTTTCTTACTAACTACTTCAATTCCTTTTCCTTCTAAAGTACGAACTCTTTCTTTTATTATAACATCGTCTCAGCGTAGGCTCAAGTTGTTTAATGCTGCAGCTAGAGTTGCAAAGGCTAGAAAAACCCCGGTTTAAACCTGGGAATAAACCGGGTTTTTTTGGAATAAACCGGGTTTTTCGGTAACAAACCATGTCTTTTGGGAATAAACCTGGGAATAAACCGGGTCTATTGGAAATAAACCAGAGAGTAAACCAGTTCTTTGCAACTCTAGCTGCAGCGGTTAATTTCAAGATTTTACGCGCCACGTCTACTATATTTGCATCCATGTCTTTATTTTCCTACCTTTTTCTATTAGTTATTCACTTTTATTTTCGAGGTATATTAACGCCTGAGGTACCTTCTCACTACTGGAATGGAAAAAAAACCATGCATTAAACACAGAGAATTATTTTAAAACCAAAGTGAACAACTTAAAAAAGTTTGTGGAGTAAGATGAAAAACTAAAAATTATTCGTCAGCTTATCCATTGAAAACTCGTCATATTTCCTGTCACACCACTTTTTAAAACCAACGGGTATTAGTAACCAAGACTATTGAAAAATGAATGGATCTTCTACGAATTTGAAAATCTTGAGTACTACTTTGAAAATAGTTTAGTAGGGAAGCTGAAAAACGTACCTTAGAATCGTGATTTGTTTCGTTGTGATGGACAAATATTTCTGGGAAACACACTGAAAATTAACTAATGGTCAGACTCTGCGTCCGCGACCGTCTGTGATTATCTTTACGAAATATTGCATTCTTCATCTTACTCCTCTTACGCTGTAGATGACTTCTAAACTATTCAAAATAATTTTTGTTTCGTTTCCGTATCCGCAGTGAAAAATCATTTCACACAATTGTTCACAATTCATCAATATTTAATTTATTAATTTTCTATTTATAATATATTTGCCGGGTATGTTCTTTCTACTCTACTTTGTCAACTTTAATGAATGTGGTGTGGCATTTTGGTTGAAAACTCTGGATGCTATAAACATAAACTCTGCGGAAATTTCTTGAATTTTTTAAAGAAATATTAATTTCTCTATGGATATCCGTGATATTCTCACACTAGTGAAGACCAATGTTGTACAAGTATCACATAGGGACGTGCTATAGCTAGGTCATTTCAAGTACTTCATTTTACCCAGTTTCCGCAATATTTCCTTAATTATCCACTATATTGTTAGTTCACCAATTGCCTTTATGATTAAAAAGTGGCTGAGAAATATGCTCTCAAACTTGTTCTTTATACTTCTGAAGTTCCAGAATAATTTGTAAATTATATCTCTAGATGTTCGACAAAATGTATAAAATCGAACGTGTCCGGTGAATTTTGACCATATTGTTTATGTCCCTTTTCACGAAAACTTGAAAATTTATAACAATAGTATGGTATTAGTTAAAAGTATTAAAACCTAGTGACGCACAATATGTGTTTCTTGTTCTAATTGAAACGAATTTACTGGGAGTTTTATAAAGCTGTTTGTGAAAGTTACATTTTTAGTGCCGACGTGCTATATTTTCTTTGAGTAAACTTTGAACACAATCTTAAGTCAAAAATAATAAACACAATATTTTTAATTAAAGCAAATAATTGTAATTAAAGCAAAATTTACGTTCAATAAATAAAACGCAAGGAAATATTCAATACAAAATGAAAAAGAAAAAATGTGCCATCATAATTAAATTTCCAGATTTTTGATAAAAAATAATTTGCTGCATACAAAAAAAAAAAAAAAAAAAAAAAAAGAAGAAGAAGAAGAAGAAGAAAGAAAGAACGACAGAAATTTAGAGAAGCACAAAGAGAGAAGCACATTAGAGAAGCATTTAGAGAAGCACATTAGAGAAGCATTTAGAGAAGCACAAAAGTAGAAATCGTGATAGTATGATATTCTTATGGGTATTCTATTTGTGACGGACTTAATAAGAAGTTTCCTTCCAGGACTGTAAACTTTTATTAATATTTTATTTTTAATTCAATGTTCATTATAAAGATTGTGAAGTTTTCTTCAAGTTACTTTTGTGTTTCTATTTCTAAAATAAACAATAGCGTGCAAATTGACAAAGATTCTTATAAAAACATAAATCTAATAAGTACAACGCAACGAAATATTTACTGGCATAAGACAAGCATAAAAAACGAAAACAAAAATATAATTTTATGTTTTTTTTTTTTTTTTTTTTTTTTTTTTTTCCTAAAGATTTTCTGATTTTACGAATGTTTGGTGTTAAGAACTACTTTACCAGATATTTATTAAACAGTAACTAAATATTCAACATAAAAATAATAATCACAAAAAATGTTATCTTATTTATTTAATTTAGTTTGAAAGTTTTAAAGATGTTAGAAAGTAATTTAAATTAAAAAATCCAGAAATCTCAAAGTTAAAAAGAAACAATTTCTTCACTACTCTGACATTTTAAATTATTAATTTAATCAGCTTTTTTGTAAAAGTATTTCGCTAAAGTTTCTTAAAATTAAATTATTATCTGCGATAAAAAAAATATTTTCACATGCGGTATTTTTCTATAAGGTTTTGGAAACCAAAATACACTGCATGTCTTTATTTCTTCATTTTTCTAATGATGATTCATTAAAACAATATCAGAATATTTTTTTAACTTCGCAAAAATTAAAAAATTAAAATAAACATTAATATTTTTCTCTTCTCGAGGAAATCAATAAATAAGTATTAAAGAAAGACAAGAAACTACGTGAATAGCAATACTTAAGAATTAATAACTTCGACTTTTAAGGAGATAAAAAAACATTTTTTAATTAAAAAAAAAATAATTGTTAAATTTCAGTGACTTCCTGGCATTTTTATAGTAACAGAAAACAAAAAATTGTTTTTGTTGATATTGTATGTTTTTTTTTTTTTTTTTTTTAATATCAGAAACATTACAAAACAGAAATGCATAAATAATAATATAAAACAAGTGGGTAAGTGTGATCAAAGATCAGCCAAAGGGTTTCGTTTAGTATTCCTTTCAAAGCGCTTTATCCTTTCTGTAATAAATCCAAATAAATTTCATTTTCATAAAAAAAAATAATAAATAAAAGTCATGTGTTTTTTACAAAGTAAAAATTTACCGGTCTATTTTTCTCGGTTTTTTAACACTTTCCAACCTAGTTGAAAAGTGTTTATGACTTCGGTTTGTCTGGCCGTCTGTTGTCTGCCGTCCGGCCGTCTGGCCGTCTGCCGTCTGTCCGTGCTCTAACTCCCGTAAATATACTCGGATTGCCTTGCAATTTTTACATGTTATTGTCGTTATCTATAGCACGTTCCATATTTCAACTGAAGTGTGTAGCTGTTATAGTTTTTTACAGGGACACTCAAAAGGGTTCCGTTACATTACGGTCTATGGGGAAAAATCATTTGCGGTTTATTTTAATGATGTTACACAATTTCAAACACATCGTAATTGATATATATCACTAAAGTGCATTACAAGAAGCTTAATATGGAATAGGTTGTGCATAGCACTTATAGTTACTTTACAGGGGCACTCAAAAGAATTCCGTTACATGACGTCTATGGAGAAAAATCGTCTGCGGTTTATTTAAATAATGTTTCACTATTTTAAACGCATTGAAATTTATATATATCACTAAGGTGCATTACAAGAGGCTTACTACAGAATATTGTGTGTATAGCAGTCATCGTTCATTTACAGGGACACACAAAAGAATTCTCTACTGTCTGTTAACAATAATTCCTGGAAGTGCGTTTTAAGTTACTGAACGCGATTTCAAATTTAACTCACTTTTTGTTTATTACGTGGTATGTATAAATTCTGTAGATCATATACAGGGAAGCACAAAAGTTCGCGAACACATTTCCGTTTATTCACAGAAACTCTAGAAGGAGAATTTTAAACTCTGCTACGCGTTTCTTAACTGAACTCAAATTTAGCATCCTATGTAGTATATATACAAATCTATAGATCATATACAGGGCTGAATAAAAGTATTCGGATATTTTTCCGAATATTGTATATGTTGGAAATTCCTGAAATTATGTTTTTATATATGTTATGCGTTTTCCAAATTGTTTACTTAGATGTTATCTCTCAGCTTATTAAACGGTATGATTTGTAAAATTACTTTGGAAGCGTTGGAAAGTGTTACATAATCTATGCTTGACGCATGATTTTTCGTTCTTGTTTAATATATGAACCAGCTCAATTGCAGGGAAATCCCTCTATTATACTCTCTCATAATAATATCTGTCATGTGGACTGAATGCGATATTAAACAAAATCAATTTCAACATTAAACATGTTTTATAGAGAACTTCAAAATGTTAAAATATGCCAATATTTCCATTATCAGGTTTTTATTATGATTCAATACGTTCCTCAAACTTATATATTTACTATTCTGTATTACTCATATTGATACTCTCTTTGTATTATTCTCAAACATTTGAAATATCCGTTAAACTTCCAATATGACGTCAGATTATTATTATTTTTTAATTCTCTAATGACGTCGTATTAAGCTGCTTTCTATATTTACACATACTCATAAACATTGTATTATTGCGAAAGGTTTGGAAATTTCCATTTTATTACTAATGTTACGACATATTAATATTTTATTTAATTGGTGAAATTTTTTATTTCATTTTCATTTTTCACGTGGAAATTTTCAAAAGAAATTTAATTATTGTAGAAAGAATTTTATTGTGGATTTTTAATTGCTGGCAACTGCTATAACAAAAAAGTTTAAATTTAATAGGAAAAGGCTGTTAGAATTATGGTTTTTTATCTCTATTTATTAAAATAATACGATTTTTTCAAATTTTAATATTTTGAGCTTCATAGTAGGTATTCAGCTATCAGTACACAAATTCTCATGCCCGTAAGTTATATATTTTTTGAGAACCGGCTCTTTGACGGACACACATCGAAGCGGGAGTACTAGGGTTTCGTGAGATGAACGAAACCCTAAAAACTATATGTTGCTGTTAATGCTAAAATAAAGTGCTTCAGAAAGAAAGCAGTTTCATCACAATAATGTCTATAAAATGTAAGTTTTTTTTTTATTTTTTTCCTTTAGGTTAACATAATTAAAATAATGTTTAAATCTTATATCTAAAAGTACAAAGTTAGAGGAAAATAAAATAGAACTTTCAAAATATAAATAAACATAGATAAAATGAAATAAGTTTCTGATTTCAGAAGGTTTCTGGGGGTTAGAGGTGGGGGGCTTTTTTAATTCTTCGAATCTAGCAAAATTAAAAACTGAAAATCACTGTGAAAATATATTCGTTTTATTTATTTTTGTGTATTTTCAAAGAAGCATTTGTATCTTTATAAACCTTTTTGTTCCAGTCTTACCCATTTCTTCAAATATAAGACCTGTAAAAAATTACAAAAATAATAAGAATAAATAAGTACAAAACATTTTGAAAGTGTACATAAAAACTTTTAACATTTAACTAATAATAAATGTTTTGTATAATTACACTGAATATATATATATATATATATATATATATATATATATTAACTGATTTCGTTTTGAATTGAAATGTATTTTTATAACGCAAACTTATTTTTACCACATAAAGGTTGGAAATACTTCTAATATACATCCTAAGGGTTGCAGCAAGAAATATTCCGGTTATAAACTTCTTTATAAATATGTCTTGAACATATGCGCCTAAATAGTTAAGCGCCTAATAAGTCACTTTTTAGCTGACACACACAAAAAAAAAAATTCTTGACATTTTTTCAGTTCAATTTTTATTGAAAAGGCAGTCTTATGTTGATAAATTCAACAACTTTACAAATCCAAACTTGGAGGAAAACGCAATGAAATGTAACAAGAATTTCACTGTAACATAGATCTGAAAAAGCAAAGTGTGAAGAAGTAATTTATTTTTACGTACATGCCTGCCCCCCCCTTTTTTTATATATTTAGTGAAAATATAATCGTATGCAACTAAAGTAATTAAATAATTTGAAGTAAATATGATTATTTGATATACACTAGCAATAAAACAGATCAGAGCCCCCAACGTCAGATCTACAAATATTTACTTATTAACCTATATAACTTTTAATATAATCTGTATATTATTTAATATCCTACAATTCTATACTTTTATAAACATCTAAGATTTATCAGAGTTTTCAGAAATTCTATAAGTAAACGCAATTTTATTCAATGATATGATAAACTATTTATTCTTGTATTTTTGCAGAATAGTAATACATTCTTTCGGGGTGGCTGTGTCCCCCTGAACCCCTTGTAGTCATTTTAATTTTATGTTGTCCATTTCCAATAATTATGCTATTTCATTATTCGAGTGTATGTCTGCATGCATTTACTATTGTAATTTCCTTAGATTAACCATCTTCTTCTAAAAGCTATTTTATCCTATTCTTAAAAGATATTTATTTCATCCACTAAATGTCATCATATTTTTCTGAAATTTAATAAAATTTCGTCTAATGAATGTACTTGTACATATTTAAATTCCTCTTATTATACTTATATTCAATTTACACATTCAGTGTTTTTATAATTTTTGTTTGGAAAATCTATTTGGTCATATTTTTTCAGTAGTTAAAATAAGTCCTCGTCTATTTCATTAAAAATGGCATATTAAAAATGAAAATCACCCCAAAATCATCTATTTTGTTAATAAAAGTTTGCCTCAAAATAATGCAATTTTCTTTTCATGATAATCCTTGAAACATACTTGCTAGGCAGTCATTTAATACATAAGAGGAAAAAAAGGAATACATTGGACATTTTTGTAAAAATAAAAAAAAAGAGAAATTAAAATATTTTATATCTCTCAAGTTAATGCGTAAACTTTCTCAATAATTTATAGAATAATTTTCGAAATTCTAATAAATATATTGGTCATTTTTCAAAGTGATCGGATTTATTTAAGATCTTCATCTCGAAAATTTAGCTTTTAAATCAATTATCCCAATGAGTCATTTTAATTTCGCCGAATGTTAAAATTTTAAAATCACCTTACTTCCCATCGAAAAGCACTATGACGTAAAAGAAAATGTTCTATATTTTTCGAACGAATGAACCAAATTTAACCACAAACTATACAGCTAATTCCGTGCACCTCACCAACATACTAATTACAGACAAAAATGATGCTTTGTGCAGCAGCTATCACGAGACATACAGACAAAGAAACAAACAGACAACAGAAACATTTCTATTTTTAACAGTAAGCCCGAACTGACGCTTCGGAAATTAACTATATTTGATTTTGTAATTCCTTTTTTAGACATAGAATGATTTACTAAGCAGTATACATATTTAGAAGCGTACATGATTTTAAAATGTATAAAAAACTATACGTGAAAGGCAAAGAGAAAAGCGCAGTAAAAATATTGTAAACCAAAGCTTTAATATTTATTAGTCCATCAATGTCATCCAAACAATGCAACAAATACTCAAATATTATATAGGTGAAATAACCATTCTCTCTTACAGACGAATATGCGGTGGCATTTTATTACTGTTCGGCCCTATGAGTAATGTCCACTCTCAGTAAACATGAAAAATACTGACTGTTATGCCTTTTAACGTTCTTTATTTTTTTTATACAAATCTTATGAAGATTTCTTATGAAGAAGAGAGTGCACGTCATACGGCGAAAAAAAGCGAACTATTGAAAAATGTAATATGGAAGTTATATAAGAGTGTATACTATTGCAATCTTTGATTTTGATACCAATAAATTATCTTAAAACGAATAATTTTGAAATTACTTTTTTTCAGTTGAGTTCCATCACATTTTTAAAATTTCACGATATGGCACATTTTAGAGACAAAATGAGAAATATGTGTCGGAGTTATTACATTTTTTACTGATGATGAAGATATTATCTTTCACATGCTTCTTTCTATGTTTGCCATCTGTTACAAATTACGTGAAAATAAAGTCAAAGTTCTGAAAAGTCAAACTCTTTTTACTTTTATTCTTTTCGTTTTCAGTCAAACAATCTTTCAAGAGATTGCAGAATCTAGCGAAAATATATAGACATAGAATTTTTATGTTTTTCGAACTGCAATAGGGGTAGTTTTTTTTAGCACAACTCAAAGACTACCTCGCTGAATGAGTTGTAATTTTTGGAGTATCATATTTAAAGGTTCCAGAATTTGATTTCTGATAACTGTTTTGTAGGTAATAATACATATATATTTTTAGAGTATTACTTTGAAAATGTTAAATAAACTAATTGACGTTGAATTACTTTTCTGTACAATACCAAAAATATGTTTTAAAATTTTATTTTATGCGCAACCTTGTAAAATGATTAAGATAGCAATCATATACTTCTGATGCATAATTTATCTTTTACACAACATTAAATCAAACATTGAAATTATTATAATTCCAATCCTTTAACAAATGAAACGAGAAGAAAAAAATATATCAAACCCGTAGTTATCATTTATACTCTTAATCAACTAGTGTGCTAACTCGCGGGCAGTGGGTTCGATTTGGGTATTCATATTATTAGCAGTTTATAACCCAGCCAAAGCCAAAATTTCAATAGTCTATATAGTTTTAGACTCACAAAATATTAGTAAAGTCAGTTAATTAACGTAAACTGTGCATTCTAATCGTTTAGATGTAAAATAAAAGGTGCACATGTTCCATGACTAAATGTATTGTAATGCTAAGGAAGATTTTCAGCTATTACCATTTTTTTCATGTGATATGTCTTAGACCGAATTAAAAAAATAACAAAGAGATACGTTGCTTGAAACGAAACCTTCTTGAACGTACGTTGTTCAATAATTATTTTATTTACTTTATTTAACCTAGCTAAAATTATGAATTCCATTATTCCGAAAATAATGTGTAATCATTTATATATTTTAAAGCAACTTATTCGAATTAAAAATGCAGAATCTTAGAATAGATTTTTAAGCTTGGTTAAAAGTTTCATTAAAATTCAAAATATTTTCTTTAAAAAGTAGAATCTCGTCATTAAAAAAAACGTAAATATCTAATAATGAGTAAGCAGACAAGTGTTTCCAGAAATAAAATTATTTTCTTTTATTTGGCTTTTGACACTTAGATTTATCAGCCAGTGTCAATTCAAAAACCCATGGCACATGCGATACATTGCTAAATGCTGCAACGGAGTTGCTGGCATTTACAAATTGTTGCACAAAACAAGCGAGTTACTATCATGTGACTAGAAGAATGGTACATTTCCACATTAAAGTAGCGTCTGAGCTCGCCACAAACTATAGATTTTTTGTATTCTGCTACTCGCAACATTATACTTTTCAAAATGTTGTGCGCTACAATGCAAACTACCGGAAAAGTAACGACTACTGGCAGCTTCACTAGTTGTAGCATGCTACTTCTAACTACTGAGAACGACAAATTTTAGTTTTCTTCTTATATAAAAACAAACTTCACTTCTAAATTCTTCAAACATTGAGAAGTTGTCGCCAATATTTGGGACCTCACGAACACTAAATACATCACTTGAAATCCCATGTACCACTAAAAAGACTTTTTAAAAACATTTGTACAATATGTTTTAAGAAATTTCTGTTTTACTTATACGAAATGCACTTATTCAATATAAAAAATACAAAAAAACTATAAATTATAAGAAATTCTTAAATAATTTTTAATCAGACTAGAATAAAATTCAAGTTTTCAAATTGAATAAATTATTTGAAGTTAGATTAAGTGTTATAAAATAGTATTTGAAGCTATTTACGTATGGCACATTTTTAGTGTGGTATTTGTCATTTTATGTTTGAAATGTTACTTCAAATCGGGACCGGTACCGAATTTTAATGGCTGTTGCAGGTAAATATATTTTCGAAAAAAATATTTCATTGGAATCAACCTTTTCAATGTTTTTTCATTTAGCAACAAATATTCATTCAAATATAAGAATTTCTTACAATGTTATTTTTTATTACTAATAAAACCAAAAATTGAAAATAATATCTAGATTTCTGTAATAAATGTTTATGAAATCATTATACTCAAACATATACAATACATCATCAACTTTAATTTTTTGATTAATAACACTGGAATCTAAAGGAAATAATTATTATTTAGAAGAAATGTATTATAAATATTTTAATACTACAATAAAATTATAAAATTATGAAATACTAAATGGAAAATAATATTTCTTTAACTCAAATTAGAATTCTTATAAGCAACAAAATATATATTTTTGGTAACAAATTAAATACAAAATACAAGGCTGTTAAAATAATAATAATAATAATAAACTTCATGAATTCTGTATTCAAACATATTTTTCTTTGGATTATTATATTTCTTTCTGAAATGGGAATACACGTGAAAAAGATAACAACTGTAATAAAGATTTGAATTCTTTTGACATATGGAAGTTTGATTTTACAATCTTATAATTTGCAGTGGATGGTTGGCACGATAGCAGAATTTGATCAAAAAATAACATCTTTAAAAAAAATATTCAGAACTTCAAGAAATCAGACAGTTTTAAAAGAAGGTTTATTTTATTTCTTTATTCCGTCTGGGCACATATAGGTCATTTTTGTTTTTAAAAAGAAATTCTTTTGTACATCAAAACAACAATATCTACACTAATTTAGCAAGTTGCATTTTTGTGTTAAAAATAGTAGTTTAAAATTATCTTTTTTTTTTCTAATTCTACAGAACATTTAAAAAATTATGAATGCAATATTTATTTTTAATAAAGGACTTTTCTTTTTTCATTGCAGATTTAACAAACTTCAAATAATAGCTTAAATACGATTAAGCTAGCTTTGAGTGAAGGAAATTTATCCTAAAACTTTACTGAATTCATACAAATTGATATTTTTTCAGCTGAGTGAAACAATTGTCCATTAAACGATAGATACATAGATACACTTTTTGTTATTTTCACCACGTATATTTCGTTAATGGAGTTCCCACCTACAGTATATTATATTGAGCTGTCTACATGACAGACTAGATGATATTGCCGAAAAATGTTTATCTGAGTGTGATGTGTCAGGTGTCTTGTGTTCGACTCCTGACCTGGATAATTTTTTACTCATATGGCAAAATGTTAATACGTATGATATAATTAATAATTATATTGATTGAGTTAAAAGTAATAAAAATGTTCCTGACAATTTGAAAAAGTTGCTAAAGTGCACAGGCGGCTTTAGAGAGAGTTTGTAAACAGTTCCCTACGACTTACAATCTTCTAAATTGTATATAAGTTTGAGGCAGATAAAAATGTTCAAAATGATCCCTAGCGACGTTCTGAAAATTCGCGGTTCCAACAGTTCCCGCAAACGAAAAGTGGAATGAACATCTGTTCGGCAAACAGGTGACACTCCACATCAAATGTACATCACTTCTTAAAAGATCTTATTTCGGATCGTCCGCATTAATTCACACTTTTCCATTGCTAATTTCCTCTTTACTGTTATAAATAATTCTTTGTATTTTTTGTAAAATGTTTGTCATGACCGTCTTTCAGGTTGACAGCTCCGAAGGGTATGTCACAAACTATGCAGTTATATAATAATACAACCTTTATATAATAATATAAGTTATATAATAATATAAGCCTTTTTCACATTTATAATTATCGGATCTTTACGTAAGTTAGTAAGAATATACACATATTCTTCAACATTATAGACATACAATAACATTTTAAGGAATTTGATACATTTTAAGGGGTAAAATACATTTTAAGGGGAAAATTGGAAAATTGATAGTTTAGTCAATCTTTTTCAACACGATATATAGAATTAGAATTCCCTTAAGTAAATAAAAATTTAGAACTATATGTTTTCGCGTACGGAGAAAACCAAGCTGCTCAACTAAATTGATTTAAATCTTTAATGCTTCTACCATAACCAACTCATTCTGATTACCTTCTCAACATAAAAAAAACAGCATTTAACAGTGGAGGTGAACTAATATCTGTCATGATTCAAAAAAGAAGAAAGAAATTTTCTATCATCCATTCTTAAATACTTCTTTAAGAGTAAAATCATTATGATCATTTGCATATGAATAACTCATCTTAAACGATCCAATATTCTTCACCGATATCAAACAATCATTAATATTTAACTTTTAATCTGTGTGACTCAAATTCAGTCCGGGCAACTCAAACGAACATTATTTGTGATTATCAAAATGCAATTTTATTCATACAAAAATTTATTATTTTACGTGAAGATCGAATTCATATATTTAAGTAATTATTTAACTATTTTTAAATTATTATTAATAAACTTGGATTGGTTAGTTGTTTACCGGCATTTTTTGCATACGAATTTTAAACAAAGCAGGGCCTCTATTTAAAGTGGAATACGAACTACTTCAATGCCTGATTGGGACCTGATGCGCTTTTGTTCAGCACCCAGCGCCCTAACCAATAGTCAAGCAGCAGGGTTTTTACGCTTGGGAGAAAAACAAACACAGCTACACCGTTAAAGGTGTAACAGATGGGAAAAAAATATTTTCATTCACACGCAACATTATTGTTAAGAACCTCACACATTCATAGAAAGTTCGAAATTTACGAACTTCTAATCTACTCTTCAAAATCTTTCTTTTTGTTTAATACTAGTGTACGTTAATTTAAGAGCATATATTTTGAGCGTATAAAGGAGTTGTGCATTCGTATTTAACTTTATATTTAAACTTCAAGTTGTACTTTTTGATGAAATTTAATATATAAAACATAACAATTACTTTAAGCGAAATATTAAAGTATTTTAAAAATCTAAACAATCAAAAGGTGATTTATTTCGAGAAAAAGAAATTTTCGTACAAATATATTCTTCATAATAGATATTTTATGTAACGAAAAACTTACCCTTCTTTTTTTCCCAGAGCAAATAATTTATTTTTAACCCTTGCAGAAATTTATGTAGAGATTTGGATTACAACGCTTGAAAAAAAAATTAATTGGTTATTAAATAAACGCTTTAATCGATAAATCTTTTATCTGTATATGGTTTCCAGAAAAAAAATCATGAGTGATTAATACACACTGATAATTAAATTTTGTTTTAAAAAAACTTTTGAAGAGAAAAAATTTTGTAGTGAAATTACCGTATTTTAAAATTATAATTTATGATTTTGCATAAAACTATATGCCTAGTTGCAAGATTGGTGATTTTATTTGTATCAAATATTCATTTTTTGTAAAGTAAAAAATTTCGTATCAATCCTTAAAATAAATTAAAACGTGTTTCACATTTTTTAAAACCTAAATAACTTATCGTAAAAAGATATTTATTTGAATAAAAAACTACTTAAAACAATTCGTTTATATATATATATATATATATATGTTGCATTTTTATAGCTTAATTATAAACATTCGCGTTTTATTCATATATATTTATCTAAACACATAAATAAAATATAGTTTGTATTATCGTTGTCGAGCTAATTACTAAACCATGCGACATAGGTACAGTTTTAAAATGCAAAAATGTATATAATAGGGCGAAGATGTATTTAAGAAATTACATCCATAAAATTCATGTCTGAATTAAAATGCACGAAACATATTTATTCTCATGTCCTCCTAGATAATGTCGTAAAAATTTATATAAATAGGAAAACGGATAAATTAATTCACATTAATTTGATACCCTCGAACATTATAACTTTTAAAAATGGATGGAGTAGATTAATAAACGAAGCACGGATAAAATAGCACATTCCTGGGAAACAAAGCATGCTACGTTATTTGAGCTAAGATATATGAAATGACGTTCTCGCTTTCACTGTACTCTATAAAATAGAATGTTTCAAAAATTTTCAAGAATCCGTTTTCGTAAATAATAGAAATACAATAGTTTCAGAAATTTGAACTCTATTAAAGTCTTCGCTTTTTTAAGTTAGATTGAATTTCACAGTAAATAAGTATTGTATTTTAATATAAAATTAGTCCTTGACTATTATAATTCAGATTCGTACTACAATAAACATTTTTATAAAAAAATGCAGCAAAGCAAAGAAAATATTTAATAGAGATATTATGACAATATATAGATAAGCCAGAAGGAAAATACTAACTGTATTGTTTCTAATTGCCGTTTCCCAATTTTGTTACACAATCGGCCTAATAATAATCGTTTGCATAAATATAATATAAAAAGATCTTGAACTGGAATAAATAAATTAAAGCTAGAAAAAAAATAGAAAACATTTTCGTTGTGATTAGTTGGAATAATAGAAATACGAAATTACTTATACTACTTATACATTTTACCAATTTTTTCAGACATTATTTATAAAGAAGCATGGTTAAAAATTTCATTAAAAACGTCCTTCATTTAAAAAAAATAAAAACATTTTCCAATAAAATTTCCACCACCTAACAAAAGCGCTTTCACCCCCCGCCAGGGCATCATCAGTTGTGATCTCTAACCAACTTCCTCTCCATTAAATACATGACTGCTGGCTGAAGAGCTCCCCCTATCGGCTTTCAATATTCTCTCTCTCTCTCTCTAATTGAATATTGAAAGCCGATAGGGGGAGCTCTTCAGCGAGCAGTCATGTATATAACGGAGAGGAAGTTGGTTAGAGATCACAACTGATGATGCCCTGACGGGGGTATAAGCGCTTTTGTTAGGTGGTGAAATTTTTTATTGGAGACTGTTTTTAATTTTTTTAAATGAAGGACGTTTTTAATGGAAATTTTTAACCATGCTTCTTTATAAATAATGTCTGAAAAAATTGGTAAAATGCATAAGTAGTATATGTACAGACATTAACAACACCTTTTTTTAAAGAAATACGAAATTTCACATGGCTAAGATGCCATGTTTTTTTTTAAATTATGTTATTGGAAGGGTTTTTTCGACATACTTTCTTGTTTTTTGTACAAAAAACTATGGATATGATAAGTGATTGAATATGTAAGTATTATCAGATTAATGCCGTCATTTTACATAAATATGTATGAATTCTTACAGAAGCATTTATCTGAAATTTTGAAATCTGTAAAATAATCTCTATTTCTTGCATGCATTTTTCTTTTATGAATGTTCATATGACACAATTTTAAATTAAAATTAATGTTTAATATGAGTTCTTATAGGCGGAAAACATAGAACGTTTTTTACAGGTTACTTCTATACTTTTCTTTATACAGATTTCTCTACAGCCTGGTTATAATTTATGATAGATTTTCAAAATTTATAGTAATATATTTTTAAGCAGAAGAAAAAAAATACAGGGTCATTCATAATTCCCTCCGGGGTTTCGAAACGTTATAGTAAAAAAACGAAGACGAATATGAAAAAAAAAGAAACATATGAAATTATTCCGAAACTATTCAAGTTTTACTTACATACATTACAGGTGTTCTATGTGTGAACCCTTGGTCACACGGCATACATCCATGCGATAGTCCAGTTCCTGCCATACTCCGTTTCTTTAAATTTCCGGTACCACACATGAATTGTTTTGTCAGTTGGTCCCTGTTTTCGATATTTATTACGAAAGACCCGTTGAACTGACACCACTGATTCAGATTTAAAGAAACGGAGTATGGCAGGAACTGGACTATCGCATGGATGTATGCCGTGTGACCAAGGGTTCACACATAGAACACCTGTAATGTATGTAAGTAAAACTTGAATAGTTTCGGAATAATTTCATATGTTTCTTTTTTTCATATTCGTCTTCGTTTTTTTACTATAACGTTTCGAAACCCCGGAGGGAATTATGAATGACCCTGTATAATTAGAATCTGCTACTTCTACTATAATACCACTTACTGTATAAGCTTTTACAATATTTAAACATTCAAGTCTAAACACAAGTACTGAATATTTGAATTTCAGAAATTTAAAGCAAGTTTTTCACATGACATTGTTCACTCGAATATTATAACTTTTAAAAATATACAAGTAAAGATAAAATGGCACATTCCCAGGATACAGTTAATGCTACGTTATTTGAGCTACGACATATGGGATGACGTTCTCGCTTTCAGTGTAATCTATAATATGGAACGTTTTAACAATTTTCAAGATTACGTTTTCGTAAATAATAGAAATACAATAGTTTAAGAAATTTGAACTGTATAAAAGCCTTCGCTTTTTTAAAGTTATCTTGTATTTCACTGTAAATAAGTATTGTGTTTTGTGTATAAAAATTACTCCTAGACTATAATAATTCAGATTAGTATTGCAATAATTTTTTTATAAAAAACCAGAAAAACGAAGGAAAGAATTAGTAGCGATATAATGACAATATCTACGTAAGCCAGAAAAAAAAAATTAATTGTATTGTTTCCTAACTGGTGTTTCCAAATTATTTTACACAATTGGTTAAATAATAATAATGAACATAAACATAAAAAGAGCTTAAACTGGAATAAATTAATTAAAGCTAAAAAAATAGAAAACATTTTCGTTGTAAGTAGTTGGAATAATAGAAATACGAAATTTCACTTGGCTACGACGCCCCGTTTACTTTATTACGTTATTGGAAGTTTTTTTTTCATATATGTTCTTGCTTTTTGTAAAATAAAACTATGGATATGATAAAAGTGTGTGATTAAATATGTATGTATTATCAGACTAATTCTGTCATTTTTCGTAAATATGTTTGAATTCTTATAGAAAAATTTATCACAAATTTTGAAATCGTTAAAAAAATCCCTATTTCTTACATGCATTTTTCTTTTATAAATTTTCATATCACACAATTTTAAATTAAAATTAATGTTTAATATGAATTCTTATAGGCGGAAAACATGGAACGTTTTTTACAGGTTACTTTTATACTTTTCTTTATACAGATTTCTCTACAGCCTGGCTTTAATTAATGATAGATTTTTAATATTTAGAATAATATATTTATCTACAGAAGAAACACACACACAAAAAAGATAATTTGATTTCCTCTACTTATTTCATAATAACACATACTATATAAGCTTTTATAATATATAAACATTCCAGTCTAAACACAAGCAGTGAATAATTGAATTTGACAAATCCAGAGCACGTTTTTAACATGAATTTGGTAACTTTAAACATTATAGTATGTTAGATAAGTTAGTGCATTCATAGGAAAATAAAATAGCTTAACTGTTAAATAAGGGTTCTGAAAGTAATTATGATTCAAAATGAATTCTTAAATTTAACACTTTCAAAACGTTAACTGCTGTTTTCTGCTGAAAAAAAAATATTTCGCTTATGGATTGAAAATTCTTTTTTTCTCGTTTATATACAGCAAAAGCTAAAAAGTTAAATTATAAATATTTTTCTTGTGAAGTTTATTATTTTTCTCGTTTATTATCTTTTTAAAGAGATTTCTTTGAATTTTTCCAAGTATAATATTTTTATCAGTTTATATTTATTTGAAATTTCTCAATCCAAATATGCGATACATACAGCATGTGCAAAATAAAACCGGATCGGAAAAGAGATGTTTTATAACAAATGAAAACTGAAGAACTACACAGATGTTATCTTAAAGGTGATATGGGTGGTTAGCGTTTTCACTGTGTTTCAGAGGATCCAATGAAAAATATAGCTCAGATAGAATTGAAACTTAATTCTCGTAGTTTTTCTGTTTCAATGCATCTCAGAGACTTTTATGACCAGTTTAGTTTATATTATTCCTGTACAAGTCAAAGCAATATCTTTCACTTAAATTTATTTATACAAACTACATTTAAATAATGTATGTTATTCTGTTATTTTTCACTAAATTTTACATCCAAAGACTTGGATGTTCTGAAAAACAAAAAAAGTGAAGTACACAGGCTAACATAATGAAATTCATAAATTATTATTACATGAGAATTTGCAATCACATATGAGAAATAATACACTGGATATTAAACAATAACATGCTAAATATTAAAATTTTCGAAATTTTTTATGATAATATTAAAAATGTTTCAACGTATTAATTATAACATTCGACTGGCAACTTTCTACGTTTAGACGCAATATTATGGTTAGCATCTGGTAAGTTATGATAGATTAATAGTTCTGGGGAATAAAAATCCAGAGACACAGTTAAAGAAAATACATTATAATTTCCAACAATAGACGAAAGAAATAAAATGAGCGAAAATTCCTATAATCGTTAAATCAACTTTCACACTAAGTACCGTTAATTAATATATCAATTATGAACTCATCTGAAAAGAACTTACTGAAAAGAACTACACTTTATCGAATAATAATTATACTACACGCATAAATTTCCAATCAATTCTATTAAGTTTAAACGATGCTTATCACTATTAATGACATGAACGAATATAGATTTCCATTATATAAATATGCCCATGAACATAATCCATTAAAATTATTCAGAGTAATCAGACACGGTGACTTACACACTTGAATGAATTTTTTACATGTATTTTCTATTATGGCTTTATATAAAATCTCAAATGAAAATAAAGTTTTGAAACATTAAATTATCCTTCAGGTGTATTGGTTTATAACAATGATGGATAAATTTTACGATGTTTTTTAAACATACTTGCTTTGTATTGTGTTAAATATTATAACATCAAGAAATGAAAATACCCAGCATTTGCGTTCAAAGAACAAAGAGATAGACACTCCATAATATGGAATATATTTTATATTACATATGATGTCTGAGAATTAATTGCACTACATTCCCAGCATTTCTCATCACATTTCGCAACACAGATATTTCATCTCACGATAATCTTGCTGAAATTTCAAAATTATTGTTAACAATTGGGACAAAAATATGTGCTTAGCTTTCAATGAGGCACTATAAGAACATGGTGAATAAATTCCAAATAGAAATATTGGTTAAAAACGTGAGACCAATACATTTCAACAAATATCACTTGTTTTGTTTTGTAAATGTTCTTTATTGAAATCTCATTACATATTTATATTTCATCTACTTAATTTCTGTTATTAAGTTTCTCTTTAAAATATGAGTATGATATATTTAGTTTTTACAGATTGATATGAGTCTAATAGTGTGAATTTTAGAATGTCATAATGTTCATTATTATAATTGAAAATCTTTAAACAGTTCGAATTAAGGAAAATGTATTTTTCAGTTTGAGATGAGTATTTTTTTCTTTGGTGATGACATGAAAAGGATTTTTCTTTTTCAGAATTTCATAGATACAGAGCGTTTCTTCTTATGATTCAACAATAGCTAATTCCTAAACCAATAGTTTAAGAAATACAGTTTCATAAACAAAAAATGAAATCTTGCTATTCTGTGAAATCTTATAAGTGAAATTTATGTGAAAATAGATATATTTTTTTACGTTTACGATATTAAAATTTTTATACGTCGCTATGTTTTGTACAATACATTTAGAGAAAATTTGTCTATGTTCTAATAATTTGACAGGTAAAATCTAGTAAATGAAGCAATGAAAAACCATTTTTCTACTATCAAATCATTCCGACTTAAGATGTTTTTAATATTTATTATTATTATTTTTTTAATATTGTTCTGATTGTAAACATTTCTGTCCCACAAAAATTCTTGATTTTTCTTCTACATTTTAACAAGTATATTTATAAAAATGCAGAGTAAATAATAGCTTTTTAATTAAAAGTAAATATCAGATATCTTTATTGAAAATTTAAAGATATAACACATAACTTTTAAAAGAAAGATTACAAACCACTGTCCGTAAAACAACAATCTCCATAAATCAGCTTAATGAACCATGATTGCATTATGCAAAATAAGTATTTCAAGAAAAAAAAACAAAGATATGCATCTGAAACTAAATTGATTTTGACAGAATAATTGGACTACCAAGCAAAATAAAAAGGGTTTTTTAATCTGGTCGCATTTTTATTAATAATGGATGATAATGGCAATATTTAATCAACAAACGATGAATTAACTGAATTTCATTTTAATATTTTAAATACACGGAATTTATTTTCCACAAAATGTATTTCATCAAGTATATCAGATGTTATCATCACGAAACTTTTATGCTAACAAAGCGTAGTCTATTATATTTTCAAAAGGCTTTTCTTATACGTTATATTCTAAAAATAAATAAGTACATTTATCGACACGTTTGCTTAACTAGTGTGTATTATATGTGGCTCTTATTGAATTATTTCGAACTAGCAAATCCGACCGGCGTTGCCCGATCCCGTCAAAAAATAATACAAAACGCGAAATCACTCAAAAAATTGCTGCACGAAACTCTTCTTCTGGTAACTCTTTGTATTTCGGAAATTAAATATAGAGATTTAAGTAAATTTAATACCTCCTCCTTAAATTTCTGGATAATTTGATTCAAAACAGGTCAGTTGTTGGTCAAAGATTAAAAAAAAAGTTACCGTCTGATTTTCACAAAATTTGCATTTTCGGAATCAGGAGAAAACTGTGAGTTTCGATTCAAATAATCAGATACTTTTCGTAATATTCGAGGATGAGTGAAAATGAAACTTTTTTGTTTTCTGGGATTATCAAGTCGGTAACTTTCTTTTGCGGTTTCAATAAAAATAGTCATTTTTGGCGCACACGCAGGAAAATCTTTTAGTTCCACCACCTTGCGATGCTTTTTGTTCTAAACAAATGATCCCACACGTGTCCCCGTTGTCTACGATACCGTATATAGCAGACGTGCTAAGCATGCGCTGCAAAATCTTTTACTTCCAGTTTCTACCACCAGGTGGAGCATTCTGGTTTAAAGAAACCTATTTCCGAACGAACTTCCGGCACTCGTCACTGTTGCTTGAAACACTTGAGGCACCGTGTAGAAGGCATGCAGTGCACGCGGAAAAAATCTGTTAGTTCCACTTTCTACCGCCAGGGGGTACCAAATCTCTCTCTTAAAAAATTAGTTATATCTTAATTAGTTCATCTTAAGTTGAATGAACCGATTCCGGTTGAAATCAGACCCACAGAACACGAGAAAATAAATCATCCTCTGGATATTAATATTCATAAATCGTAGAAACCAAGGGTTGAAAAAATGATACCGAAGTCTTTAAATATTGGGAGATCTCCGAAGAATATCAGAAAAGATTGCGTTTGAATCGGACCACGATTGAATGAAAAATATGTTAATTACATTGTCCAACTCCACGGGATGCAATTTGTTCTAAACAAACCTCTTTCCGAACGAAACTCCGGCACGTGTCCCTACTGCTTATGACGACGTATAGAAGGCGTTCTGTGCACGCGCAGAAAATCTTTTAGTTCCACTTTCCACCACTAGGGGTACCAAATCTATATCTTAATTAGTTCATGTTAAGTTGAATGAATCAATTGTCGGTGAAATCGGGCCCTTTGTGTGAATCGGACAAATTTTAAATGCAAAATTGTTTAGTTTCACTTCCCCCCTGCTAGGGTTGCACTCAGTTATAAATAAAACTCTTTCTGATCGAAACTCTGGCACGTGTCCCTGCTGCCTATGATACCGTATAGCAGGCGTGCTCTGCACACGCTGCAAAATCTTTTAGTTTCATTTTCTACCGACATGTGGCGCTAAATCTGTATCTTACTTAGTTATCTATACCTTAATTAGTTCGTGTTAAGTTGAATGAACTAATTCTCATTGAAATTGGGCCCATAGAACCCGATAAAATACCCCTCCCTGGTCATTAATGTTCAGAAATAGTGATAACGAAGGGCTGAAAAAAATTATACAAAAGTTTATCTAGTATCTGGGGACCTGAGAAAAGGTTTCGTTTGAATCGGACTAAAAATTAAATAGTTCTGATTTTGGAGGCGGGGGGATGAAAGATGGAGTTTCGATCAGAGAATTCGAACGCGATATTTAAACTACAACCGAAAACTCACCTCCCCACCACCAGCAACAGAATTTAGACAACGACGTTTAAAAATTAGGACATATCATTAACTTTCTAAACAGAAACAAAATGACTTTTCATTTTACATACAAAAACAGTAAGTTACCGTTGTTTATTTCTGAAGTCAAATACATAAAAGACGTACACATAAAAAAACTTTAAAAATCGCATAAAACAAATCTCAAAAATTCACAACCTGTTGTTCGAATTGCAATCAGCTGACGACCTTTTCATCTGCATCACAACTGCCCGATCGACTTCCATCTGTGCCTACAATTCTATCAGCTAACAATCACAACTCTCCTCCAATCGTGTTTGACTTGTAGTGGCCGATTTTGAAACAAAAAACGCTGCTAAACATGAAAAAAAGTTTAAAAAACTTGCAAAAAAGGAAATTAAAAGAAAAAGTCTAATAAAATAATCGGGATAATAAATGATCCGCCTTTCCCTTTTAAAATTATGATTTTTTTATCTGTAAAGAAGTATCAACTTTCTCCAAGCCAAAAAGCGTAAAAAGAAATGACGATTCTAAGCGTAACTCAAGCTAAAATGGAAGCAATCACCGAACCAATCAGGCATTCTGGACAAAATTACTTAGTGTCGAAAGGGAAAAAAATCGCCAAAAAATCAAAAATTGCTGTACGAATTTCGCATACACTTTATTGAAAAGAGGATAAAAAAGGTATATTGTGCTAAAAGATTGAAACCGGATTCCGGTAACTAATTTTCGTAAATCGCAGCGAAACGTCAAAAAACACTGAAAATCCCATTTTAAAAATCATGATTTTTTATCTGTAAAGAATTATCAACTTTCTCCAAGCTAAAAAGAGGAAAAAAAACTGACGATTTTGAACGTATCTAAGGCTGAAATGGAAGCGCAACCACCGAACCAATCAAGCATTCTGGCAAAATTTCTTAGTGTCAAAGAAAAAAAAAATTCAAAAAATTCAAAAATCGCTGTACAAATTTCGCATAAACTTTATTGAAAAGAAGATAAAATTTACTGTATTGTGCTAAAAGTTTGGAACCGGATTTCCGTTAGTAATGGGGGAAAAGCGCAGCAAAACGTGAAAAAACACTAAAAATCGCATTAAAATTAAATTCAAAAAATCTATTCAAAAATTCCAAAATCTGGCTTCGAGGCGGAAAAATTACATGTATATAGGTACCTTCCCACCAAATGTTGTAGCTCTGCGTGCAGCGGTCTCTTCAGAACACAACAGAGAAACAGACAAACCCACACACACACACAAACGTCCTTCTCTATTATAGTTGGAGATTAATATCGTGTAACCCGCATTATGATTGCGATTAATTTAATATCCCTTTGATAAATTAAATTTATATTATAGAGTCTCGATGATATAGTCACGATTAATACATCAAAACAAAACATAGTTGGAATCCACATGTTAAAATGTTTTCAGTGTTTACGGATCTGTTATAAAAATTAATGAGGAAATATAATATTTTCGGCCAATTTCTTTTAAAGAGATATTTGTTAGAAACATAATCTAAATACTTTAAAATTTATTCAGCCCTTGATGGCGCAACTAGCAATTTATGATCTCGTATTACAATCGTATCCTTTCATAGATAAGTTGAAAATGTTAAACTCATAATAATAACATAATGGTAACGACATGATAAAAACACAGATTTTCTTTCTGAATTTATTGCTTTTACTTCTTCTTATTTGCATTAAAATCAATACATTATTCTACCATATATTTTGTTGAAACTTTTTAATTATGTATAAAGCTATATCATTTACTAAGTATAGGTTAAAACATTTGTTGCAACTAAACGGCTTAGAAAATTTTACAAAATATTTTGAAATATGTTTTGTTATTGTTATTTGTATACTTCCTTATTTATATATTTGTTATTTGTTTTAAAATATACCTGGTAATATATATTCGTTAATTCCGTTTCGCCCAAGTAACTGGCAAATTGATATCGCTAGAACCATGAAATTCGTGTCTGAGTGTATTAAAACTGGTACGCACTACTTATATACATGGCAATACCTTCTAGAGGTAAACTGCGGGATTATTGTTCCAAACAACGGGGCGAGATACGGGAAAATGACAAACTTTATTAGAAATGCAAAATACTATTTTTTTTTTTTCGAATCACAAGCTTACGCTACTAATTACGTGCTAAATAGTGACATTATAAGCGCATTTAATATTGCTATAATGCTGCTATATATATGTGCTATAATGCACATTTACTATTAAAATTAATATAAGTTAAGTAAATTACCGTATGTTTTACTAAAAACTATGTTTTATTATGCTGGAATATTGAATGGTTTATCTCTGTGAATAGAATCTATATATTTAAAACGCTAAGCGTTTTGTTTCGACAATCCGTGAGAGCAAACTACTACTTCAAATTACATTATTCTTTTTTTAAATGAAAGATATTTGGTCACAGATTTGTTATCGTACATTCGTTTGTTCGAAAATTTAATTAATTAGCCGTAATCTTAAATTAAAATTTTACTTCTGCTTATGACGTCATAAAGTCGGCAATCGGATTAACGCCCACTGTTGCGACGTACAGAGTTTATTTTATGAACTCAATGATTGCGAGCATAAAAAATAAATATTAAATATTAAAAGCACGTGACTTTTAGGCCGAATTTTTTAATTTGTAAGTTAAAATATAGTTAAAATGTTTAAGTACTTCGGTAAAAATATTTATCCGGGTGTTTTATAAGCAAATAAAAATTCATATTTACTCTGACGTCACGGAAATATTGTCCATTGGGTTCATTTTATCATTAAGCATTATAACTTTGTTGATGCTATTTTTTTCATTACAATTAAATGCAAAATATATTTTTATTTGTATGCATGGTGCTTAAGCATAAATGTACGTGTGAAAAGTTTGTACCGTTGAAAATGACGTTATGCCTAGCTTGAAATGCATTTTAACATTGATAAAAATAAAAATAAAAATTTATATGATTGTGTCAACATGGCGTAATATTAACTGATATTTCAATTTTTTATTTTAAATATTAGAACTGGAGCCTTTATTGGTTGCTTCATCTTGATTGCATACCTTGATTACATGTTACCAATTACTTTTTTTTAAATTATATGATTAAGTTATAGGAATTATAGGATTTAAATTATTAAGATTTCCTTTTTTAATAAAAAAAATTCACAAAAGTAAAGAATTTCAGGAAAAAAAAAACTTGAAATAATGATTGTATTTTTAGCTAGAATAAACAATGTAAGGCTAATATTTTACAGGAATTATTTTGGTAGGTTTGTTGTAAGTTCATTTAACAGTTTCTTATTAGCGGCAAAGTCTTATTTCTTTCGCTGTGAATTTTTCTTTCGATGTCAAAAAATGGTAGTCTACTTTTGGACGCTAACCAAAACACAGTGGCAATATTTAGAAATGTATAACGGTTGTGACAACAAACGGCACTATCCTTTAGCTATCATCGCACTTACATCACTTCTAAATACTAAAAATTTAATTTTTTTACTACATTTTACAATTTCAATTCTTACATCCTTAATTAGAAAAAAAAATAGCTTTCGATTGAAATTTATTTGAAATCTGCCGCTTAATTTAACGACTTTTTAAATAATTTTCAAGCATGAAATATTTTTCAATTCTATCTCAACAATGACCATCCGTTTGTTTTAATAATGTAAAATAGCCCCTTGGAAAGTTGCAACAGTTGAAAATAGATATCCCTAACCTTCATGAAAAGGGAAAAAAATAATAAAAACCTGATAAATCATAAGATCAGATTATCCATAGGATAGAGTATTTTGGCGCTAATATAAAATCTGTCAAAAGAAAAAAAAAACTATTTTTAGTTTATGATTAACATAAAATTGATATGTTGAATTCGTTGATGTATATGTTGAATCAGAATATGCTAGGAACTGTTATTTATTATTTTTTTAAAGATCCATTGGATATTTAACTGTATAAGAGACCGACTGTGATGGAAAAGAAATAATCATCCTGATTATGTAAAGGGATAGAAGAAACCATACAAATAAATTACAATTTAAAACATTAAAATTCTCCCTCATCTGCAATATTAATTTATTATTTTTAACAAAAATTCTTCATTTGTACATAAAAATTGATTAGCTTAAAACAATGGATGCGTTTTAGAAGATATTGATTTGAAACGAACAATGATTAAAGAGGACATTTTAAAACTTTTAATTTAAACATTTTAAAACTTTTTTTAACGTCGAATTTCAACGGTGCCTTTGGGCAGATGCAATACATATGCGCATAGGAGCTCTTTCGATTGCATTATCACAGGAGGGGGGGGTGCTTATACTATGTTCTTTTATTTACTGAATATGAGATGAAAGTAGGAAATTTGTATGATACTTTATGATAGGACTATTTTATAGGTCTATGACCTTTTTTTTTTTTTTTTTTTTTTGTGTGTGTGTGTGTGCGTGTCGTGGGGAATATGGTGGTAATGTCAAACTGATTTGCATTACACATTTGTTTACGGAGTGTTCATTTGGAGTTTGCATCGGAAATAGCATTTCACTGGGGGTGGGGGATTTTTTAAAATAAAATATTTGAAAGACTCTTTCATATACGAAACCCTACTTAAATAATAAAGAAGCTTATTTTACTGATATTGTTATAGTATTTTTTCCGTCACGTTTTGACGGGTTCCATCTAGTATTCTTTAAGATATCTGAATACGTTAAAATGAACAATTTTTTTTCAAAAAAATGACTTTTTCTAGATTTATTGATTAGTTTTACATACAATTTTTAATTTTGTATTTCCGTTGATAAGAAAGCAAGATAAAAAAAATGTATAAAACTGTTCAAATCGGAAGGGATCAATAAAATAACCGGATAAATTATTTTAAATTTGTTAAAGAAAATTGAAATATAATATTTTTAGCAAAAATAATTTTTTAAGACTTTTCTTTATATTTAAAATAATCAATGTTTTATGAGAGTATGTGGAAAATTCTTCATATGGCAATAATAAAGTATTATTTATTTATTTTCAGCCCAGTTTTCAAAAGCCTTTGCAAACATATGTGCTTAATCCATAACTCTTTCAGATGTCCGTAGATTTATGAATACAAGAAGAAATAATATTAATTGATCTGACATGAAATATGGAATATTCTGATTAAAAGACATTTATAGTTGATATGCATTTTGAACGGTTTGAATGCCTAAGAGGGACTGCTCAGACTGGGAACCAGATCTGTAGAGCATAGATGTCCCTCCCGGTCCCTTTATTAAGGTCTTAAAAATATACATATTTCAGCTGGAGCTAAACCCGCCAGAGAACGCGACAGGGGGCGGGATGGAAATAGACATGCTAAGGTGATACCCCAGGTAGCACAAAAGTATGGGCCCATGTGAGACCATATGGGACCCATGTGGACAGATGGGGTCTAGCTGGGCCCATTTGTCCATGAGAAACCCAGGTAAATCTATGTAAATTGGTTTTGTAGCATGTGGTTCAAAGCGCACTTTTCGTGTATTTATTTTATTATTAGTTGTTTACTACTTTATTAATCCATTAAATTAATCATAAAAAAACAAGAAAATATTGAATTAATAGTATCTGTACAGCATTTGGTAAAACTATATAGATTTGCATGGATCGATATGGGTACCTATATAGATCTTAATAGAAAATCTATCAGAATCTGGGAACAACTTTTTAGCGTTACACATAGCCTTTTTTAAGTTAAATTAAAATAAAAGTTAATGATAATATAAATAATATGTAATTATTTACATTGTAATTAAATATTATCATTATATATTTAATAATGAAAATATAATATCTATGCAAATTGATTTTGTAATATGTCGTTCGGAGCGCATTTATCATGTATTTATTTTAATATCAGATGCATACTACTTTATTAATCATTAAATTAACCATAAAAACAAGAAAATGTTGAATTAATAGTATCTGTACAGTATTCAGTAAAACTACATAGATTTGCATGGATCGATATGGGCGACCTATATAGATCTTAATAGAAAATCTATCAGAATCTGGGAACAACTTTTTAGCATTACACATAGCCTTTTTTAAGTTAAATTAAAATAAAAGTTAATGATAATATAAATAATATGTAATTATTTACATTGTAATTAAATATTATCATTATATATTTAATAATTAAAATATAATATCTATGCAAATTGATTTTGTAATATGTCGTTCGGAGCGCATTTATCATGTATTTATTTTAATATCAGATGCATACTACTTTATTAATCATTAAATTAACCATAAAAACAAGAAAATGTTGAATTAATAGTATCTGTACAGTATTCAGTAAAACTACATAGATTTGCATGGATCGATATGGGCGACCTATATAGATCTTAATAGAAAATCTATCAGAATCTGGGAACAATTTTTTAGCATTACACATAGCCTTTTTTAAGTTAAATTAAAATAAAAGTTAATGATAATATAAATAATATGTAATTATTTACATTGTAATTAAATATTATCATTATATATTTAATAATGAAAATATAATATCTATGCAAATTGATTTTGTAATATGTCGTTCGGAGCGCATTTATCATGTATTTATTTTAATATCAGATGCATACTACTTTATTAATCATTAAATTAACCATAAAAACAAGAAAATGTTGAATTAATAGTATCTGTACAGTATTCAGTAAAACTACATAGATTTGCATGGATCGATATGGGCGACCTATATAGATCTTAATAGAAAATCTATCAGAATCTGGGAACAACTTTTTAGCATTACACATAGCCTTTTTTAAGTTAAATTAAAATAAAAGTTAATGATAATATAAATAATATGTAATTATTTACATTGTAATTAAATATTATCATTATATATTTAATAATTAAAATATAATATCTATGCAAATTGATTTTGTAATATGTCGTTCGGAGCGCATTTATCATGTATTTATTTTAATATCAGATGCATACTACTTTATTAATCATTAAATTAACCATAAAAACAAGAAAATGTTGAATTAATAGTATCTGTACAGTATTCAGTAAAACTACATAGATTTGCATGGATCGATATGGGCGACCTATATAGATCTTAATAGAAAATCTATCAGAATCTGGGAACAACTTTTTAGCATTACACATAGCCTTTTTTAAGTTAAATTAAAATAAAAGTTAATGATAATATAAATAATATGTAATTATTTACATTGTAATTAAATATTATCATTATATATTTAATAATGAAAATATAATATCTATGCAAATTGATTTTGTAATATGTCGTTCGGAGCGCATTTATCATGTATTTATTTTAATATCAGATGCATACTACTTTATTAATCATTAAATTAACCATAAAAACAAGAAAATGTTGAATTAATACTATGTGTACAGTATTCAGTAAAACTACATAGATTTGCATGGATCGATATGGGCGACCTATATAGATCTTAATAGAAAATCTATCAGAATCTGGGAACAATTTTTTAGCATTACACATAGCCTTTTTTAAGTTAAATTAAAATAAAAGTTAATGATAATATAAATAATATGTAATTATTTACATTGTAATTAAATATTATCATTATATATTTAATAATTAAAATATAATATCTATGCAAATTGATTTTGTAATATGTCGTTCGGAGCGCATTTATCATGTATTTATTTTAATATCAGATGCATACTACTTTATTAATCATTAAATTAACCATAAAAACAAGAAAATGTTGAATTAATAGTATCTGTACAGTATTCAGTAAAACTACATAGATTTGCATGGATCGATATGGGCGACCTATATACAGGTGGTTATCAAAATAATGGAAACACTTGTGAATGAAAGGGACATTTAAGAATTCCCTTCGTAAGCATTAAAATATAATCTTAGCTACCAGATATTTTTTAATATAAAAAGTACATGTATTAGGTAGTATGAGAGAGCTCTAGAAGAGTTGTCTACGTTTTGATTTTTTTTGTCAGAAGCGTAAAATGTCAGACCTCACAGATTTTCAAAGAGGCCAAATTGTAGGAGCCCGACTAGCTGGAGCAACGGTGACCGAAACATCCTAGCTTATAGGCGTTTCTAGAGGTACGGTGTCTAAAGTCATGACAGCATACACACAGCGCGGAAAGACAAGCTCAGCAAAGCAAAATAGTGGACGGAAGGAGAAGCTGAGTGAAACAGACAGACGGGTATTGAAGCGGATTGTAATGTCTAAAAAGAAAACAACTGCAGCCAAAGTGACCGCAGAGCTCAATCAGCATCTGGATTCTCCAGTGTCAACAATTACAGTTCGAAGATACCTTCATAAAGAGAACATTTACGGCAGAACAGCAATTCCCAAGCCACTTGTCACAGATGCTAATGCCAAACGTCGTGTAGAGTGGTGCCACAGCCACAAAACCTGGTCGATTGATAAGTGGAAGACTGTTATATGGTCAGACGAATCATCTTTCACACTTTTCCCCACAACAGGACGGGTACATGTCTGGAGAACACCTGCACAAGCGTATGATCCTGATTGCCTCCGTCCAACTGTCAAGCATGGAGGTGTATCGGTCATGGTATGGGCAGCCGTGTCATGGTTTTCTGCTGGTCCAATCGTAACCCTGAAAGGAAGGATCACTGGGGAGAAGTATAGAGAAGTTTTAGCTGACCAGGTCCATCCCATGATGCAAATTTTGTTTCCTGCAGGAGATGGAATTTTCCAGGATGATAATGCCCCTATTCATGCAGCCAGAGTTGTCCAATCATGGTTTGATGAACATGAGGATGAGGTGGAACATCTACCTTGGCCCGCACAGTCCCCAGACCTCAATATAATCGAACCGTTGTGGTTTATTTTAGAGCTTTCAATCCGGAATCGATATCCTCCACCGGCATCTCTCACGGAACTTTCACAATATCTCCATGAAGAATGGTACAATATTCCTCTAAACACTATTCAGAATTTGTATGATTCGATTCCCAGGCGAATCCAAGCTGTATTTACATGCCAAAGGTGGTCCTACGCCATATTAATAAAGAATTCCTTCAAAATCTAGGGTGTTTCCATTATTTTGATAACCACCTGTAGATCTTAATAGAAAATCTATCAGAATCTGGGAACAACTTTTTAGCATTACACATAGCCTTTTTTAAGTTAAATTAAAATAAAAGTTAATGATAATATAAATAATATGTAATTATTTACATTGTAATTAAATATTATCATTATATATTTAATAATGAAAATATAATATCTATGCAAATTGATTTTGTAATATGTCGTTCGGAGCGTATTTATCATGTATTTATTTTAAAATATCAGATGCATACATTTTTATTAATCCATTAAACGAACCATAAAAACAAGAAAATGTTGAATTAATAGTATCTGTACAGTATTCAGTAAAACTACATAGATTTGCATGGATCGATATGGGCGACCTATATAGATCTTAATAGAAAATCTATCAGAATCTGGGAACAACTTTTTAGCATTACACATAGCCTTTTTTAAGTTAAATTAAAATAAAAGTTAATGATAATATAAATAATATGTAATTATTTACATTGTAATTAAATATTATCATTATATATTTAATAATTAAAATATAATATCTATGCAAATTGATTTTGTAATATGTCGATCGGAGCGTATTTATCATGTATTTATTTTAAAATATCAGATGTATACATTTTTATTAATCCATTAAACGAACCATAAAAACAAGAAAATGTTGAATTAATAGTATCTGTACAGTATTCAGTAAAACTACATAGATTTGCATGGATCGATATGGGCGACCTATGATCTTAATAGAAAATCTATCAGAATCTGGGAACAACTTTTTAGCATTACACATAGCCTCTTTTAAGTTAAATTAAAATAAAAGTTAATGATAATATAAATAATATGTAATGATTTACATTGTAATTAAATATTATCATTATATATTTAATAATGAAAATATAATATCTATGCAAATTGATTTTGTAATATGTCGTTCGGAGCGCATTTATCATGTATTTATTTTAATATCAGATGCATACTACTTTATTAATCATTAAATTAACCATAAAAACAAGAAAATGTTGAATTAATAGTATCTGTACAGTATTCAGTAAAACTACATAGATTTGCATGGATCGATATGGGCGACCTATATAGATCTTAATAGAAAATCTATCAGAATCTGGGAACAACTTTTTAGCATTACACATAGCCTCTTTTAAGTTAAATTAAAATAAAAGTTAATGATAATATAAATAATATGTAATGATTTACATTGTAATTAAATATTATCATTATATATTTAATAATGAAAATATAATATCTATGCAAATTGATTTTGTAATATGTCGTTCGGAGCGCATTTATCATGTATTTATTTTAATATCAGATGCATACTACTTTATTAATCATTAAATTAACCATAAAAACAAGAAAATGTTGAATTAATACTATCTGTACAGTATTCAGTAAAACTACATAGATTTGCATGGATCGATATGGGCGACCTATATAGATCTTAATAGAAAATCTATCAGAATCTGGGAACAACTTTTTAGCATTACACATAGCCTTTTTTAAGTTAAATTAAAATAAAAGTTAATGATAATATAAATAATATGTAATTATTTACACTGTAATTAAATATTATCATTATATATTTAATAATGAAAATATAATATCTATGCAAATTGATTTTGTAATATGTCGTTCGGAGCGTATTTATCATGTATTTATTTTAAAATATCAGATGTATACATTTTTATTAATCCATTAAACGAACCATAAAAACATGAAAATGTTGAATTAATAGTCTCTGTGCAGCATTTGGTAAAACTACATAGATTTGCATGGATCGATATGGGCTACCTACATAGATCTTAATAGAAAATCTATCAGAATCTAGGAACAAATTTTTAGCGTTACATAACTTTTTTAAAGTTAATTTAAAATAAAAGTTAATGATAATATACATAATATGTAATTATTTATATTGTAATTAAATATTATGATTATATATTTAATAATGATATAATATAATATTTATGCAAATTGATTTTGTAATATGTCGTTCAGAACGCATTTATCATGTATTTAATTAAAAATATCAGATGTACATTACTTTAGTAATCCATTAAATGAACCATAAAAACAAGAAAATGCTGAATTAATAGTATCTGTACAGCACAAAATCTGTACAGCATTCGGTAAAACTACATAGATTTGCATGGATCGATACTGGCTACCTATATATATCTTAATAGAAAATCTACCAGAATCTGGGAACAACTTTTTAGCTTTACACATAGCCTTTTTTAAGTTAATTTAAAATAAAAGTTCGTGATAATATAAATAATATGTAATTAACTATTATCATTATATATTTAATAATGATAATATAATATCTATGTAAATTGATTTTGTAATATGTCGTTCGGAGCGCATTTATCGTGTATTTATTTTAATATCATATGTGTATTCGTTAGTAATTCATTAAATTAATCGTAAAAAATTATAAAATGTCGAATTAGCCAGTCGATATAGATCTTTATAGAAATCTGGCTGAATCTGGTACAACTGCTTTGCGATAGCTTATATCTACTCGAGTGGCAACACAGACGGACCATGGCAATGGCGGCTGTTTCAGGGAGGATCGCTGTGTTTACGTCTCAGAATTAAGGTAAGTACCAAGTACTCTGTAATGTATACTTGTTTTAACTGTTTTTTTAATCTTTTATGCATACAATTTATATTTGTATCTACAAGTTTTAAAGCTAACTTAATCCGTATTTAAATCTGCGATCCGAGCGTTTTATTTTTGACGACATTTATCAATTTTTCCGTAAGATGCCATGTCGTTATTAAATATGAAGGTTTTGTTCAGGTAGTTAAAAGTAAAATAATACATTCATTTCCGTTTTAAAATTTATTTTAATAGAGTAATCTATTTCCATATGCGATGTTAAGTTCTTGTTTGACACTAAATTTATTATTAAGGAACTTTTTATAATTATATAGCAACCATTTATATTTTGTTCTAATGTATTATATGGTGCATATTTTGCTGAAGAAACAAACTTAAATATGCCTTATTAAGCATATTTGGGCAATTTTTAGAATACATATATGTATGTATTACTTAAATTCAAAGAAGGCAGCGTAGGTTATAACCAGGGCTTTACAAATTTGATAAAATCTGGTAGCCAGCAAAAAGTTCTAGTTGCCAGTAAAAATAACCCCTTCCCCTTCATTGATTTTTTAAAAAAAAGGGTTTTTTATGAATTAATTGAGAGAAAAAAAGAAGCATAGCTTAGAATTATTATTGTGCTGTCCTTAAAAAAAAAACCCACAGTGAAATGTTTCTTTAAAAAAAAAAAACAAAAAAAAAAACACCCTTACTACATCAAATATTTTACTAAAGTCAATGTTTTTTGTTTTGTTCTGTTTTTATGCACTTTTTAGAATATTAAAAATAGTTAAAAATACCTAAGGAGTGCTTATTTAGTTTTAAAATAAATGAAAATAACAATTGCAGAATTCTGGCAAAACATGAGCGCTTCATATTCACAGATTTTCTTTTATAATAAAACTTTAGAATGATCTACATAATTTTTGGTACTTTTCGGTTAGCCGGGTGCCAGTGATATATGCACATATATAAATACATATGTATATACATACATATATATATGTATATATATTTATATGTAGATATGTGTATATATATATGTGTTTGTGTGTATATAACATGTATGTATATCACTGGCACCCGGCTAACCAAAAAGTACCTAATTTTTTTATGTTAAACCATTAATATGTAATAAAATGCTTCGTTTTCAGCTGATTATGTCAGGTGCAGGGTTGGCATTTTTGCCGGCAAAAAAGTATTTTTGCCAGGACAGTGGCAAAAACTGGAAAAAACCAGGGCAAAAATGGAAAAAAATGGCAAATTCTTATTGGTCTTTAATGTGTGATCTATAAATTAAAAAGGATCATAATGGTATAAATAATTGGATATTAGATTTAATAACATACCATTTAATATTTTTATTTTAATTTGCTAATTAATAAACATAATTAAAATAATTTTGTATATTTTAAATGTTTATAAAATAGGCGGGATTCAGTCTAATAGGAACTTAAGAACCAAATTAAAAACCAGATATCTATCTTTTTTTTCCCTTAACTACAGCATTTTGTCAGTCATCATATTTATTATTTCTACTGCCAACATTCTTTTATCTAAGCAAATACAAAACACAGAACAATAAATTATATACCATATAAAAGGATTTTGAACAAGTTTCTGACATAGTACACTTACATTTTGTTAAAACATGTTTCCTTATTAAAAATTGTAGTTAATTAAAAATTAAATTGGCATTGTTTTCTTAAATGAAAAGATAGATTTTCTCAAATTAGTGTTTTCACAAAAATTATCAATTTATAAAAAAAAAATAATAGTACAAAACATGGCATATGTAATAAGAGTACATTATTTGTGTAATATATAATATGTAGAATACGTAAGTACAACTGCGGATTATGGAGGATTATTCGAGCTAAAAGAGAGAAACTTCCCCAATTCATATTTTGCAGAAAAAGTGATTAGTAGTGTCAATGCGTATAATTGGTAGAGAAGTATCGAAAAAACTTGTGAGATTTCAAAAGACTTCTGCTCATTAGTTGCACATCTTGAAATATGCCCAGCAAGTAGTGCTGCTATTGAAAGATTTTTTTCGAATTTTTCATTTGTGCAAACTAAAATTCGAAATAGATTTTCTACAAATACTTTTTCTAAACTAGTTTATTGTTATGAAATGTTAAAACAGCAATAATTAGGTTGTGGTGGAGATATCACTGAATTACATGAAATTTAATAGTGTTCTGCTTTAAATATAATTTTATATAAATTGAATTTAGAATATAATTGTTTATTTGAATTTCTAACACATATAAACATAAATGCTTTACACATTTAGAGCCTGCACAATGTGAATAATCAATAATATTATGCGTATAATCAATAATAATTATTGTATAAACATGAATAAATAATTAAATTTTCTATTTATTTATATAAAATAAGTATTTTTTTCATTTATAATTTTGTTATACTTTTGTTTGTGTTTAACGTTTTGTTTGTTCATTTATAATTTTTGTTATAAGTTAGTATTCTTTCATAAAAAGGATAATTATATTTATTTAACTTCAAAAATAGTGCTTAGAGTTAAAAAATAAATTTAGAATATTGACTTTTAACTACGTATTAAGTTTCTTTTTTCTTTCATGAAATATTTCTTTCTCTTTTTCTGGGGAAAAAAAACTAAATGGACATAGTGTATTTTTGCCACCATTTTTGGCAAACACCTATTTTTGCCACCACTTTGGCAAAAACCTATTTTTGCCAGGACGGTTTTAACCAGGTTTTTTCAATTAAATATTTTCGTAGTCTTAGAAAACATTTTAAATTGAATTTCTTTAAAATGATTTAAAGCTAAATTTAAATATTTCAAAGTGCACCAAATTTTAATGAACATCAATGACTGACTGGCGGCTAGCCAAAGATAAATCTGTGGCTGGAAAATTAGATTCTGCAGAGATTGAATTCGGGCTGAATTATTAACTCTAAAATTAGATTCTGCAGAATTTTTTTTACTTTCGAATGGCAACTCACAAACATAGCCAAAGCTGCCGCCACATATCTTAGCAGACTATCAAACATAAACATGTGCAACTCACTTCAAAGTGGTACTTAGTGTGGCCAGTACGTTTGTTCTATTGAACTTTATAGTTATTCTTCATTTCTTTTTTTAATTTAAAATTAATTTTAAATAGATTGTGATGAGTCTGCATTTACAATGTAAGCACAGCCAAGCTGAAATCAAACATCAATAATTGCAGTTTTTGTCAAGCCTTAAAATAAGCATGGAAATGGAAATATTGATCCCATTTCTAAAAATATTGAAGGCGGATTCCTCTAAATTGACTGTTTCCTGGAGTGAGGAAACTCTTAAAGTTTTAGATAATTTTTCTAAGCCTGCTCTCTGAGAAAATTCTAAAATGCCTGTTTCAATGTTGCATTTTTTTTAACCAAAATAATTATTCTTTATTAATATTAATTAATTTTTAATATAAATCATAATTATTTTAAACTACTGTTTTTAATTCATAGCATCAAAATAATATCACGCGTAATTTCATTAAACATTAAAATAATTTGCAGAAAGTTTTTGGCTTTATACAAGTCTGCTGAGCACCAGTGATATATAATTTAATTTATATATGTATGTATATACATATGTACCTATTGTATATATGTATATAAATATGTGTGTGTATACATATTATGTAATATCACTAGTGTCCAGCAAACGTAAAAGTATTAATATTTGTTTTTATGGTACTTCTCTATTATCCCGTTGACCACTTTTCATAACAAAAAACTATCGCCAAACTGTAACGCTAAATAAACGGGAGAACTTTGCCATTGGAATATCAAAATAAATAAATAAATAAAATGTCGAATTAAAAACCACTTGATGACGTAACAAACACGTATAATGCTTCTGAATCAAGTAAATGGGAGTGCATTTTTGGTGTTTAATCTTACAGTTTGGCGATAGTTTTTTGTTATGAAAAGTGGTCGACGGGATAATAGAGAAGTATTGTTTTTATTTATAAAATAATTCGTTCTAATACAAATTTATTTTATATGAATTTGATACTGTATTTTTAAATATGGATTATTTTTAATTAAGTATACTAAATATTTGTTTACTATTTTCATATTATTGCTATTATTATTAAATTTATATTATTATATTCTTTTGTGGATTTCAAACAGAATTTGCACTTTTGATAATTTTAAAAATAACTGCTAAATCTTTTGGCTTGTATTTTATTTTTTCCCCCAATCTCTTACAACTGCTGATTCACTGTTATGGAAATGGAAATGCAATGATTATGATTTAAAGAGTCTAAAATAGTTCACATTTCACATTAGTGCACCAAAGGTAAAGAGATGGAGGAGGGGGGGGGGATTATTAAGAATGTTAAACACTAAACATTCATTAAAAAAATAAGAAATGCCATGATGTTTAAAAACCAATATAAAGAAAAGCACAAATTAGAAAGAATTCAGCTTACTGCTATTTCAAGGATATATTAAAAGACAGTAAAATATATATATATATATATATATATATATATCTTCCTCAATTGGGAGTCAGAGCTGTAAAAGTTGTATGCAAAATTATTACTAACCTTTTGGGCTTTTTTTTTTGTTTGTTTTTGAATGTGACATGTTTTCAGTACAAAATATTTTCACGCACATTAAACAACAATTATTTTTGTTTTCTCTTTTTTATGAATAATAATTATCCAAAGCTCATAACTTCATCCAGAAAAAAAAAACTGTGCCGGGCCTCTAAATTTTACAATGATTATCTGTCAAATGAAAAACAAAAAAGACCCCAAATTTAATGCTGTTGTGAAAGTGTAATATATTTGCATTAAAAAGCTAACATTACATATTAAAACGTAAAATTTCAGCTACAGTGATATTAAAGTAGCCAAGATCAAGGCTAAGCTATCGTATTCGCCCATGGTCTGCCATCTTGTTTTTTAAATCAAAACATATTAAACTTTTATTATTGAATATTAATAAATTAGGGTACTTTTCGGTTAGCCGGGCGCCAGTGATATATATACACACACACATATCTACATATACATATATATTACATACACATATATCTATGTATGTATGTATGTATATATATATATATATATATATATATATATATATATATATATATATATATATATATATATATATACACATATATATTTATATATGTACCTATATCACTGGCGCCCAGCTAACCGAGAAGTACCTAAATTAGTCAGTAAATTAAAATAATATGTTTATAATAAGTAAATAGGGATGAAAATTATTTTGGAAATGAGAATCAAACCATGTTTTTATTAAAAAATTTGGTACTTTTCGGTTATCCGGGCGCCAGTGATATATGTACATATATAAATATATATACATACATTTAAATATTCATACATGTATGTGTATATATATATGTCTATGTATACATATGCATATGTGTAGATGTATGTGTGTATGTATATGTGTGTATATATACATGCATATATATATCACTGGCGCCCGGCTAACCGAAAAGTACCAAAAATTTTTTAAGCAATCCCGCTTGTTTACATTGTGTTATGATCACTCTATATTAAAATAGACTGATTCATTTTTCCAATTGCTTATTTTATGTGCCTTTGTCTCCTATGGCACTGACACTTCAACAATTATGTAATGTAAATTATCCCCAATTTAAATTTTTGGGCTATGATGTCATACACTCACGCACAGTTTTTTTTTTTTTTAAATCGGTTATAAAAAGGGAAAAAGTCGCCAAATTTAGGAGATTTTTTCCCATAATGGCAACCTAGCTATTGTGTTAAATTATTGGTTTGGCGCAGGCTTGAAAATCACGCCAATCAAAAAGTCACCAAACATCGGTGCATGAGTGTAACGCATCTGTTCCAATTTTTGTTACAGTAATTCCTCCAGTAGGTTATAACTTTATCCTCTAAGTTAACTATTACTTCTTTTCCTGCAGTTATAAGAAAATATAAGGAAACATATAATTTTGTAATTCAGTCTATCACAACTTTGTCTGTGCATATTAGTTAAATGATAATTAAAACCATGTTTAAAAAACAAGATGGCAGACAGCGAGCGAATATGATAGCTGTTCCAAGACCAAAATAAAGAATAAACACTTTTTAATTTTTATTTTAACACGGAATATGAAGTTTTGAAATATGTTTAATGGATAGTATAAGGAGCATTCAGTTACATATTCAGGGCATGTTTAGGGAGATTCCCCCCTAAGGAAAGCTTCTGGATTTTATAGTTTTTGATGGTTTAGATGTGTAAAGTAAACTGACACACATATATATATAATATATAATCATCTTTTGAAGATAATTAATTTTAATTATAAATAACAATGCTTTTGTTAGTGTAAATATTTTTTGTTTTAATAATTTTTATTTTAAATATTTAAAATTTATAAAATAGTTTTCATCTTAAACTGTTTAAGAAAACAAACAACCAGATATAGTATGGAAAATTGTTTTAGACAGGTATTTTAGAAATTATTTTGGAAAATATCAGTTTCATCATCTAAAAATTAAAAGTAATTCATTCAAATCAAACTTATGTAGTTTGGGAAACAAAATCTGTAAATAAACGGGGTAATTTTACTAATCAGATAATCAGACCAGGGCCCGATTAGCAAGTTTTGTGCCCAGGGCACTTTCAATTTTTCGTGCCCCCATAGATTGGATGGTTTACTGATACTAGTTTTTTAGTCTACTTATTCGAAAAGTGTTAACTAAAAAAATTAACGTTTTCTGGAAAATTGAAAAGCAGTTTCAAGAATAAAAATAAAATATTATTTCTATTATTTATTGAAATGTGCTTTTAACCATAGATTGAGATATATTTATGTCATTTCATCGTATTAATATCTCAAACATCACATATTTTCAGTTGTGTCACTTTTCGAATAAATGTGCAATATGATACAATTGAATGACTTGATAAATACAGTACATCATTTACTATAAAATAATGATAGGAAGTCTACTTATTGATATTAAATGATACTGTTATTGATATTAAAGTACTGTTATTGATATTAAATGATAAAATGAAACTGAGTGCAAACAAAAGTCCTAAAAGTATTAAAACAACTTCTATTTTAAATTCTAATTTCATGCCCCTCAGAAATTTCGTGCCCAGGACGTGGGCCCCGGGTGCCCGTGCGATAGTCAGGGCCTGCATCAGACGTTGTGCTTAAATAGCTGAAAGTCCGATGTCCAGCTATTTTCTTGACAAATTTTCTGATTAGTAAAATTTTAAGCTTACATGCATGAAACTTGCAGGCATGTTTATTAAAGTTACTTGTAATTTATTATTATTTTTTGTTAATTAAATACATCGTGAGTTATGAATGATTTTTGTCTCATGATCACAGTTTTTTTTTCTCCTGCACTGTTGCATTCAGAAATTTTGTTTGAAACATCAACTTTGATAGCATGTTCTAAAAGATTTTCTGTCTTTACTGAAAAATAGAAAATCTTTTTGATTGCATACTTTCTAAAGTATCTGCCAATTTCATGCATTGGCAAACCAAATTGAATCCAAAATTGTCTGACAGGAGAAAATTATTTAATTCAATTTTTTTTTAAATAGTTATTGTTAGGACCTAGGTACATGATGGCCCTAGGTACACAAGTCTCCCCTACTTAATTTTAAAGAAGGGGACATAAGGTGTATGTAATAGTGATTAAAATGCAATTTTAAATACTATTTTCTGAACTTTTTTTTTTTTGCTTGAGCAAATTGAAAATATTCCGAGCAATTTAATTTTTGTTGAAATTTTAGAAAGTTTTATACAATGCAGTGCTTGAAATTCAATTTCCCCTATTAGGGGAATCTCCCTCCCAACATTTTTAAATGGGAGGAGGTGGGGGGGTTGAACTTGTTTGGGAGGGAGAAAAAAAACCACTATTGTTTTGCATGCTATTTAAAATACATTAATACAGATATGACAGAATACCATTGAAAAAATTTAAATCAGTGACTCAGAATAATTACTCAAAATATTTATTTTTAAAAAAGGAAGAAAGTCAACCTTTACATATACAACGACTATTTTAAACTTTCATCTTATGTTATGGGCCCTTAATCCCCTGACTGCCGAGCAAAAGGGTAAATTTGTAATGTTATTTTCTCTGCAATTTTCTAAAAATGCTAAAGAAAAAGAGAAATTATCAAACTTCATATAAAAAACTTAATTATGTGTATGAGTTTGTACCCTTGAGTTTTAAAACTGCTTTATATTTGTGGCATATTCTGCAGCATAGTGAATGGATATATCAGTTCACGACGGTGAGAAGGTTAAGAATTGGATTACTAAATGAAATTCTGAATTTAGATTTTCTTCAATTTATGGTGCTGAAGCCTGTTTCACAAGGTACCCTTAGGGAAAAAAATTGTGAATTTCGTCCGTCGGTCGAGGGAAAAGAATTGTGAAATTCTTCGATTGCTCATGAGAAAAAAAATGCAAAATTATCAGTCAGCTGTGGAAAAAAACAATGCAAAATTTTATAGTCGGGCAAGAGGTAAAAAACTGTGAATGTCATTTTTCTATTGCCAGACGAAAGCGGGGAAATTTGTTAATCTGTTGCAGAAAAAATCATGAAATTTGTCTGTTAGTCATGGTGAAAAATTGCAAAATTTGTCGATTGGTCGTGTTAAAATATTGCAAAATTTGTCAGTCGATCGCAGGAAAAAATTACGAATTTCATCAATCTGTCACAAGAAGAAACTGTGAAATTCGCCAATTGGTTGTAGGGAAATGTTGCAAAATTCATTAATCAGTCACAGGGAAAAAAATTAATAAAACAAAATTTCTGTTGTACATAACACAGGAAAAAAAAATTTAGAATTTCATCGGTCTGTCACAAGAAGAAACTATGAAATTCCCCAATCAATCATAAAAAAAATCGAGAAAATTGTTAGTTGGTTGCGGTAAAAAAATTGTGAAATTTGTTGATCTGTCCCATGGAAAAATCACGAAATTTGTCAATTGGTCATAGAAGGAAAAAAAAAATATATCGATTGGTTGCGAGGAAAAAAAAAATTGCAAACTTCATCGGTCAATCGTACAGTGTTCATACGCTTTTACCGCAATTTTTAATAGAATTTTTCGCCTTATTTAAATGCAGTAAAGTATTACAAATCCTGCAACTAAACGAGGCGTCTACAATTTCTGCTATTTAAATATTAAATACAAAAATTCTATAAAAAATTGTGGTAAAAGCGTACAAAGTCTGTCGTAGGAAAATATTGCAAAATTTGTCAGTCGGTCGCGGGACTTTATTGTCGTTTCATAAAGTAAAATTCTCCGGAAAAGGTTGATTTTTTTCGGTGTGGAGTCTCCTGTCCACAATATACTTTCATGCAGGATTTGAAAATTTTGTGTGTGAATTCTGCCACCCCGCTCTGAATTTCAAGCCCTGCAATGATATGTATGTTAGCATAAAACTAATCTATAATTTTAATTTTATTTTTTAAAAATTTTGTAAATTTGAAATATTTATAGATTTGTTGACTCTAAAGCTCGTACAGATATGCTTATGAAATTTCTTGTAACTTGACTTATGCATTTGTAGTTGTGCAATAAACTAAAAGTTAAATTTTGCATTGAATTTTTGATTTTGTACAGTTATTAAGAAAAAAAATTCTTTTACTGAAAATGCTGATATTTTCAACAAATTCAACATATTTCAGCAATTTTCAAAATTTTCAGTTTACTGCACAAAACAGATCCAGAAAATGTATTTAAAATGAAATTAAAATATTTTAAATTTAAAAGAATTGATACTTCTTTTTTTATTATTTAATTTAACAGATTTAACACCAAGTAACAGCAACTTTAGCAGATTGTTAATTTGGAGTCCATTTTTAAAGATGATGCTGAACGATGAGATGCTAAAGATGATTAATGTAAGTATGTTTTGTTGTTTTTATTATATTGGAATACGTGTTAGGAATTCAATATACTCTAAAAATATCATACAAACCAGTATTTACGCATATACTTATCTAAAAATGTTTGAATTACTCTTTATTTGTATTAACTTTTTATATTCAAATACTTTTTGTGATTTTGTTTTTTCATTAATACCTCCAAGTTAACATTTTTTGTCATTAGATAATTCCATACTGAAGGACAAACTGGTATTGAAATGCTGTAACTGGCTCCAAATTTTTTAATCTGCACTTATTCAACTTCATATTGTAAATTCTTTATCAAATTCTTAAATAATTTCCCCAAACGAGAAAATTCTTTTACAACTTGACCAAAATCTTAAAGATCATGTTATTACTTGCTGAAAAATATTTACATTTTTAAAAATGAAAATATTTTATTCTAAATATTGAATATATATATTATAGGACAAAATTAGCAATTGCCAGTCTGCGAGTAATACTGAAAATTTAACGATTGACTTTATTGCCACCACTGGCCGAACTTAATAGTCACACTTGCCAGTTGTGAAGATTGAATGGAACATGTGATTTTTTTCTGCTGTCGCTCGAGAAATTTTGAAACAATTTGCGAAGGTTTTCCTGAAACTATTTGGCAAATTTAGCAAATTTTTTTTTCCACCCATTTGACAAATTTTGCATTTTTTTTCTCAAAACCATTTGACGATATTCGCAGTTTTTTTACTCGAGACCATTTGACAAATATAGTGTTTTTTCTGCTATCGATTGACAAATTTTTAGAAATTTTTTCTGCGGTCGTTTCACGAATTGCACACTTTTTTAGCTGTGGTTCGACGAATTACGCAATTCTGTTCCATGATTGTTAGACTAATTTCGCGATTTTTCCCCCCATATCATTTGACGAATTTCACACTTTTTTCCCAAGAGACTTTTTCTTTAATTTTTTCATAATAGTTTGAAGGAACTTTGTTTCCCGCAATAATTTTGTGAAATTCGCTATAATTTTTGTGATTGATTGACAAAATCTGCTTTTTATTTTTGCGATTCCTTGACAAAATTAGTGTTTTTTTTTTTTTTTTTTTTGACAAATTTTGTGATTTTTCCCACTATTGATTGATGAATTTTACAATTTATTTCCTGGGACAATTTCCTAATTTCTTTCCTCAGACCATTTGATGAATATAGAGATTTCTTTCCAGACACAATTTGACCAATTTTGCTATTTATTCTGCAATTGTTTGACAAATTTCGTTTTTGTTTTTTTTTCCTGAGACCATGTAACGAATTTTGTGATTTATTTTATTAAGGATTTGTAAATTTGTTATTGGCCAGTGCTTAAAAAAACTGGCCATTGAAAACAATATTAATTTTGACCTTATATATATATATATATATATATATATATATAAAACTCATTGTAAAATTAAACAATTATATATTTAAAATGAAATCACATATGTGAAATATATTCAATAAATGAAATTAAACCAAACTGCATTCTGATCAGATTTTTCAGATAATTTAGGAAGTTCTTTTATCTTTATTTTTTCAAGTAATTGATGTCTGATAAAAGTACAAAAAGTGGATTTATTTCTTTAGGAGTTCATGGGATTCAAAATAACATCCAAATTGTAAAATTGTGGCAAAAATTTCAAGGCAATTCAAAATACAGGGTGGTCATAAAAAACTTTGCCGATATATATGGAGCTCTAGCGGCCAGTTCATTCAACCGATCAAGGTGAGATTTCAGATATAGTTATTCAGAGGTATGAGCTCAGGATTCTGTGAAGGGCAACAAAGTGGTGGTTACGGTTATAGGTACAGAAACTCGAAATTTTCCAATGGCAACGCCCATTTTTTTTCGTCGCAAAATGCTCAGTGCATGCGAAAACCCTGAAGAGCGTTGGAACCGTACATGTATCGCAAGAAACAGACTCTTTATGCAAGCACAAAAAACAGCTCTGCAAACGCTCCCCCCCCCCCCACCAAAAAAAAAAAAAAAAAAAACACGATCAGGACGTACAGAGGAAATTTGCATATGACAGAGTCAGTACACCAATCACTGATTACAACACAGATTGGAGAAAAGAAAACTTATTTTGATTACACATTTTCCACATGGGTGCCATCAAATGCAATTACACATTGCATGCAGGTGACTGTGGACAATACAGCCGAATGTAACATCACATGAGGGATGTTTGCAATCTCACGTTTGATAGAATCTTTCAAATCCGGCAAAGTTTGCCGATTGCACATGTACACTCTAGATTTGAGATAGCCCCAGAACCAGAAATCCGTAGGAATGAGGTCGGGGGATTGCGGAGGCCACGGAAATGGTAAATGGTGTGAGATTTCACTGTTGCCAAAATGCTGTTCCAGGACCCTGTAAACAGACTTTGCTATATGTGGAGGTGCACCATCTTGCATCCAAACGAAGTCATTCAGTGCATTTCGCTTTAGCAATTCTGGTATGACGTAATTTTGCAGCATTGCCGTATAGCGGGAGCCTGTTACAGAGCAAGTTACAAATCCCATTGGTGTCGCTTCCTCAAAGAAGTACGGCCCGAGAATAATTGTGCCTGCAATGCCGCACCGCACAGTAACTTTGACGTCGTAAAAAGGTACTGGTGCCACAGCGTGTGGATTCATTTCTGCCCAGTGCACTCAATTTTTGGTGTTGACACTGCGAGTTAAGGTGAAATGTGCCTCGTCCGTCCATAATATGCAAAGAGGCCAATTGTTATCTCCATCATATCGGATAAGAAATTCATTAGCAAAGTCTATACGTTGTTGATGGTCTCCCACTTCCAACATCTGGACGTGCTGGTACCGGTAAGGAAATATACAGATTACAGAGCGCAGTAGCTTTAGGATAGGACGGTTGATTTCAGTATATCCAATACATGTATATCTTGCAGTTTGCATGTGTCCTGTAGTCACTGTGTGATACACTTCCATAACAGTATCCTCAGGAACAGTTGGTTGTCTGGATAGCGGTCTATCACAGGTACAGCCAGTTTCTTCGAATTTCTTTAATAAATCACGAAGAGCATGCGGGCTACATGGGACACATATTTGACGACGGTTTCGACGGTAAACACGCAAGGTTTTCGCAGCATTCATCCCATTTTGATAATAGAGTTTTACCAATTCACCACGAACTGTCACTGGAAGTCATTTCATCGGCATGTGCATGCTCCTGACTGAATAACTAACATTCCCACCCCACTTTTTATCCATTTTCTACACTGACTATCTGGCGAATGGCGTTTTCCGTGATTGGTGTTTTGCCTCTGTCACATGCAAATTTCCATCGTGCGCCCTGATCATTTTTTTTTTTTGGCCATTTGCAGAGCTGTTTTTGTGCATGCATAACGCGTCTGTTTATTGCGGTATACATGCCGTTCCAACGCTCTTTAGGGTTTTCGCATGCGCTGAAAAAAAATGGGTGTTGCCATTTGAAAGTTTTGAGTTTCTGTAGCTATAACCGTAACCGTGAGCGCCATTTGTTGCTGTTCACATAATACCGAGCTTATACCTGTGATAACTATACATGAAATCTCATCTCGATCGGTTGAACGGACCGGCCGCTAGAGTTCGATATATCAGCAGTTTTTTTATGATCACCCTGTATACTTATTAGTAGGGTCATGATGATTCTTTATCAATTAGTTACAGTTTATAAAGAGCTTTTGTGTTGTTTGAAAACTCATATGTAAATTTAAAAATCAAGAAAGAAAACTGACAATAATGTGGGGGTGGGATAAATATCTTTTACGAGCTACTAGATTTTTTGCAAATTGTACAGTTTGTGTGTGTGTGTGTGTGTGTGTGTGTTCAAAATAAATTTTAAAGATTCATTAGGTTTCAACTGTTTCTATCTAGTTTCTTCTAATTAATATAACTTTTTGTTTACAATTTATATGCATACCAATATTTTATGTGCTTATGGAGTTTGTTTTTAAATGCACTTTTGTCATAACTAAATTTTACAACATACAAATTATGGTTTTGTCTGATTGTGCATTGTGTGTGTTCAAATATTTTCCGCCTTGACCACCTATCCTAATTTATACCCATGTAAAGATTATACTTGTGATTGTTTTGCAATAAAAATATAAATTTTTATTAAAAAAAATTGTTTATACTTTTCCCCCATTCTTCTCACAGAAAAAAGAGAGAGTTCCTAGATATGAGTGGGAAGAGGCAAAGATATTTCTGTCTCTTTTTTGTAGTTTAGCTCTTCTTACTGCTGTAATAATGTACCTCATTTTTCAGTATATCTTTAAACTTATCCTCCTCAACATACTGTTTAAAATCTTTACCCCCCCCCCAATCCAAAAAAAATTCCTATTTCTTACTTCGTAGTATAGATAAATTTCAGTAATCTAAATTCTCATAAAAATGTGTGTTTTTAGGTGGGGGGAGGGCGGCAAACATTTTCCAATTTTTCGCAGTTTTTATCAGCTTTTTCTTTTTCTTTTTTTTTCCCTTAAAAGCACTCTGGGGGAAAAAAAATCTAGAAAAATTCCTACATTTTTATTTTTAAAATTAAGTATGAACTTTTGAGCTGTATAAATCTAACTTAAAAAGAAAAAAATGGTGGCTGAAGCAAAAATTGATGCACAAGGAACATTTTTAATTAAATTTTATCTTATTTTTAATTTGGTATTATCCATCTATAAACTCATACAATGCTTCATCATAGCAATTGATTTATAAATATAAAGTATTATTGTCCACTGTCGTCTTAATTTTCAAATTAAATTATGAAAATGAAATGGGAAAAATCAACAAACAAAAAAATTTAAATATAGCTCAAATGTGAAAGTATTGCTTGAAAATTGAAGTGTCTGAAAAGTGGTATAAAGTTGTAATTATATGATTTTTTTCTGTTTTAAGAGACTGCTAGTCTAATGACAACAATCCTAAGTTAATGTTAAGGGGACTCTTTACTCACATATAAACATCCGCCTGCCAATGTTAAACCTATGCCCTGGTTCTTTTCGCATTTCTTGTTTGAATTTTAGCACAGTCTAACCTCGTTAACACGAAATAATACTGAGGTCCCGTCAGATCAGTCTGGAAATCAATGTTAATTAAGTCGTTTAACACGAAATGAAATTTCGGAAAATCCCGCTTAACACGATTTTTTTTTTCTCCAAAGTCCAAACATGATTCCTTACGCAAAGTTTTCAATATTTTAAACTTATATGTCACATCTTTTTAAAAATGGAATTTTTCTGATGGTTTTAAAAAGACCTAAAGTGGTAAAGGGTTTCAAAAAATAGTGAACTATTGAATTCCTGACTAATTCATGCTTTTCTTTGTCCTCTGATATGCGAAAGTTTTCACACAACCATATCAGCTATAGATCATCGGTCACAGTGAAAGTTTGAGTGAAGGAATTTCTTTTTTGAAAGTGATTTGATAGTATTGACAGTGACGTAAACCATAAACCGGATTTATGATATCCTCTATTTTCGGGTGAAAGAAGTAACAATCCCTACTTTACCATCTGACTTACATAATTGAAACTCTGTTTGCAGTTGTTCTGTAGAATTCTATGAAAGAAAATTTGAAAGCAGCAAGGTCATCTTTAGAAACCAAGCAAAACATTTTAAACGCAGTCAGCGATAAAGTATCAGAAATATCAAAGAAGTCATAAAATATCAGAAATTGCAGCTATCAGGGATTGTATGGGATACCCAACAGCACACTCTCTACGATTTTAAAGAATTGTGAAAAGATTTGAAGTGGTTTATGCTTTGAGTCAATTCGAACTAGTAAGAAAACGACTTTGTACAGTAAAAAATGAAGAAATTGAAATTCCTCTCTTGCTGTGAATGAAAGAGACAAGAAGCCAGAGCATTGTTCTAACTGGTGCAGTTTTGCAAGAGAAAGCACAGGCTGGTGCTCTTTGTGGGAGCTATTTCACATGTTCTAATGGATGACTAATAAGATTCAAAGAGCGTCATAGAATTATCTACAATCGAAAAATGGGAAATCCTTGTTTTTCAGAGTACGTTTGCTTAAATGAATATATGCTGACTTCGGATGTGATGCCCGACGAAGAAATAAATGCTGCATTAGCTGAAAAGAAGATGACAACACCAGACACAAGTGTAAGAAGAGCATGAAGAAATTGACACAGAACGGAAAAGTTCAGTGTAATTAAATGAATCTACCGTAGCATTGAAAACTGTACAATGTTTCATTATGCAACAACAGGATGCTTCCCGTACTTTGGACAAATTAGATAAATTCCATACGTTCCTAAAAGAAGTACTGAACAAAAATTGATGGACTCAATAACAGACTGTTTAAAAATATGTTTAGCAAGTAAATAAATTTATTACTGCCCAAAATGATGATCAATTTGTTTTATTTTTTAATTAAATTTTCTATTTTTTATTAATTTGTGATTTTAAGGACAGACATATATTTGTAGGTTAATTCATTTAGTTTTTATATCTAACATAGACGGGGCGCCACTATTGTAACGGTTAACACGGAAAAAAATTGTAGTCCTTTCAATTTCGTGTTAACGAGGTTCGACTGTATTTTCAAACAAAGTTTTTTTTTTTTTTTTTGCATAGGATAGCTGAGATCAATCTTGAATTATGGCTATTTTTGATTCGATTTTGGTTGCAGATTTTTTTTTTAATAAAGGTTTTTTCACTTTCGAAACTAGTTTCGAAAGTGAAAGAACATTTATTTAAAAAAATCTGCAATCAAAATCGAAAAAGTAAAAAAATAGCTCTATTAGAGATAGACTTCAGCTTTCCTGTGCAAAATAAAATCATTTAAAAATATTAAAATTCAAACAAGAAATTTGAAAAGAACCTCTCCATAGGTTTAACATTAATGAGCAGATTTCTGCATTCTTAATTATCTTATGTGTGCACAAGCCATTTTATATCTTAAAAATTTTACCCTTACTTTTTTCAAACAGGTGGTGAAATTTACCAGAAGGTTGGAGCTTATGTTACCAGACTCCGAATATTATATCAAGCTTTAAAACCCGGCATGTATTTATTAATGATCTTCATTGTAAGCTCTTCTTTCGATTTTTATACGAAAAGAAGTAAAGGCATAATTTTTTTACTTTATTTTTTAAACCAAAGAGCAGACAAGGTACATAACCCTCAGTAAACTGTTTGAGGGGAATCTGTAAGTAAAATAAGATTATAATTGAAAAGTATTAGTCTGATATTTTTTAATCTGTATAATTTGTACTTTCAATAAATGGAGCGGTGTACCGCAAACCAACTAAATTGTGTTCCTACTTTATTGTATAGGTGCCCATTTTTATTTCAGCTATTGCAAGACTGCCATTGTCGACTTTTTTTTTTTTTTCTATCTCTATTTCGAAAAAAAAAAAAAAAAAAAAAATTGTGATGCTGTATTATTGTTCAGAAATATTGAATAAAATAAGAAGAACAACAAAAAAAAATTGTTACCAGTGGCAGCCCTGCTATTATCAAATTAAGGCTAGCAGAGTAAGTAAGTATGAAACTGTGAAAAAATAATATTTTTGAATGAGCTGCTTACCCGAGGAAATCGGCAAAAATTTTTTCTACTCGCAGTGACCTTTTTGAGTGCTCTATTGAAGCCAAAGATAAACATCAAACTATTTATATTGTTTTAAACACAAACGTGTTAATCGTCTATAATCAAGCTGCATGCAATGTGTTTTTTAAAAAGTTATGCTTAAATTATTTTTTAAATAAAAAATAATCAATAAATTGAAATACAGTTTTTAAATTAATTGAATTTGAAATGAGATATTTTTTCTTCTATTTGACAGTGTAAAAATATGTGAAGGTTAGAAGTATTTAAATTTGTGAAAAAAAGGATTGCTTAAATTATTGCAAACTTAGACTGTCTAAAATTGTGCTATTAAAATGCTTAAAACCTGAAATAGTGGTATGAAAAATCTTGTGTAACCATTGTACCTGTGTTTATTAACAATATGAAGAAATATCTAAATATTTTTTACTATTCAGTAAAATGATAAATTTTTATTTATAGAAAAAGTAAAACTTGTTGAATCACATATGCACACCTTCCCCACTCCCATCGGACAAAAAATGCTTCTCAGGCTGCATGGGTGCACACATGATTTGCATTAAATAAATGTATTTAGCTTCAAAAGTTGATAAAAAATTGTGGTTATTTTTTAAGAAGTAGGCTCAAATGTAATATTTTATTTATTTATTTTTTTTTTTAAATTACGGTGGTCAATGTGTTAACTGCATAGTTTCGGGTAGCTCTGTCAAAATATAATCTTCAATTGAAGTAGATTTCTGATTTTCTACATATTTTCAAAATTAAATGTATTTCATTGACATTTCTACTTTGATCATCTACTTTGCTTAATTCTTATCTAATATCTTGCTTTATTGTTTAATTATTACTTTCTACTTAGCCCAGTACTCAGTTTACAGCAGATCAACTTGTTGAGATTATTGAACGAAAAATAAATAATTATAAATTCAGTGCAAAAATAAATAATGTAATTTAATTGGTGTAGAAAATCAGAGTAATGATTTGCCAATTAATTTGATCTGGGTTGTTTCTGAGAATTTCTTTTGCTATAGTTAGTCTTTAATTTGAAGCTTTTTATTTCAATTTCAATGATACAATGCATAGCATATAACATAAAACTATGCAATGATAATAAATTCTGTAAATTTTTTGGGATGGGTACGTTCTAGTGTGGTTTAAAAATAAATCTCATTAAAAAAAAAAAAAAAAAAAAAAAAAAAAAAAAATTGAATTTAAATATTTTTGAGAAAATTCATGTTTCACAGTGTTAAAATTTACTTTGACTGTTTTATGAAACATTTTGAAAATGAGGAGTGTCAAACCATTCATGCTGCTCAGATACTAAATCTTATGTTTTGGTATTAAGAAATAGGATAATGAAAGCTGATTGAATTCATGGTTTTACACTTATTTTCTATATGGATAACAGAAATATTCAATATTGGTCTAAAGTTTTTTTATATTGTTAGGATACTTTGACTGTGTGCTTAGCCTGCGAAAATATTTTTAAAGCTAAACAAATTTTGAATCGTTATAACTATTTCATTTATGATTATATTTTAATATATAGATATGACATATAACCACAAATTAAATAGTTACAGCAGTTTTGCAACTTTTCAAAACTTTACAGTTGTTAAAGTACATTACTAATGTTATTTTTAAATCTGTAACATGTAAATCCTTATAGATCTGTGTAAATAGCTTTATAGATCCATATAGATATATATAAATAACAAATATGGGCCCATATGGAAAAAAAAGGAGACATTCTACATGGGCCTATATAGGTAGCCCTTATAGATCCATATAGATATCGCTATAAATCTATGTAGTCATCCATATAGATACATATAAATAACACATATGGGCCCATATGGAAAAAAAAGTGGACATTCTACATGGGCCTATATAGGTAGCCCTTATAGATCCATATAGATATAGTTATAGATCCGTATAGGTAGTCCTTATAGATCCATATAGATATCGTTATAGATCTACATAGGCATCCATATAGATATATATAAATAACACATATGGGCCCATATGGAAAAAAAAGTGGACATTCTACGCGGGCCTATATAGGTAGCCCATATAGATCCATATAGGTATCGTTATAGATCCGTACAGGTAGCCCTTATAGATCCATATAGATATCGTTATAGATCTACATAGGCATCCATATAGATATATATAAATAACACATATGGGCCCATATGGAAAAAAAAGCGGACATTCTACGCGGGCCTATATAGGTAGCCCATATAGATCCATATAGATATCGTTATAGATCTGTATAGGTAGCCCTTATAGATCCATATAGATATCGTTATAGATCTACATAGGCATCCATATAGATATATATAAATAACACATATGGGCCCATATGGAAAAAAAAGTGGACATTCTACGCGGGCCCATATCGGTAGCCCATATAGATATATATCCCTGACCCACTTTTGCCCACATGGGCCCATAAGGATGTGCTGCCTGGGACTATCTTAATGTACATTACAGGTAGTTCACTGCCAGAGACATACCTCCAGCACGACACTGGGCAGTGAAGATGGTTTATGATTGAATGGTGTTCATACCAGGAATGAAGTCCATATCTCAGGAGCGGGTCAAGTTAGAAAGATCCATCAAGAACTTAAAGATGTTTTTCAGTTTATTTAAAAGGGCTGGGCGGGAAAGGATATTATCTAGCCAACCACTAGGGGGAGAAGAGGGGCGACGGATGTGTCAGCGAGCTGTAAGGGGGCAGTTAAAATAGAAGTGTGAGGCTGACGCCTCTGCGCCACACTCACAGGTGGGAGTACGGGCCCTTTTAAACCTGTTTAGATATGACCCGAAAGGACCGTGTCGCGTTAGGAAGGCAGTGGTTGAGGGAGTTAAAGTAATAAGATTTCAAGATACCGCCGGGACTATGTCATAGGTATATCTACCTTTCTCTGAGTAGTCCCAGTGGTCTTGCCACTGCTGCAACATAAGCATTTTAAAGGATCTTTTGATATAGGAGTGGGGCGCAGGTAGCGAGATGTCTATGGATGTTTTTGTCGTTGCTTCCTTTGCTAGCATGTCCGCAGATTCATTGCCGAAGATCCCCTTGTGTGCTGTCACATGACCTAGCGAAGTTTTATGTAGCAGGTTACTAAGTTGGGTTTTAATTTCGTGGATTTGTGGATTGATGGTTCTAAAGGCGTAGATTGCCTGCAGGCTGGATAGGCTATCACTATAGATGGGGATTGCAATGGTTGTTTGTTGCTCCGAAATCCATTCTAGAGCTTTGTGGATGGCAAAGAGTTCAGCCTGATATATCGAGTTGCAGTTGTTTAATCTGCAGGCCCACCGGTGAGTCAGCACTCCGCCTTCCGTAGCACAGAAAGCTGCGCCTACGCCGGTTTCGGTGCATGAGCCGTCAGTGAAGACTGTTAGGCGGTGGGAAGGGGAGTAGGAATTGCATTAAGTGTTAACTTGGAAGTGGGAAGTTTCATCAGCTGGGTGAATTTGCCAGCTCTGTATCTTGTGTTGAATGGCTAAATGCGGGAAATGGATTTGTGTTATGGCATTATTATGTAGGTGTAAGTTGTTATTCCTGTGAAATTCGTATAGAATGGTAAATGTGATAGGAGGGATGCCGGTAATGACTGCTAGTGCATCACTAGAAATAGTTTTATATCCTCTAGAAATCTGCAGTAGGAACATGCGTTGGATGTATAATAATTTTATTTGTGCTGTCTTGGTTAGGTGGCCTCCCCAAATTCCTGCACCATAAGTTATGATTTTTTCTGTTGTTGTTGTGTACCATATTTTTAGTACCCCATGATTTAGATGTTAATTTAGTGGAGTTGTGGTAGTAGTTAATGAACTTAAGTTTTAAGTAATTTATGTGTGCAAACCAATTTTGGTGTTGGTCTATGGTTAGGCCTAGAAGTTTTAAGGTGGAGACATGGTGTACACCGATGCCATTAATTCTCATGGTTGGTTTCCTTTTTAGTTTGTAGGGTTTCGCGAACGTGAGGGCTTGTGATTTTGCAGCTGATAGTTGCAGGTGTAGAGACTCCAGGAGCTGGCAAAAAAAGGGAAGGGCTGAAGCTGCCTCAAGTTCTAAATCCAGACGCCTTCGACCAGAGAAGATGAAGCTGAAGTCATCTGCAAAAGCAAAGAGGAGAAAGCCTAAACGATCTAATTCTTTGAACGGTTTATATCTGTCTAGAGAATAATGCTTAAAATGATCTATTCATATTTATTATAAGTAAATATTTTTTGAAAAATGTATTGTCACCCCTGCTCTTTATTTTAGTAAGATATTCATCGCATCCTATTAAAACAAATTTTAACTCCTAATAAAGCAAGTTCCTGTTTCTAAGCTAATACTATACATACAATTGTTTTTAAGCTGCATACAACTTATGGAGAAGAAATGAACAATATTTACAATCTAAAATTAAAAATCATTGATATTTTTTAATCATGTTTTAGAGTATCTTGAAGTATGATGTCTCATTTTTCAAAGAGTTTCAATAGATTTTGCTGACTTCTGTTCTTAACCCATGACTCTTTTCAAATGTAGTAGATTTATAAACGTGCAATAAAAATTTTATTTATTTATCTGACATATTTATTATTCTTATTTACATGTGTAGTTGACATGAGTTTTGAAACGTTTCTGTCTATCTACAAAAAAATGCTTAGCACGATTTATACTGCTCTATTGTGAGAATGTAAAACTTTTTTGATAAATGTGTTGGCACTCCTGCTATATATATATATTTTTCCTACTAACTCCATTTGGTGTTACATATTTCAATTAGTTATGTACTTCGAATTATTAGCTAATTCAATCCTCTGTGCATTAATCACGAGTCACGCTCGTGATTAATTCAAATTGTATATTTTACTTACCACGAGTCACATTCGTAGTTTATTCACAAGGCACAGATTACTCATGACTCCCAGTTTTCCTAAATATTTCTACATCATTTCCTACCACTGTTTGAAATCAAAACTCTTCGAAGTATATCCCTCTTAACATGTGTAATAGAAGTCAACAATAAAGATTGTCGTTTGAAAATAGTGGTAGCAAAGTCGGAAATTTTTAGAAACACTGCGAGCCCTGGTATACTCAAATCGAGTGACACTTGTGATTAATGCAAAAGAAGTTCTTAGAGAAAGGTTCTTCTATATTAATATGTCAAGTTCTACATCTCGGCAGAACTGGCGTGCGGAGAATTGGCAAATTTCAGCTTTGAGAAGAAAATGGGTGTAGTCGCCAGTGCCTCCTCGCTCTTTCCTTACAGCAGGGTTCTCTGATCTGCGAGAACTTCGGCGGCATCTGAATCCCCGGCGGCATAGCTTCCGCTCGCTGTTCCATGGAATCAGCGGACGCAAGATACAGATCTGTTTCTTTACTCCGTTCTGGATTGTCAACAGTAAATGAGCGTGTCTTTTTGTTTTTGCAGATTCACTGGTTGAATAAAGTCATTGAAAAAGTCATGCTAAAAAGAAAATGATATCTCTTTCAGAAGTGATAATGTTCGACGCTTTGTTATACAATATTTCGTTTAATCATCTTGATATTATGCTAAATTTCAATCACAATATTCTTTATAATTCGTTTGTAATTATGCCGTGTGTTTTCTTGATAATTGCTACAGTTCAACAGTTTGACATATCTGGTACTTCCATGTATTTATGCGGTACAAAATCTAGGAAGTATCATCTTTAATAGAAAAACTCAGATTAGTGAAAAGTTTTCTGTTAGATTCGTCTCATTAGATTCAGAAAAAAAAATCTATCATCTGTACTTTAATGTAAAGTTTGTGGCATGATTTCAAAGCATTCCCAATTCCAAATGTCACATGTGAATTTATTCGGAAATGATGAAATTGTGATCTCCTGGAAAAATATTATACTAAGTGAAATACGTTCTTTCTGTGCATCCGAATAAATTGTTTTGTGTAAATTTCAGTGAATTTTGTGAACAGATTCTTTAAGATATACAAGAAAAAACGTGTTACAAAATCATTCTTCATAGGTGTAAAAAATTGCAATCATTCACCATATGATAAATTATTTGTTGAGTGCTAATTTTTCAAAAGAGGATATATACCTACTAAAACAACTGCCATACACCTGTTTCTTTTATATATGTATGTGTGTGTGCCAATTAATATTCAGGTATTATTATATAATGATTACTATAAATGATAATTTTTATTATCATTTGAAATTAACTATTATCATGTGTTTCTTATTTTTACTATTGCATATAATAATTTCTTTGTATTTTTGTTTTCTTATAATAAATAATCAAGTTCTATTTCATGCTTATTCTATTATTTGTGCTTTATCAGATTTATTATAATATTTTAAAGATATTTTTGGATTAATTCGGCCTTTTTATATTTATTCCAAATCACAGCCCAATTACTTCTGCGTATTAATTACTTTCCTCTATTCTTTAATTAAATCAATTTGACCCCCCCCCCCCTTCTACAGTGTTAATAAATGAGTTTTATCTCTAAATAATTAGATTTCGCTGTTACTAATGTTAGATATAGGCTTCCATTTGTGTTACATACTATTATGAATTAGAAATACATTTTATTTACAGTCCAGTCCATGGTAAGAAACCACTGATAATTTATTTAAGTCATGTTTTAGGAGAACTAGATACATGATATCTCATTTTCAAGGAATTTCAAAAGACCTTTTCTATCTTTGATCTTAATCCACTTCTCTTTCAGATAGCTTATTTATAAATGTACAATTAAATTCTACTCATTTATCTGACATGCAGTATTTATTATTCTGACTAAATACCATTCATTGATACGTGCATTTTGAATTGTGTATGTGTGTAAAGATAATAATACTAAATTTATATTTAATATTTTTTAAGACGATTAAAACATATTTATTGTAAGCACGTTTATGAAAAATTATACTCATAAATGTGTTGTCACTCTTGTTGTCTCTTTAGAAAACAAAATTCTTCACTTGCTACTAATTATATATCATTAGTTTTTTTAATATTTTCGAACATAGTTGAAAACACTTATGAATTCGGTTTGTCTGTGTGACCGTCTGTGCATGGTCTAAATCTCTTTAATATTTTCGGTTTCCCATGTAATGGAAAGTGTTTAATAAACTATATATGATGCATGATTTATTGTTTTTCATTAATAACGAGTAATGCAAACAGTATAAAAGAACTTCGCAAACGTATGTTATTCATCCCCCACTCTTGTAAATAATAGTAGATTTATGCATGTGATATACAAATCATTTATCTAAAATTATATATACTTCATTTATACTAACTGTAATTTACGCTTAATATGAATTTTGATGTGTTGATGCATATATGAAGATAATGCATAAGGTAATCTATAAAATTTTATCATGCACATTTTTATAAATTTTATTGATAAATGTGATTTTAATATTATTCTTCCTTTTAATAAAATATTCTTTATCTTGTTTTACTTATATGTCATTGGTCTTAATTTCATAAAATATTCTTCATCTCTTTTTAATTTAAAATTTTTAGTTTTCATTTAAAACATAGTTTTTATATTCTTTTAATTTTTAATTTTTAGTGTTCTTTTAATGTATTCCCTTCATTTCATCTATGTTCCAGTTTAAAACTAAAGACTGTTGCTTTTTATGCTACACACAAATAACTACTACTAATATGTATTGTAAATCCAAATGCGAAACCACTGATAATTGGTTTTAATCATGTTGTATTGCAAGCTTGTGATGTCTTATTTTCCAATGAGGGCAAAAAAAACTGTAGATTTATAAAAATACAAAGTAATTCCATGCATGTATATGACATGAAATACTGATTATTCTTATAAATTGACATTCACAGCTAACGTGAATTTTTAATGTTTGTGATGATGTATGCAGTTTCATTATAAGCACCTCCGAGTACACCTGCGCATTTTAAAAACTGTGTAATCACTTTTGTTCCTTATTTTATTTTGTTCCTTATTAACTCCTTGAGGGGCACCGGTATATAATATATGTCATTTTTTAATATATAACTTTGCCACCAGTATTATTAAATAAAAAAGATTTATTATGGTAATTTGCAGATTGAGAAGGTAAAAATTCATTATTTAAATTTACTGGTGTCAAAAATCGCAAAATGTAGCATTTTTAGACCACGTGCTTGCCCTCCAAGGGGTTAATAAGCTTTTATTTGAATTCTAATAACATGGCATCAATCGCGCGGTTGCCCCAAGCACATAAAACTTTTATATTTTAATTTGTATTTTATAGTCATAAATTATATCTTCAGTATCTATGTTTTTACACGGTTTCTGTCAATAGCAACTGCTAGTAGTAGATGTTTTGATTTTATTTTGGGGGAGCAATCCTTTTTTGGAAGGCGACCTGCAACTAATGTGTCCTGGAAACCGCCTGCGACAACATGCCTCTGAAATTTCTCACTATCATTTGTTGTTTGCGTAGATGACGGATATGTAATTTTCTGCAGAAATGGAATGATTAAAAATTGTGATGCTTTAGAGACTTCAAATAAAGTTACAGATTATGTTACTAAATATGAAATATATTATGAAATTTATAGTAGTCATGACAGCGACATTGAATTTAAAGCAGATAATAAAACATTCAAAAAATTCCAATTGAAGAAATTACATTTGTAAACGAAAAAATTATATAATTTAGGAACATACAATCCTAAGCCGCTAGTGATATCCAGTTAGTGACGCATCAGTACGCAAGTCCAAGGACTGATATATGTTGTATCAAGTATTACAGATGTTGCTGCGTCCGTTTCCAATGCTATAAAAATATAGTTGATTACACCATTATCTCTATTGACAGAATATCTGTAAAAAATGAATAAAGTCAGGATTCTAAAATTACAGATGAAATGGAGATAAGGAAATGGTTGGTCTTTTCCTCTCAATTTACTCTCCAATTAAATTGAATGAATTTAAATGAAATGAATTTTTAAAACATCAAGTAATGATTGATACTCTCAAGGATTATACTTATATACGTAATTAAGTTTTTTATCTAAAGTTTGAAAATTCAGATTTTTTAAGCATTTTAAAAAAATTACAGAGAAAATAACATTACAAATTTGCCCTTTTGCTCGGCGGTCAGGGGATTAAAAACTGATATGACATATGCTACAAAGTATATGTTTTAAACATGTGTTTACCTCACAATCAGCGCTTAGATAATCAAATAACATTAAAAGTTCCTGAAATACTTTTCCTGTCTTTTATAAATGGTCAAATATCATTTATGAAAAATATTTTGTATCTACCAAAAATTAGATTTATGTTAGAAATTTATACCAGAGGTTTTATGCCTTATTAATAGCCATTAAATGAAAATAATAAAGTACATTACAAACATATGATATTATCCTTAGTTTTATTCTACTTTCATTTAATAAACTTTTTCTAAATCTGTTAAGACCTTAGCACTGTTATTAAACTTTTTGCATGCATGCATTATTAATACCAGTAAAATTTTCTTTTCTACACTTTCTTTGAACTTATTAAAAATTTTGTGTGAGAATTACAAAATGTTCCAGGCCTATTCTATGACGTACGTGAACGTGAAACAGAAAGAACATGTTTATCGCATCTGTTATTAAGTGATTTTTATGCATTTGTTATGTAACATTCCAGTAGTTCATGATCCTTTCCAAATTTTTTGATAAGATCACGTATCATTCCTGAACATATGCTTTCTTCGTGATCGGCAGACATTTATTCGAAAAAGATTGAAAACTTCGCAGTTGCCATTCTTTTTATAAAAGATCAAATATCTTTCGAGAATAAAAGGTTTCTAACCAACAAAAAATGAAGTTAAATGTCGTATTAGATACTTATATAATACATATTAAATGAAACTAAATGAACGGATGCAAAATATATGAAATAAATGGACAAAATTGATACCTTTTGTCACACAATATTTAAACAAAGAAAAGAGAAATAAATATTTTGATAGAATCATGCGTTTTTTACAATTAGATGTGCTACAAATAATCTCATAAAGAGGTTACCATAATAAAATGCATGTACAAGTTCAGTCGACGTTCAATAATTAGCTTAAAATATGAAATAAAATTTCTTAATTGAAAAAGAATATTCGAACAGACAAATCGAAATAAATATATAATTATAATTATAACCATAAAATATAGTACATGACATGGTCTTTTAATTTTATTCAGAATAACTCCACTCCACAGCACACAAAGCATTTCAAAGAAAAGTCTTTTTTTTTTCTTTTTAAGCACCGATGAAAGAAACTGAATGTCCAAAACAACTGAATAATCACTACTAACGTAAGATTAGCTTCCCCGATGATATGCTTTAAAACGAATTGCCGTAACGTGATGCTGAGGCTATTGAATTATAAAGTAAAAAAAGTTTAATAACTAATCAATTCGAATTTCTCTTTCCGAGTTTTTGACAGCTTTTCAACAAAATTACAAAATGTGCAACGATCAAAGCGTTAATAATAATTATTTATTTTCTTTAAAAAAGGGCTTTTGATTGTATATTAGATTTTATTTCGTAAAGTTTTAATTGTTAGTTTAAAATATTATAAATTTACTTATTTTCAGATTTTATACACAGAATAGAGTGCAAAATGCGTATTTTAAAACAAATATTAAAAATATTAAAGATAACAAGGTTTAAAGTGCCCTATTCATGCTTTTTTGGGGGGAGGGGGGTGGGGTTCTTAAGTAAAATTTTCCAAATCAAGTATAATTTGAGTTTGATTGTACTTGATTTTAAAAAGAAAAGCAAATGTAATTTTTCATTTATTTTTATGCATTTGATGAATACTTATAATGCGTGTGATGGCTTTGATCTTGGGGGTTAATATTTATTTACTATTTTAATTAATTTTTTTGAGACTAATGACAAAATTTCTTTGCTGACTATAGTCATAGGAAAATCGGATACCTCATTTTGAATCAACTTGTTCCTATCTCTAGCGGCTAATGCATGAAACACTTAGCTCTATACAACAACAAGAAGAAGCAGTTATTATGGTATTTACGTACTACCATTTGTGTAGTTTGTTGGAAAATTTGTTTTATATATATTTATTTCTTTTATTATGTGCTAGTTTTCGAAACTCTTAAATATGAATATTTTAAGTTATTGATTTTTTTATTATTTTATTGTATGCTGCTTATTCATTAACGATTTTTCTCACAATGAAACTGTTGCTAGCATTTGTAGGAGTAATTTCATCTGTTGTACTGTTACCTACATTCACATGGCGTAAAATCCGATAATTTACATGCTATTAAAAAGGTAGTGGAAAATAATAATTGAAGAGTCTGTAATTAATGTTTGAAGAAAAAGCAATCAAAACTACGTGGACAAGAGTGCGTATTGCTTATAAAAAGCTGATAAAATGGGGAACTTATTTTCTGCAATTTCTAAAATTGTAATGGAAATAATTATCCTTTTGTTGCAATTACATATTAAATCATTAGACATATAATTGAAATAATATTAGTTTATATTAAATTATGTATGGAATTTACGTATGTAAATTTATGTATGTAAATTATGTATGGCTTTAAGAAGCATCTAATAATAACGTATTATTCATTCCACTACTTTCCCATAATACAATTTTCAAAGAAATGCGAATTGTCAAATACATTTGTATCGTTTACTTAAGTTAATATAGACATAATAATTTGGGCAAGTTTTTACTTGTTACCAGGTATAAACGGTAAATGTATTTTTATTATCATGATAAATATTTTTCTTAGTTACAGATATTTTGAGATATGCAAATACCGTATGTTTTGATATAATAAGTTTGAATCAATATACAACTAATTTAACATTTTATTAATAGAAGTTAATGACATACATGAGTGTGTAGTTATCGATAATAATTTTTAAATAAATCTAAATTTAAGAAAATGCTATAAAGAGAATTATTTTGTTAAAGGTTACAAAAGAGATCCTTTAACAAAAAGATAAAATATGCAAAATAACAAAAGATATATTGTATACAAATATTTGTACGACAACAAATTCTCATTGGATTTTTTTATATCGAGATAAATCGTTTAAATAAAAATAAACTGTTAAATCAGTGTGCTGATTTTAGACTTTTTTGAATTTTGGTTTGTCGAATTTGCCGTATATATTTTTATTTTCATATTTTATAACAGTACTATTAATAGTCGCTTAAAAAACGCTTTTATTAGACATTTTACTTTCTAAAGAAAATTTTAAGAGAACAATGATTATCACCCAAAGTGCATATTACTATTAACTCCCTGGAGTAAATCAAGCAACATAATTTATTTCTCTCATTTATTGTTCGTTTCACGAAATCATTTCTTATTCGTACTCAACAAAACAAAGAGCTGTCTACATTACAAGTAATTACGTTGTAACATCTAAATCTAATGGATTCGGCAAACAGTTAATGATGCTAGATGTTTATTTACTTTCGCATTTAGCTGTCGATACTGAAAATTACTAACAGAAATGCAACCTGGAAATGTTGTGTTTTATGCTTGTGGCAATTTTTGATAGCATGTACTTAATTGTTTCAAAGTGTAGATAAATTTGCTTTGTGTTACTTTGTAAGGTCTTCTTAAGTTTACTTATTTTCAGTTAGTTTTTCTGTGAGTATGTTTTGAAAAGGTAAACGGTAAACAAAAATGTGATTTAATGCTGATACATAAATAAGGTGTTCCTACTCTCAGATGTGAATTAAAATTTAACTATTTTTGAAGAGTAATGATATTGTAATGCCTTTTATAAAAAAAAAATTACAGGCAGTATAAAAGATTTCTACAAAAATCATATGAGAAAATTACCATCATAGAAAATAATTCTAGCAGTTTACTGAATAAAACTTCTAACATAGAAATGAAATTATCAATTTTGAAGGTTAAAATAAAAAATAAAACAATAATTAAATTAATAATAGTTTTAATTGTAATAAAATGCAATCACATTTTTAACCCAAGACTTACTCTGCATCGAACTTAACATTCCCCATATGGATGAAAATTATGTTATTATTATCTACATATACCATGCGATGACAGACTTAAACGTGGCGTGTACCCCTTGAGAGTTGGTGGAATATTACTTATGCCACTTAATTTTAATAAAGATTTCTACAAGAAATTTTGAATAAAATTTTACTTTTATAACTTTCCTAAATAAGACAAAAATTGCTTTTCCTTAAATTAAATAATTTTTTTCAAACATTCTTATGTGAATTCAACATTACAGAGACGCAATCACTTATACTTGACTGATCTAAAAGCCCAGTGGTGTATGTCACATTTCCTTAAATGCTCAAAAGTAAAAATTTTTCAAATCTAGCTGTAATAATTTTACATGTATGAAAATATCATCTGGTGTAATTCTTGTTCTATAGGTACATTCCATGCAAGCATCATTTAAACAGATATTCCTAATATAAATTGATATGTCTAGATACTATCCGTCCACTATACTATTTTTTCAAAAATGAGTGATTTACTTATCTCTATCTTAAAACCTCTTAATTGTTATACTGTTAATGGCTATAATTCTTATAAGTACTACCCCCCTGTGGCGATTAATTTGTTCTGCCTTAAATGTATGCTGAGCTTTACACTATGTTATATTTATTCATAATTTAATTTACTTTCTTAATCATTTGCCACAATTTTTTCATTTAATTGTCCGATAGATTTAATTAAAAGAAATTTCTTAAAAGTGTGGTTGTTGGATTTTTTAAAAATAGAATAAATTAATACACAAGATTAGCAGATACAAAATGATTTATTATTAATAAAAAAGGTACGATAATAACTTCAAAAAAATTTTCAAATTTTCAGAATTTTACTTTTAATTTTCTAAAACATTCAAGTAATTCTGCAGTTTTTTTAAATGGGGGAGAGGGGGGATTTATATACCTTGCTACCGAAGCAAAAATGTATGTTCCAATATGCAAAAAAGACTGTTTTCATGAAAAGCTATTCTTAAAAGTAGTTATTTAAATTTTGCTTAATTGCAGAGCATTAAAGAAAAGCTAAAATTCAGTTACATTAAAAAACCAAAATAGAAATAGCAGTACAGAATTTCTTTAAAATATTAACTGAAAATTTCATTGCTTACATCTGATTATTAAATAAATAATATGTTTCTATAAATAAGAGTAAATATCATACTTAAACTCACTTAATTTCTAAATATATACTAATGCATAGATATGTTTAACTTACTTTAAGAAAATGTAGATACCTTTATATTTTAATTTTAATAGATTTAAGTCTAAACAGTTTACACATAGGGGAGATGGGGGATGAATGGGACAAGGGATGGATGGGACGCTCTCAATATTTCAGGCAATAAACGTTTTATTTAGTTGCTTCCTATCCTCATAGATTTCACTATCATAGTGTGCTTCAGAACCAAAAGCAAGAGCACATGGCTGTTTTCAGTTTTCTTCAAATTTGCATTTCCTGAAAACTCTGCTTAAAAGTAATTTTTTTTTACATTTGAAGTTACTTAAATATCTTATGCAATATAAACAATTAAGATATGTTGTAGTTTTTTATTTAATAGCTCAATATTGGTAATTAAAACGAATGCATACTAACCATTGTGACAAAAAAATTTCTGAGACAAAAAATAGCTGACAATTGAATATATGCGTTATGGGGATGATTGGGACATTTCAAATAAGGATGAATGGGACTGCTTCTATCGTCCCTAGAGGATACTGAAATTTTTTTATTAACTAAATAATATTATATAGGTTGATAAATTAATACTTTATGGTAATTATTCTTTTAACATTTCATCCTCTTTGTAGCTATCGTCTTCAGTCCACCGTTTATGGGCCTTTTAAGGCAAAGCTGAGATGAGTCCAAGATAATTCACTAACAAATAATCCTGGAGATTATATTACAATTTATAATCTCTCAGCTTTTGTAAAGGCAGCATTTTTGTTCATCTTTTAGTCTTTAACATTGAATACGGGGAGGAAAATGTTTGTGTACCATTCATCCCTGCTGTGGGGATGATTGGGACATAGAAGAACGTTTTTTAAAATTTAATTTATATATCTGTATAGCAAAAATCTTCAACAAATAATGCGTAGATAAGATGTAGTTAAACACTTAAAGTTTGACATGTGATATATAATATTGATAATAACTTTTTTTAAATAAATATTTTTGTGAAAATGTCTCATTCATCCCCCATCTCCCCTACATGAATTGAAAATGAACATTCTTTCACGTTTAAAAACGTCAATAGATGACGGCAAGAAATAAGATTGGACGGAGAAGTCTATGGTAATTTTTGAAATGCAATGAAAATAACTATATAAATAAATAAAAATCGTGACACTTACTGAATATTTAATTCTACTTTCCAAATTTGAGAAAGATTTGAGAAAATATAATCAAATCCAGACAGATATTAATGATTAATCAGAATTACTGATTAATTTATCCATTTAAATAAAATACTAAAAAAATTACATTTAACTATTTAGTGCGTCCATCTACAATCACAAAAGCCGAAAAAAACATAATAATTTGTCGATTATACTGCAAATGCTCATTGCTCATTTTGTAAAAAAAGCATAGAAAATGTACCAGAAAATAGGAATATAATTTATTTATTCACAAACTTTTTATGTTATAACAAAAAAAAAAAAAAAAAAAAAAAAAACATTAAAGTAAATGCCCTCCCCCCCCCCCCCAAAAAAAAAAAAAAAATGGAATTTATTAAAGGGTCTATGTGTCAAATATTTGTATTCAATTTTGAAATCGTCCACAATAACAGTTCAAACTAGACCTAAATAAACAAAATACTGAAATATTTCTGATATTGCCATCAAAATCTGTTGTTTCTATATTATTTCAGGAATCGCTCTATACCACTTATGAATAATACACATTCGTATTACGGTTCATATAATTACGAAAAAATAGACCGGTATATCTTTTTTATTTTAGAGAAACACGACTTCTTTTCGTTTTTTTAAATAGAATTTATTTGGATTTATTAATTAAAGGATAAAATGTTTTGAAAGGAATATTAAACGAAACCCTCTGTGCGATCTTCGATCACACTTACCCACTTGTTTTAAAATCAAGTTAACATATTGTTATTTAGAAATGTTATTAAAAAATAAAATAAAATGAATACTAACTTTTCTGGTTCATATATATATATATATATATATATATATAGCCTTGCAGCCTGTCTCCATTGGTTGTGTTTTTCTTTTTATAGTTTTTGTTTAGAGTTTTGTTAGTTCGAATTTTTATGGTTATTTGTTTGTTTTCCCTCTGCTGTTTCAGGAGATTTGGGATTGAAAGTATGGTATGTGGTTTTCGTATTATATATATATATATATATATATATATATGATGATGATTTTAAGGGCCGAGATGGGTTGTGTAACAGCTATACCATTTTTTAATAAATGTTTTTTTCAATATTAGATGTTATTTTCAGAAGTCAACAGAAGAAGTTTCAGCGCTAGGATTTATGGCAGTCGTACTATACACCGTAAATGGCGTGTGTGCATATGCATAAGCAGATCCTTCATCCAAGAACTAAACAAGCTTTTATTTAGAAGCTTAAAACGACATCAAGTGCAGATCTGGTTTCACACGAGTCATCTTTTGAGTTTCGATGACGGGGTTTCCATTACAGCAGAAGCATGATGTTTAGCCTTTTTTTTAATATTCATTCCGAAATAGTATGAGAAAAGAATATTGGTCGCTTCGCCAATACCAGACAGATATTTGATTTGATTACCAACTTAACAAACCAAACACCAATCCAGCAACCCTCTTTCGAATCTCCTTTGAAGCGAAATGCGGCTGTATATCATTTCAGGAAGAGTAGGGATTCCTGGGTCACGTGACGACTTGTGCGTCAATCGAGAACCGGAATTCTATGCGAAACGCGCCAGTATATTGAAGTAAAGTGGTTTCCGCTAAGAAATTGGCGCCAACGAAGTGTCTAGAAGATTCTACAATGTTCGATAAATTTGATATGACAAAGAGTGTTTTAAGCTAACTGATTATCGTTAGTTACTGGTTTCAGAATATGGAATGATTTTATCTTTCACAAAAAGGAAAAATAAAGAAAATAATAAAAATGGTTTATCGAATTTGGATCAAAGCCAGAATGGAATTAAAATAAAATGTTTTAAATTTTAATATAAGAAAAATATTTTATGATTTTGAGAGTTACTTTTAATGTCTGAAATTATTAAAATAAATACAGCCTTTTTAGGAATTTAGAAAAATAAAAATGAAATTATGCGTGTTTTTTTAAAGGTGAATATTAGGAAGATTTTATAATTTAAAGATAAAAACGCCATTTATCGAACAAACTAGCAGCAGTTAAAAAATGGCTATTGTGAACAAATATTACAAAATTTTTATAAAAGGATTAAAAAAATCATAATTTAAAAATTTAAATATTTTTAAGATTTACATAGTTATTTGGTTTTACGAATTTAAAGTATTCTTAAATGCAATAGGTGTTTAAAAAAAGAAACTAAGTGAAATGTCTGAGCTACCGTCCTCAAGTTCTTCAACTTCCGATGACATTTTGTTAAAAATAATATCAACTGATAAAATTGTTAAACAAATTGATTTATTAAACGAACATTTTAACAAAACTTTTAACATAATATTTTTTAACAAAAAATTGTTCAACTGATAAAACAAATAATATTTTATACTAAATCATCTTATTTACTTTATTTACTACTAGCAAGCTACGCCCGCTACGCTGGTCAATATCTCTTAACGAACCTTTAATCAAACAAAATATTGACATTTCATAATTCACTTTTATGTTTTAACAGAATAATAAGGATACTATAATTTGTGACTCGTGCTATAGTCAATATACACGTCAGGACACGTCGCCCTTATCATTATCTTTTTACGCGTGAAGGTTTCGCTATGGTACTCTATTGTGAAATTTGGTAATTTTAGAAATTCAATAGTTGAAAAATCGCAGAATCATTAGATCATTTTTCTTTAGAAATAGTTCTTAGAGCGCATTTAGATCATTTAAATAACAATCATGCCGAACTTGAAGTTTCTAGCTCCTTCAGCATCGCAAAAATTGCAATTTTAGAACGTTTTTCGCTTCTGCACCCCCCTCGGGGTAGTGGCACCGACATAAAATATAGCCTATGTTGGAGCAGGGATTGTCACCATCCATTTGCCACCATCACTTTTGAAATCGCTTTAGTAGTTCCAGACATTCCATACAAATTGTAATTTATAATGTTTTTAGAAAATTTTTTGCTTATTTCAGCCTTTTAAATTTCGAATTTTTTTAGATTTTGTTCTTATAGAGCATTTAAATCTTGTAAGTAACGACCATACAAAATGTCAAGTTCCTAACTCCTTCATTATTGAAAATATCATAATTTTGGAACGTTTTTCGCTCCTGCACCCTCTGCGGGCAGTGGCACCGACAAAAAATTTAGCATATGTTGGAGCAAGGACTGTCACCATCCATTTGCCACCATCACTTTTGAAATCGGTTCTGTAGTTTCAGAGATTCCATAGAAATTGTAATTTAGAATGTTTTTAGAACGCTTCTTCCTCATCTCACCCTTTTAAATTGCGAATGTTTTTATAATTTGTTCTTAGAGAGCATTTACATGTTATAAGTAACTACCATACCAAATTTGATACTTCTATCTCCTTCAGTACACAAAAAATCGAAATTTTAGAACGTTTTTCGCTCCTGCACCCCCCTGGGGGTGGTGGCACCGACATAAAATATAGCCTATGTTGGAGCAGGGATTGTCACCATTAATTTGCCACCATCACTTTTAAAATCGCTTCAGTGGTTCCAGAGATTACCCCCTACAAACAAACAAACAAACAAACAAACAATCTTTACTACTTTATATATTAGTATAGATAAGGGGGAATTAGCCCCTTGTTCCCCCCCTTTATACTTAACCAATCAATCCCGAAAACTAATCAGAGATGCGCCTTAACACAGTGAACCTATAAATAAAATTTGAAGGAAATGGGATAATTCTGCATGAAAAACCCATTTACGTAAATTAAGGGGGGATATTAGCCCCCCGTTCCCCCCCTTTATACTTAATCAATCAATCCCGAAAACTAATCAGGGAAGCGTCTTAACCAAATGAATCTATAAACAAATTTTGAAGCAAATAGAATAATTCTGTATGAAAAACCCATTTATATATATTAAGGGGGGATTATCCCACCGTTCAACCCCTTTATACTTAACCAATCAATCCCGAAAACTAATCAGGGAAGCGCCTTAACACAGTGAACCTATAAACAAAATTTGAAGGAAAACGGAATAATTCTGCATGAAAAACCCATTTATATAAATTAAGGGGGGATTAGCCCACCTTTATACTTAACTAATCAATCCCGAAAACTAATCAGGGAAGCGCCTTAACTCAGTGAACCTATAAACAAAATTTGAAGGAAAACGGAATAATTCTGCATGAAAAACCCATTTATATAAATTAAGGGGGGATTACCCCCCGTTCCCCCCTTTATACTCAGCCAATCAATCCCGAAAATTATCATGCAAGCGCCTTAACACAGTGAACCTATAAACAAAATTTGAAGGAAAACGGAATAATTCTGCATGAAAAACCCATTTATATAAATTAAGGGGGGGGGAATTAGCCCCCCGATCCCCCCCCCCTTTATATTAACTAATCAATCCCGAAAACTAATCAGGGAAGCGCCTTAACACAGTGAACATATAAACAAAATTTGAAGGAAAACGGAATAATTCTGCATGAAAAACCCATTTATATAAATTAAGGGGGGGGATTAGCCCCTTGTTCCCCCCTTTATACTTAACCAATCAATCCCGAAAAGTAATCAGGGAAGCGTCTTAACCCAATGAACCTATAAACAAAATTTGAAGGAAAACGGAATAATTCTGCATGAAAAACACATTTATATAAATTAAGGGGGGGGTTACCCCCCCCCGATCTCCCCCCTTTATACTTAACTAATCAAACCCGTAAACTAATCAGGGAAGCGCCTTAACTCAGTGAACCTATAAACAAAATTTGAAGGGAAACGGAATAATTCTGCATGAAAAACCCATTTTTATAAACTAAGGGGGGGGGAATTAGACCCTTGTTCCCCCCCTTTATACTTGACCAATCAATCCCGAAAACTAATCAGGGAAGCGCCTTAACTCAGTGAACCTATAAACAAAATTTGAAGGAAAACGGAATAATTCTGCATGAAAAACCCATTTATATAAATTAAGGGGGGGGGGAATTAGCCCCTTGTTCCCCCCCTTTTATACTTAACCAATCAATCCCGAAAACTAATCAGGGAAGCGCCTTAACACAGTGAACCTATAAACAAAATTTGAAGGAAAACGGATATTTCTATGAAGAGTTATCGCATTACGTACGTACATACATACATACAGAACCGGCTGCCAAGCTCTCAGGGATTGACAGCCAGTGTGATAACTGAAAAATCGCAATTTTAGAACGTTTTTTGCTCCTGCACCCCCTGGGGTTAGTGGCACCGACATAAAATATAGCTTATGTTGGAGCAGGGGTTGTCACCTTCAATTTGCCACCATCACTTTTGAAATCGGTTCGGTAGTTCCAGAGATACCCCCTACAAACAAACAAACAAGATTTACTCCTTTATAATATTAGTATAGATAGATTATTCCCTGTATTTTTCGTTTAGCAGATTTTTTACTTCAATTTCCACTAGTATTTCCTAGTATTAATTAATATTCACCTTATTTAATCTGTTATTAAATAGGAAGAATATTAGATAATAGTTGTGGTGTATTTTTTTAATGGTTAAATTGCCAACTTAATATACTGCTTATTTAAAAAAAATTAATTTCGAAATTAAATAATAAAAAATATTTAAACAACTTTCAGAAAATATTGTTTGTCTTCTCACTCTGATAGTTCTTTGATTACTTCAATTTGTTTAGTTTCACTTGTTCAATTTCATTACTTCAGTTTTCCCTTTTTCAGACTTGCAAAAATCAATGTTGGTTTGAAATATTACAAAATGGAGATTTTTAAGTGTTTAATGAAATAGAATGATTAAAATGGTATATATGCAATACTAAAGAGGTTGTCAGATTTTCATTAAATTTATATCAATGTATTTTTTCTCACATTTAGAAGAATAAATGGATAGAAAACAAGTATAACAATATTCAATATTGCATAAATTCATATTTAAAAAAAAAAAAATAGGAATCCTGATTCCACGTATAAGTAGATTTCTCTATCACATCTCGTCAAAAGTGCTCATGTCAAAAACAGATTTTCAAGTTGGGTATTTTATGTAGAATTGGCTTCCATGTCACTATTTGAATTCAGTTTCACAGCGTTTGAGATACCATAATATGCAATAGACAAATTTTAAATTTGAATCTTTTTTTTTTATTTGTAAGAAACACGAATGTATTTAAACAAATTTGCATGAAAATCTGAAATGAAATTATTGTAAATATATATATATATAAATACACTATATTTCCAATGATGACTGGTCACTTGCGATTTTAGACGTTTGTTAAATATCTGGAAAGCTACATGAGGAATTATCCTGAAACTTCAGGAGTGTAAATAACATGATAGACGTCATATATTTCAGTAAAAAAATATTCAGTATTAAAAAAAGAAGTATTTTTTAAAAAATGTATTAAAAACCTCTAAAATATAATTAAAAAACCTTTAAACTAAATTAAAATTAATTAACCATAAGTCAATAAACTGTTAAACGTAAGCATTTATTGGAATAGAATAATTATCTTGAAAAATTCGTCATAATACACTATATTTCCAATGATGACCGGTCACTTGCGATTTTAGACGAAATATCTGGAAAGATACATGAGGAATTATCCTGAAACTTCAGGAGTGTAAACAACATGATAGACGTCATATATTTCCGTGAAGATTTTTTCTCGAAACCCCATAAGGGGCCGTCAACAAATTGAAGAAAAACGAATACATTTTGGATAACCCTGTAAAAACTAATATTGCAAAGGCATTCAAACTGTAGATTATGATTAAGTGGCTTATTATAATAATTTGCTTTCATTTTTATGAAGATAGCATGTGTACTTCAAGAGAAATTCAGGTTTTTATAAAAACAATCCCAAATTTTACCAAGTTTTTTGCTTATTATTTGCAGAGTTTTTAATATAAAAACAAATTCTTGAAAATTCTGATAGTAATCGTCGATAGAATAATCTCGAAATTCGCTGTTCCCAAAAGGAAGCAAAAAGATGAGGAGTTGTATCAAATATAGAATGAGAGACACTTCATTCTTATTATGTCAACTTTCATAATAAGCTACTATATTTGATTACAACCCCTCATCTATTTGCTTCCTTTTGGGAACAGAGAAATTCGAGCTTATTCTATCGACGATTACTATCAGAATGTTCAAGCTATGTTTTTGAGACTTTCATAAAAGTTTGTCTATACATTTAGCTAATATATTATGCACAGTATATTTTTATTGAATTCGCGCATGCGCAGGGAAACAATATTTAGTAAACCTGCTCATTTTTAAAAACAATTTTTATTATTTTTTAATTCTGATTGCAGGGTATTGTGTACAATTTTGTTTGTCATATTTTCTGAAAATAACTTGTTTTTATATTAAAAACTCTGCAAATTATAAGCAAAAACTTGGTAAAATTTGGGACTGTTTTTATAAAAACCTGAATTTCTCTTCGTGTATACATGCTATCTTCATACAAATGAACCCAAATCATTACAATAAGCCAAGTAATCATAATCTACAGTTTGAATGCTTTTGCAATATTAGTTTCTACAGGGTTATCCAAAAGATATTCGTTTTTCTTCAATTTGTTGACGGCCCCATATGGAGTTCGGGAAAAAATCTTCTCGGAATTATATGACGTTTATCATGTTGTTTACACTCCTGAAGTTTCAGGATAATTCCTCATGTATCTTTCCAGATATTTAACAAAACGTCTAAAATCACAAGTGACCGATCATCATTGGAAATATAGTTTATATATAGCTTGATAGATTTTTTTTAGAGTTAGAAAAATAATAATTTTCTGTATTAAGATTTGAGTCTTGCATTTATTATTCAGCATATTCTCATTTTATATTTAGGTTCAGATAAAGACTGTTGTTGTAATTTTCACGTAATTGTATAACAAATACACTTGATTCGGAATATAATTGCCAAACCTTTGTGATAAATTGGAAAATAGTACAAATGATTCTACTGCCGACAAGTTCCGCTGTAACCGTGTTCAGCTCCATATTTTTTTTTCCTGTTTAGATTTACAAAAATCAACGTTTGTTTAAAATATTAAAAAATGGAGAATGTTAAGTGTTTAATGACATAGAATGGGTAAAATTGTATATATTCAATACCGAAGAAGTGCTGAAAAAGACATGTATCTGACATTCCATATATTATTTAACTTACTGATTAGAAAATAGCCTGATATCATGTATGTCCAGTAATTATGGCACCATCTATTTGTGAAGGGGTTTTAATGAAATCCAAGTATAGATTTGTTTTTCAAATAGTTGAGGTTATCCAAATAACAAACAAACAAACATTTTATTACATAAATTTCAAAAATGATTTTTTTAATGACAAAATATTGTCACTCTTTTACTTAGTTGTTTATATTAATTTACACTTTCAAAAGCGACGATGAAAATATATTTTAAAAATATATAGTTATATTTCAAAATAGCATCCAAAAAATATGTCAATTGAACCAATTGTACAGAAATGAAAGTGCTTCCTTCTAACTTTCGCGGTTGTAAACTTCGTATACAAAACTAATATAAAAATGATAATGAATTGTAGAAATTATTCGTTTTAAATTTATTTAAAAAAAAATACAATAAAAATTTTAACACCTCCAAAACTATTTTGCTTTTAAAATATGTATACATATATAAAAGAACAATATTACATTACTTTTTTTCGATAGGAAAAATAAACTCAAACAATGAGTAGACATGCATTTTTCTCATGTAATTAGATAAATATAAACTTAAGTTTTTTTTTTTTTTAAATATTGCTTTTAAAAATAAAAATACAGATTACTGCCTTTTTAATAAAATTGTATTATCTTTTAAGAATGGTTTGAAAAATACTTTATATTTAAAAAAAAGATTTACATTAAATTTGTCCTAATTAAAATATTATGCTATAGCAATCGGCATCATTAGAAAAAAGTCCTTCCGGCCTGTACCGGGAGGAAAAGGTAGCTTTCCTATATCTTCGTTTTAAAATTTTAGCTAATGTTACACGAAAACAGCAAAGTTAAAATGCAAAGAAACGTTTACAAAAGATTCGTTAATACTGAATTTGAATAAGAAATTCGCCAAATTATTGAGCAATAGCCAAATTAGCTTCATTTATGACGACTTTTTTTGGTCGCCAAATTTGGCGATATTTCGCCAAATGTCTCCAATTTTGTCAATTTTGTCGCCAATGTCGCCAATTTTGGCGCTAACGGATATGAATATATAGTTTTATGCGTATGATTGGGACAATTATTACAACAATGAAAGAAAATAATTTGCAAGTAATGGCGTTAATGTGCTGTTTTGTTTCAAAATGTCAGCCATCCTAGAATTTCAAACTGCTCTATCTCAGCCATTTTTTAAGATAGAGGTAAACCAAAAAATGCTCTGGAATCCTTGTATCAAGGCCTTATACGTAATTAAAAAATAAATTTTAATTTTTAATTTTTTTGTATATTTATTTTAGTTTTAAATTTTTAAATGGCCGCCATCTTGAAACAAAATGGCGGACTAAGCTGGCCAACGAACTCGGTCGAGACATTGGTGAGCTTAATACACACAATTAGTTTCATCAAAATCGATTTATAAATACGAGCGTTATCGTATGACATAGGTCAGATATATATATATATATATATATATATATATATATATATATATATATATATATATATATATATATATATATATGGATAATGGATATATCTATATATATAAATCAACATTTGAGCGGAGGGTGGTTTTGGGGTCTGGGGGTCATGATCGGTGAAAATATATCGAAATTTTCCGGAACTGCTTTCCTCCGAACGGCTGCAATAGGTAGCTTTATACTTTTCAGTATTGAAAGCTACCTAACAGTAATTTTAACGGCAACATTGGGAACTTTCTATTGGTCAAGCTTTCGATAAAAGTTTGATTATTTTACAGATTCAAGTAAAAGTACCGAAATATATTTATATATTACTTACAGAACGAAATTTTAGTAAATTATGGTGTTATTACATTTATCTAAAAGAAGCTAAAATGAGTGTAAAATACCTGGTCAATAAATTTTAATATTAACAGAACTTTTAGCTGTCTTTCTCCATGTATTCTTTCTTTACTTATTGACTTACACAATTACAACATAGATACTTACATCGATGTTTTATATTTAAATACAATTACTTGCATACATCTTATAACATTTATAAATATTCACATTTTTTGAAATAAATATCGCAGTGACAAATGTCGAAACTTTTATAATTTTCATTCATGTAATACATTATTAATCCACTAATACAAAGGAGCATTTAAATTCTATTTAAGATTAAAAGGTTACAGAAAGCAATATATAGTAAATTCACCTTGTCAATATAAGAATGTTACATCAATTGTCGCTATCCATGACCGTTGATGGAACGACTTTTGATCAGCCTATCTAAGTAATAACCAACATTGTTACAAAACAATATTGTTCTCATTCAGAGTTGCCTATTTAATTTTCTATTAAACTAGCCAAGCCATATTTAAAGGGACATCCTCAATAACGCACGGCATATTAATCTTTACTAAACTGCTAATAAGGCAGTTTTTCAAGACTAAAATTTATGCGGAAATCGTAAAATTTACTAAAACATAATTAACTTAATTAACTACAAACTTTTTTTTTTCGTCTAGATTTAATGTGTAATGTAAAGTGCATGCGTTGTTATATATTTGTATATGCGTATGTCTAAATGCAGTAAACAGGAAAAAAAATGCATTTATTGTTTCATGAGTGTTTTAAAAAATCCTTTAAAAAGATAACGAATTTACAAAGGAACTTTGTGCAGTTCTATTTAAAACTTTTGTTCCCATATTTTGGTTATTCACAATCTCTTCTGTACAACAGTTATCTGAATTCCCTAGGGGAAAATATGTTTGTGTCAATAATATCAAGTTTGAAAGAAGGCATTAGTAGAATAAAAAATGTAAAAAAAAAGAGCAATTTTCTCAAAACCCTTTCCAAATGCAATAGACTAGTAAAACGACAAGATGAATACAAATATTTTTATCCGTCGAAATATGCAGAATATATCGAGATGTGGTGTTGAAACACTTTGTTTGAAGTTAAGAAAATTTAACTCTGTCCCCGCAGTTTTTCATTTAAGAAGGATGTTACCCAAAAAAGTATCTTAGAAAACAGAAATATTTATTTCTATAACAATGAAATTGTTAAAATAACTTGATTCAATTTTAATTTAAAAAAATGTACAATTTATTCTGTTTATTTTGCTTTATATGAATTAGACATCTCGAAGTCGGTTGATAGTACTAATAATTAGAAACTCCGTTATCGTATTTTTTTTTCTATATATATATATATAAAAAAAATATATTTCTATATATATATATACATGGTGTCTCTTCTTGTCGCTGACGTTAATTAATAAACCATTCATTTTTACAGTTATATTTCCAATAACAAAAAATGTTTTAAATGATGTGTTACATCATATGAAATCCATTAACGTTAAAATAATTATTTTGTTTAATGTAAGTAAATTGAGGTTTCTTATACCAAAAGACGTTCTAAAACTTACATTTCTACATATTCTAATACGTAAAATAGTAAAAATCACTTTTTATATGACACAAACTTGCCGAGTTCAAGAACTTTGTATTTTACGAATTTTTAGTTTTATTAAGCACTCAAATTCTTTTTTATTTCATTTTTAAAGCCTAAAAAGAAAGGTATTATACGAATTGCTCTTAATATTTCGAATCTCTGTTGTAATCCTCATATTTCCAATCTCTCAATTGCTCTTAAAGTTTGGCAATGTCAAACGGTTGTTTAAACTCCATTTTCCTGGTTAAAATGTAACATCAATGTGTTTAGAAGACACAGACAACACGTTTAATTAAAAAGTAATTCGGAATAACATGTACAATACGCACTGATATTATTATTATATTTCTTTTATATATGAGCAATATTTGTATGCATTTTCGTAAATTTAGCAGAATGTTACTTATTCCAATTTAATCCAATTTAAATTTTGAGAAATTCCAGTTTTCCTCTTATGTTTCGTTCTTAAAAGATGTAGAGTTTTCAAACAAATTTGAAGAAACTTTGAAAAATTTTGACAACTTTCAGAGGAAGCATTATTAGGGAATTTGCAATGAATACATTGAATATTTTATAAAGTATGAGCATTCTGAGGAAAATATATTTAACTGCATATGCGAAAAAAGTCTTTTCTTTAATTTTTTAACTTAATAGGTGGACATCTTTATCACTGACATCTTTATCAACTTAAATATCACGGAAATCCAGAAAAAGTGTCCACGATATATGAAGCTGAATTTGAGTTACTTTCTAAACACTATCTAGTACACTCTAAAACACTATCTTAATAAATGTACTAAGGAACAAACTGGAATCACTGGAAAATTGGAGTTTAAGCTGTTTCTTAAATATCCGAAGATGAAGAACAATTAGTTTGGTACTTCTTAAGACAGTAAAAAAATCTGACATTGAAAGATCATCGAACTTTTACTAGTGTCCCAATTTATTTACACACTACTGTAGAGGTAAAAATCTCAATGTGATCATTCAAATTAAGCATATTTCCCCCGTTCTTTAAAGTTATTTACTAGGTAACAAATTGTTAAAGTTATTTTCTGGTAAGCCAGAATAAGTAAAAGTTTATGAAAACCTTATCATATGTAATAGTTTCGAGAATCACGTGAGGAAAACAGAATACAGAGGCAGAAAAGTAAATAGAATATGAAAAGTTTGTTAGTAATATTTGAAATGCATTAGGTGTACAAATGAGTTTATAGTGTTTTGGCAAGAATTTTTACGTATATGTTCCTTGAAAATGAGTGCTATAAGTCTTTAAAACTTCATTGTTCACCTAATAAATTTTTAACTCAAAATTAACTATAAAATTGTAGCTTGTTTTGAAAAAAAAAATTATTACTGTGATTGTGATACAAAATTTTCGTGAACTTATTATCATATTTAAATTTATAGCTGTCAAAGGAACTTTACATTAATACGACTTAAATGTAAATCGAAAAGAAGATACATATTTCATCCAGACTATTTTGCAAATTTAACCTTTAAAGTATTGTGACAATTAGTATACATAATCATCTATAATTAACAGGGGGTGAGGCTGGAATTTAACATTTATTCATCATTTCAAATATTGTGACAATTAGTATAAATAATCATCTATGATTAACAGGGGGTGAGGCTGGAATTAAAATTCATTTTGCACTGTTTGAACTACTCTGTCTTATCCCTAAGACCATCAGAAATAATTTTGAAAATAAAGGGATATGAATTCTCAACTACGTGTAAAGTTCTATGGCAGTGTTAGTGCCTTCTTTAATAAAAAATTAAATAATCATCTGCTTATTATTTGAGCTTGTATTATATTTGTATTAGATTATTTATACTTTAATAACATAACTAATTACATTGACATCAACTTGACTTTATTATTTTTCTTATATAATTTAATGGAAAGTTAATTAGAATTTTTTAATATTTCTGCAAAAGTGGTTATCTTTATAATATAGACGCTACATAGATGTTAGCTTTCTAATGTTTGAGAAAGATAGAGAAAGTTATACGAAATATATTTTTCTAATGCATAAATAATACTTTATAAAATATTCACCTCAGAAAGTTCCTACAGAGTTCGTAATTCTTTGTAAAATGTCACTTTGATGCAATACTATCGCATGGATTGTGTATTTATTTTCCAAGAATTTTAAATAACGGAAATTTAAAAATTTATAAATATGTCAATTTATTCCTTTTTTCAAAATAAAAGTGGTAATATTCTTATTAAAAACTTTTCAGTATATTAATTAATTTTGAACAGTAATTAATTTTTAATATTTGAAATCAACTTATGCTAAAAATGATCGTTTTCAAAGCAATCGTAGACCATTATGTAAAGAAAATTAAACGTCAAAATGTTATCTTAACTTAACTTTAAAATCAGTATTATTATAGTGTAACTCCATATGTAAAAAATGCATAGACGTGCATTTTCAAAGAGTAATTTAAGCTCATTTAAAACAAAAAACTTTGCATTCTTAGGATATCTTACATTTTAAATTCTAACATGCGTGTTAGGGTTTTTATTCTAACTATCTAATTTATTGAGCAATGGTAAGCAAAGTCGTTTAGAAAAAATCTATAGTGATACTGATGATCTTTTAAACAATTGATTTTCACTTTTCGAGACAAATTCCCAGGACTTTTAAAGGAAAATATTTTGTTTTTACACAGTCTTATACGAATCTTATCTGTTGAGATTTACAACAAAACATTCAACATAGCGAAACGAAGTACATCTAAACAAGAAAAATGCTAAATCAAGTAAATTCAGATTCCAGAATTCTTTGATAAATGTTCCTAGAAATTCCAATGCTTTCTTAAAGAAGATAACTGAAATTGTCTTAAGATTTTATGTTCTTTATTTTACAACAAAAAATAAGAGCTTAAAAGTAAATGTGATACATTAGTAACAATTACATTTCGAGATATAAAATTAATAAATGATAAGGTATCTTGTAAAGGTTTTATTTTCTGTTTAACCATTATTATTTTTTTTTATATTCCAAAGAAAGATTAAAATTAGCTAGATTTCTTACTCTAGGATACTAGAAAGCAATTATACTGAATCTTACAATGTGATTATATAATAAGTATACAGGGTGGTTCAGAAATATATTTCAAAAATGTAAAGGCAGTTAGAAGGGACCTAAATAAGCCGATTTCGTATAGGAATGTGGGCGCGAAAATCCAGCGTTGAGGCAGTAGAGGCCGCTGTTGAATTTGGCGGATGAAAGCATTTCGCTGGCTTGAATCGTCATTTCCCGCATGGATTTCGAGCAACATACATCGTTACATCAATGCGAAGCCTGCTGATATACATTTCATGTATGGGGTTGCGCCAATAAAAATGGAGCGGCTGATCAAAGGATGCGCACGTACAAGGTCTCTCGAGCCTGTCCACTATCGTCTACTGTGCGTAATACTTCTTCTTCTACTGCAGAAATTCTGCCATATCTTCCAGTGCCCGTATTACGCCTGACAGCATATAACGATCCACTCGCGCACAACACCCGATGAAGATGCTCAAACGTTCGGCGATCCCGCAGATTCCTACCCGGGAATAGTTCCGTGTACATCCTTTTTGAGCAGCCGCTCTATTTCCTTGCGCAGCCTTATATATGAAATGCATGTCGGTAAGCTCCGCATTGCTGTAACGATAGATGTTACTCAAAATCCGTGCGGAGAATGACGATTCAAGCCACCGAAGAGCTTTCATCCCCCGAACTCAATAGCACTCTCTACTGTCTCAACGCTGGATTTCCACACCCACATTTTTATACGAAATCTGCTTATTTAGGTCCACACGATCTGCCTTTACATTTTTGTCATATAGTTCTGATCCACACTGTAGATATTATAATATATGTATTCAAAACTGAAAAAAATCAAAATTAGGAAATTACTTTTTTAAAAAACCAATCATGCCCATTATAATTATACTAGCAAGCTACGTCCGCTACGCTGGTCAATTTCTTTTAACGAACCTTTAATCAAACAAAATATGGACATTTCATAAATAACTTTTATATTTTAACAGAATAATAAGGCTACTATAATTTGTGACTCGTGCTATAGCCAATATACACGTCAGGACACGTCGCCCTTACCATTATCTTTTTGCGCATGAAGGTTTTGCTATGGTACTCCATTGGAAAATTTGGTAATTTTTGAAATTCAATATTTGAAAAACTGCATAATCATTAGATTTGAAATTTATATCAAGAAAAATACAATTTTTTACCTTTCAAACGCAGTTTGTCTAACAATTTTCTGACAAATACTTTTTGAGCTATCATTTTTTTCAGTAACTTCAAGTGTTTCATTTTCCTATATTAATCTGTTGCAACAATTAGCGAAAAACCCAGTCGTCAGCAACGCATAGTTTTTTATTAAAGAGGCTGTTGGAGCAGGGATTGTCACCACCAATTTGCCACCATCACTTTTGAAATCGGTTCCGTGGTTCCAGAGATTCCATAGAAATTGTAATTTAGAATGACCTCAGAACGCTTTTCGCTCATTTCACCCATTTAAATTTCGATTTTTTTTAAAAATTTATTCTTAGAGAGCATTTACATCTTATAAGTAACTACAATGCTAAATTTCAAATTTCTAGCCCCTGCAGTATAAAAAAGTCGCAATTTTCGAACATTTTTCGATCCTGCACCTCATTGATGTTAGTGGCACCGACATAAAATATAGCGTATGTTGGAGTAGGGATTGTCCCCATCAATTTGCCACCATTACTTTTGAAATCGGTTCTGTAGTTCCAGAGATTTCATAGAAATTGTAATTAAGACTGTTTTTAGAACGCTTTTCGCTCATTTCACCCTTTTAAATTTAAATTTCTTTTTTATTTTGTTCTTAGATAGCATTTATATCTTATAAGTAACTACAATGACAAATTTCAAATTTCTAGCTCCCTCAGTATAAAAAATAAAAATAAAACTGCCCAGTTAAACTGAGGGCATTGAATTCACAGGCTATTCACACTAATTGTATATTATACTCTTATTTGAAAGAAATTGAAATAAGCCCATCGAAAAATAAAGAAATAAACAATATATTAAGGGGGGGATCCCCCCGTTACCCCCCTCATAGTTAACTAATGAACACCTTAAACTAATCAGGTAAATCTCTAATTACAATGAATATATATACAAAAATTGAAGAAAATCGGATAATGCTGCATGAAAAACCCATTTATATAAATTAAGGCGGGATCAGCCCCCTACGTTCCCCCCCCTTTATACTTAACCAATCAATCCCGAAAACTAATCAGGGAAGCTTCTTAACCCAATGAACCTATAAACAAATTTTGAAGCAAATGGGATAATTCTGCATGAAAAACCGATTTATATAAATTAAGGGGGGATTAACCTCCCCGTCCCCCCCCTTTATACTTAACCAATCAATCCCGAAAACTAATCAGGGAAGTGCCTTAACACAGTGAACCTATAAACAAAATTTGAATAAAAACGGAATAATTCTGCATGAAAAACCCATTTATATACAATAAGGGGGGATTAGTCCTCCGTTCTCCCCTTTATACTTAACCAATCAATCCCGAAAACTAATCAGGGATGCGCCTTAACACAGTGAACCTATAAATAAAATTTGAAGGAAATGGGATAATCCTGCATGAAAAACCCATTTATATAAATTAAGGGGTGTATTAGCACTCCGTTCCCACCCCCCTTTATACTTAATCAATCAATCCCGAAAACTAATCAGGGAAGCGTCTTAACCCTTAACCTTAACCAGAACCTATAAACAAATTTTGAAGCAAATGGGATAATTCTGCATGAAAAACCCTTTTATATAAATTAAGAGGGGGGGGGATTAGCCCCCCGTTCCCCCCCTTTATACCTAACCAATCAATCCCGAAAACTAATCAGGAAAGTGCCTTAACACAGTGAACCTATAAACAAAATTTGAAGGAAAACGGAATAATTCTGCATGTAAAACCCATTTATATAAAATAAGGGGGAATTAGCCCTCCGTTCCCCCCTTTATACTTAACCAATCAATCCCGAAATATAATCAGGGATGCGCCATAACACAGTGAACCTATAAATTAAATTTGAAGGAAATGGGATAATTCTGCATGAAAAACCCATTTATATAAATTAGCCCCCCGTTCACCCCCTTTATACTTAATCAATCAATCCCGAAAACTAATCAGGGAAGCGTCTTAACCCAATGAACCTATAAGCAATTTTTGAAGCAAATAGAATAATTCTGCATGAAAAACCCATTTATATAAATTAAGGGGGGATTATCCCCCCGTTCCCCCCCTTTATACTTAACCAATCTATCCCGAAAACTAATCAGGGAAGCGCCTTAACACAGTGAACCTATAAACAAAATTTGAAGGAAAACGGAATAATTCTGCATGAAAAACCTATTTATATAAAATAAGGGGGATATGCCCCCCGTTCCCTCCTTTATACTTAACCAATCAATCCCGAAAACTAATCAGGGAAACGCCTTAACACACTGAACCTATAAACAAAATTTGAAGGAAATGGGAGAATTCTGCATGAAAAACCCATTTATATAAATTAAGGGGGGGGGGGGGTTAGCCCCCCCCGTACCCCCCTTTATACTTAACCAATCAATCCCGAAAAACTAGTCAGGGAAGCGCCTTAACACAGTGAACCTATAAATAAAATTTGAAGGAAAACGGAATAATTCTGCGTGAAAAACCCATTTATATAAATTAAGGAGGGATTAGCCCCCCGTTCCCCCTTTTATACTTAACCAATCAATCCCGAAAAGTAATCAGGGAAGCATCTTAACCCAATGAACCTATAAACAAAATTTGAAGTAAAACGGAATAATTCTGCATGAAAAACGCATTTATATAAATTAAGGGGGGGATTAGCCCCCCGATCCCCCCTTTATACTTAACTAATCAATCCCGAAAACTAATCAGGGAAGCGCCTTAACTCAGTGAACCTATAAACAAAATTTGAAGGAAAACGGAACAATTCTGCATGAAAAACCCATTTATATAAATTAAGGGGGGGGGGGAATTAGCCCCTTGTTCCCCCCTTTATACTTAACCAATCAATCCCGAAAACTAATCAGGGAAGCGCCTTAACACAGTGAACATATAAACAAAATTTGAAGGAAAACGGATATTTCTATGAAGAGTTATCGCATTACGTACGTACATACATACATACAGAACCGGCTGGCAAGCTCTCAGGGCTTGATAGCCAGTTTGATAGCTAAAAAATGGCAATTTTAGAACGTTTTTTGCTTCTGCACCCCCTGGGGTTAGTGGCACCGATATAGAATATAGCCTATGTTGGAGCAGGGGTTGTCACCATCACTTTTGAAATCAGTTCGGTAGTTCCAGAGATTACCCCCTACAAACAAACAATCTTTACTCTTTTATAATATTAGTATAGATTTCGATATTTACAAAGATTGAAAATTATTTTTCTGCCATTGGAAAGCAAGCTACTGAATTTTTTATTAATGCATTTTTTGAAAAGAAAAGTTATTTATATTTTGTTTTTCTAATTTATATACATAAGAATAAGCATAATATAGGCATTTAGTATTTTTCTCTTATAAATAATGGTGGGATTTAAGTGGTGGATTTAACGGTGGGATTTTTTTTTTTTTTTTTTTTTTTTTTTTTTTAAATTGCATTGTCTTTCTCTTTGGCGAATAAATTTCAATATTTGTATCACCAGAAGCTTTAAAAAATTTCGCATTCTTCCTCACGGATTTAAGATTATTTTTAGATGGTTTTAATATTCTTGAGTTTTATTTTTGTGAAATGTTTGGAATTATCTGATACATTTGTATGATGTTTAACTTTTATGACAGTTTTCATTGAATTGTGTTACTTTCTCATTATAAATAAAATGAAGACGAAATTTAAATTAATAAGGAAACTTTTCTTTACATTTTATTATTAAATTAAATTTCAAAGCACTTCCATTTATACGAAAGATTTTCTTTTTAATTTCGTATATAAAATTATATCGAGTACACAAGTTAAGAAAATTGAGGTAGTAAAATTCATGAATAAATTTTCTGTTCATGGAAATTTTAAATTCATGCAACCATTCTTCAAAGTACTTTTTGGATATAATATATATGTTGAAATATTACTATAAAATTAATAATCATATCGGACCTAAAAAAAGTGAACATCGTATGGAAAATTTCTAATATTTCAATATCGCTTCTTCGGCATGAGTTGAATGAATTAGAAATACACTCACTCTTAAATAATGCGCAACTACAATTAACAAAAAATATTTTTGTTTCATTAAAAGTAATAACATGATGTTTAAAGAATGGTTTTTGACATATTTTTGGAGACTCCCTTAATTCCAAAGGAATTTGCATTTTTAAAAAATGGGCAAGAATGAAAATGATGTCGGGCTGACTTCACAGGAAAAATTAAGTTATTTAGTTTTTGTATTCGTATTTATGACTATCATGAATTACTGAATTAATTTAATTTCTTTACTCTTCATTTTAAGAAAGTGCACAATTTGTCCATACATGATATTGTATGTTACGCCAGATTCATGATTAGAATTTCAACTACACCACCTTTTTTTAGTACGCGAGTAGAACGTAACTGTTATGATTATGACTATTTAATTAATAGCATCTGCGAGACCGAACATCGCTCTTTTATTCAATATCTATATTCTATTTATGTGATGGCGCAATTTTATTATTTATTTCTACATAAAATAGTTATTTTATTTTCCAAAAGTAATAATTACAAATGGTAACGTTTCTTTATTTGAGTTTAAAAAAAAGTAAGGTTCATCACCTGGACGGAACATATGCTTTATAGCAGTCTAGGAACCATGGCTATAAGGACAGAGCTGGGCGCTGTAGGGCATTATCATTACTGGATTTTTGCCCCGCAGAATTTTATTCAGTTTAGTCAATGTAACAGTCCAGGATTAACGAAGGATTTCTGTAGCTAAAACCATTTTAAAATGCTTTTCGTCTAAGCTCTGAAAAATGGAATTTAACTCAAACACATATATTAGTAGATCGATGCCTTTTTTCTCGAAGTTGTGGCTTTCTGCTTCGTGTTTATTTATTGCAATCACCGACCCCACAAGAAATCTTTGCATCGAGGATACATTTGCATCACTCATCCAAAAAGACATTTGCTTGAATCGAGCGTAATTTGTGACGTCGGGGATGTTCAAGTCTTTAAAGCATATACAGAACAATAAAAAATGCACCTCGCCATACTGTGATCGTAATTCCTCTGCTTTGTTTTGTGTGAAAGGAAATGTCATATCTATCATGTTATAAAATTTCCCGATGGTGGCATGACTTTAAATGCCGTAACATTTAATTATTCGATGCTCGTACATCTTTAAAGAAGCCAAACCAGAACAGAAAGTTAAATTTGATATGTTTTCTGAAATTCGTCAGAAAATGAATGACATTTAAAGAGAATTTCATAAATTCATTTGGAAATTGGGAAGATCAAGGTTAATTCGTGAATGAATGTAGCAGTCACTAAATGTGTTGCAGTTAATTTGATTAGACACCTGTTCTTATTGAAAATAAATGGTTTTGTAATGGATGCGTTCAATGTAAAAAATATATATATATATATTAAGCTTTGTTGCGTTGAATTCTATATAGATGTAAGATTCCACGTTAGCATTCTCTTCTATTCTAAAAGTCGTATATATTCGATGTAATGAGATTTTGTTCTTCTAAATATTAATCCGTTGCTTATCGGCTTTGTTTTCTGAGCACTATACTGTATGGTGGCGCATATCACGTAAGCGTTGAAAGCATTTTTCGCTTGTTTCAAAGTATTTTCTCCGTCTAAGTATTCTTAGAGCAGTAATCCAATACGAGAATTCATTTTATCTGCCATGCACCCCATGCTTTTTTCTTCTTGCTGGTTCCAGATGTTTTTGGCTGATAATAGATGGTAGAAAAAACTGGGATTTTTAACGTTGTTTTTCTGCCTTTTCATATAGGGGATATGTTTCGTGGAAATCCTTAGATCATTTTTCAATTTATAGCGACTGGCTTTTTAAGTGCTGAATTTATTTTAACCACTCAAAACTAAATTTTCGGAATTCAGGATCTAGCTCGATCATTTTCATGTGATACGATTATTATAAGAAGCACCTTTCGCAAAATCGTTTAAGCAATTTTCGAGATAGTCCCGATGCGGCGCTCAAAATTGCTTGCTCGTTTACTATATACGGTTCATCAGTATTTGGACATGGAAATTAAATAAAAAATAAATTTTATCTTTCGAAACCTCATATGCATATTAAATATCAATTTCTAAATGCATCAATTATATTTCAAAAATAAAGACTGTAAGTAATTATAGTCATGAAGATCGAATAGGATGAAAAAAGTTATGAGTTTACACTGTAAAAAAATGACAAATGTTTCTTTATATAGCTCTTATTTATGTTTAGCTTCACTGAAATATAACATAATCTTATCTGAATTACCCCCGATTCAAAAATGAATTCCTCTATCTTCAGAAATCTCAGAAATCAAGATATTTTTGAGATTCAAAGAACCATTACACAATCAAGAAAATCCATTGCTGTTTGTAATTTTGGTTTACGTTTCTGAGTAGTTTTTAAAGTGTATTAATCATACTACTATTTCCGGATTTTGTGTTTCTAAAATGCTATCAATTCTCTAAAACGTAATTCTAGATTTATTTGTCATATTTGTTGAACATGAATATGTTTACTTGAGATTTGATAGCATCCGAAAAACTAATATTTGGAGTTGAGAAAAATGATTATTGTACTGCAAAAACTACTCGGAAATGTTTCCAAAAATTACAGTCAGCAAATGAATCGTTTAATTCAGGAACAATTCTTCAAATCTTTGAAATCTACTGGTTTCTGAAGATAAAGGAAAGCTTCTCAGAACAGTGGGTTACAAGAATTATCATGTTATAGTAAGACCTTTAAACGATAAGAGCTAGATTAAGAAACACTTGTCTTTCTTTACAGTGTAGTTTTATTTGAAGCATTACCATTTATACGTTCATGTTGAAAGTAAATAAAATAATAACAATGTATTAGTAAATACAAAATTACGTCTGTTACATTTTTTGTCAAATACAGCAAACAGTGTGAAGAAAATATAGATATTCACGAGGAGGTAAGTAAATTTAAACGCGAAAGATATGACTTTGGATTTTTTTCAGTTTATATATCCGTACCTTTGATATACAAGAACCTTCTTTGTAAAACATGTCTTGAAATCTCTCCTCAAAATCTCAGGTTTACAATATTTAAGTGTCTTTTTATTCGTCAGACGCCCGTGATGAAAAATGATTTCTCTTTCTAATATTTTCATACATTATTCAAAAAGATAGGGCTGTAACTTTATTTTGATATATAATTTTATGTTAAATTAGTAGCTTCCACAGCATCTTTGCAAGAAATTTTATTAATGAAAAAAATATTTTTTGTTAATTGTAGTTGCGCATTATTTAAGAGTGAGTGTATTTCTTTCAACTCATGCCGAAGAAGAGATATTGAAATATTAGAAATTTTCCATACGATGTTCACTTTTTTTAGGTCCGTTATGATTATCAATGCATTGCTACATCAATGCATACATTTTATGTTAAATTAGTAGCTTCAACAGCATCTTTGCAAGAAATTTTATTATTATTTCCGAAATTTCGAAAACATTTTAATATGTATCATAGTTTTATTTTAAACATTAACTAGAAAATTGACATATCATAGAAACTCGACAGAGTTTCTCGCCAAGCATAAGAAACAGCAATGCATTAATAATCATAACGGACCTAAAAAAAGTGAACATCGTATGGAAAATTTCTAATATTTCAATATCTCTTCTTCGGCATGAGTTGAATGAATTAGAAATACACTCACTCCGTAAATGAAAGGAATTTCCGCCAATGGATGCGAAATGATTTTACAATTTTTTTTTAACTCTGTCTAGTTTATATTTTGCGGACGGGACAAAACGGGTTTTTGACACATCTATATCTCGCGTTCTATTTCTGATAGAAACAAAATTCTTGATTCTATGGAATGGGGCGTGCCACGGGACTAAGAATTCAAAAGTAAAGCAAAATCCGACGAATAGTTTTTCAGTAAATGCGATTTTAAAAGTGCTGTTTTTTGAACCTTTTAAATCTTGTTCAGACCAAAAATTGTTGACAGGGCTACAGCAATGTGTAATTATCAGATTTTTACGCGATTTACGTTATTTGAATCATTTTTATGAGTAGTTCGGACCTTTGTAAGTTTCATGTAAAAATATCAATTAGTTTTTGATTTATATCAGTTTAAAGTTGTTGATTCCTATACTTAACATAGAGCAAAAAACTGTTGACAGATCTACAGCAATGTGTAATTATCGGGTTTTACGCGGTTTACGTTATTTGAATCGTTTTTATAAGTAGTTCAAACCTTTGTAAGTTTCATGTAAAAATATTAATTAGTTTTTGATTTATATCAGTTTAAAGTTATTGATTCCTATACTTAACATAGTGCAAAAAAATAATAAATGACCCAACTCTTTTAGGAATGGTCGTATACACATGATATTAAGATATGTTATTACACTCGACCCAAGTAAGCTTCCTATTATAAAAAATCTTAACATTTAAGGTTCATTTACAGGGTCTCACAAAAGATGTTTTGATATAGGGCTAAAGAGTTGTGTAATTATCCGATTTTTACGCGGTTTGCAGCATTTGAATTGTTTTTATAAGTAGTTCAAATGTTTAATATTTCGTGTAAAAATATTAACTAGTTTTTTATGTATACCACTTTAAAGTGATTTATTCCTATACTTAAGATGAAGCAAACAAAATATTAAATGGTCTAACTCTTTTCAAAAAGAACGTATGCGCATGATGTTAAAATATGTTACTACGAACTACCTAAGTTAGTTTCCTATTGTAAAACAGAATTGTAGAATTTACTGTTCGTTTACAGGGTAACTCAAAAGATTTTTAATAATACTAAAAAGTTGTGTAATTAGCAAATTTTTACGTTGAAGTACATGATTCCTGTACTTAACACAGAGTAAAAATAATAGTAAATTGCATAACTTTTGTCAAATTCGCTATATACACAAGATATTCAAATATGTTACTACATCCTCTCTATTGTAAAGCGGCATTGAAGCATATACGTTTCGCTTACAGAGTCTCTTAGAAGATCTTGATTACACTACAACCGATGTATATTTACTGAGTGAGATGTATTTTAATAATTTTACTCTGTTTCAATCTCTGTAAGGTTTCATTATCTTGCTTTAAAATTTAATATAAGATCATTTTGTCCGTCTGAAATCTCGTCGATGTTAAGCTCTAAATCTATTAATATATAGTATTTTCATAGATTAAAAAAACAGTGTTTATTTACAAATATATAATTCTAGCGTATTAGGAATTGATTGAAATAGCGATTACAAAATTCCAACTTTACGTTCATGCGCTGAGTAATAGACTGTAAAAATGTTGATACCCCAAGATTACAAGTTTTGCGTTTAAATATTTGCCGTTCATCAAATCTCCGGCTATGACGAACTTAAAATGCTAAATTTCGTATACAATAGGTTATCGGTAACGAACTGTTCGGTTTACGAACAAATCGGTTAACGAACACTTTCGCGTAAGATTTTTATGTTCGGAGAACGAACTCCTCACGAAACAAAGCCATGATGAAGCAATGACGTGTTTCATATTTGCCGAGCTATACTTCTTGTCTCTATTGTCAAATTTGAGAACATTTTAACAGTTGCATACATATGTCCTAATTAATTCATGGACTGCTGGAGATTGGGGACCTATATTTTAGGATCACCGAATTGGAATGAACAGAGTATATGAACAGAAATCACTTTAATAGTTTTTATACTTTTGCAAACGTTGCGAATTTTATATATTTCAAATTCTCGAAACGTTGAGTTAAAAAACTTAAACAAATAAAAAACTTCTAAGGTGCTCAGTAATTTTCAAAAATAATATATTTAATATGTTAGTATAAAAATCCCTGTAAATTTTTATACTAATAGAAATAGGTTCGTAGGGGAAAAAAAAATGTTGATTATTCTCGGTAAAGTATGCTCCATAAACTTATCGTTGTAGTTGACCGAAAAAAAGTGCTTCTTATTTATGCACATTTTTCTGAAACTGTAGTATTTTAATTAGTTTGTAAACTACTGTAAAATTGTGTAATTTTTTTGTTTTTGAATGTATATAAACGGAAGAGTGATATAAACAAAAGAAAAAGGAAAATAAATATGTCATAAATAATCTGATGAATACAATGTAAGGAAATTAATATAAAAGTTTCCCAGTTGTTATGGTAACGACATGTACATTGGAATAAGTCACTCAATAAATTGTATAATTCTGATGTATAATTCTGTTTATAGCATCACTATTATTTTTTTGCCCCTTTTATCTTTTCTTTTCTGAATAAAAATGGAATCCGTATAATTGAAATTAAATACCTTACAAAAAGGAGTGATATCTCATAAAAAACAACTCGTTGTAAATGATCCCGCCAAGCCACAAACCTAAAACGTCAGTCACAAAAAGAAGTGATATCACATAAAAAGAAGCGATATAGAAGTGCATACTCCGAGTCCCCTGTAAAAATCTATCACCACTCATAATGTTTCCAAAGGACTCGGAGTGAGGTACAGTATGTGAAAACTGCTTGGCGACCTGCAGCTTTTATAATGTTTGCGTTTCCTGCAATTACATATGACTATATTATTTTAATTTAATTTAATTTAACTTAATTTATTTATTTATTTTGCTCCCATAAAATTGTAAAAAGTTGAAGCTTCTGTGTTTGCATGTCCTTTCTTATTTATGAGCTTGAAAAATCAATTTGTTGATTTTATTTACCATTATTTAAACTAGAAAAACCACTCTTACGAAATGTATTTTTTAAGTAAACATGTAAAGATTTTGAGTTTGTAATATATATATATATATATATATATATATATATATATGTGTGTGTGTGTGTGTGTGTGTGTATATATATGATGATCCTACGCATATTAATAACATTGTACCTTATAATAAACGTTAACTAAATTGAGATATATTTCAGTAATTCTAGGGTAAACGGAATCGCATAGATCTGGGGAAAAATCCGTTCTGTCAGTTCTTTCGCATACAAAAATATTTAAAAAATGATGTAACAAAAATTACAAATTTATTTTTTTCGATTTTCAAAATTGATATACTGCATATATTATAAAAGCCTGCAGGTCGCCAAGCAGTTTTCACATACTGTTCCTCACTCCGAGTCCTTTGGAAACATTATGAGTGGTGACAGATTTTTACACGGGACTCGGAGTATGCACTTCTATATCGCTTCTTTTTATGTGATATCACTTCTTTTTGTGACTGACGTTTTAGGTTTGTGGCTTGGCGGGATCATTTACAACGAGTTGTTTTTGATGAGATACAATTAGACATGTAGTATTTATTTCGAAAAAGTAGTCAATGAAAGTCGTGGTCAATATTTGAGGATTTAAATAAAACGCAGATGCTGTCTGCCAATCATTAAATAAGCACTTTACTTTTGATTCCTTCTAACCATCGACAATGGATGGCTAGGTATCAAGAATAAGAGGCAAAACCGATGGTGATACATTTTTCAAACTTTTGTATCTTATTAATAACTTTATTTAAAAATATTTTCTGGTATTTAAATAATTTCTTATTTCTGTTGAAATAGATTGAATTCACTTTGATGTTATCCATTGTTCAGCTTTTCAAATAACAATACTTTTCTGTTCTTTGGGTTATAATATATTTAGGACTAATAGGCTATGTTACTGTAAAACGAAAATTCAGTAATTTTTTTTAATCAATCTAATTATACACGCTTAATCAGATTATTTTCATAAATATTATTAAATACTCAAGCGAGAGTAGTCACTTGGAAGTCAAATGCTGTAACAGCACACGGTAACTTTCGCAAGCTAATGTTACAACAACGAAGGGTTTGTTTACAAATGTCCCGTTTGTATTTTAGTATTTTTTACCGATTCTTCAGAAATCAGACGATTAGAGGAAACATTAATTAGGAATTGTGGCTGTATTTCTACATTAAATGATGACATCATAATACCGATCTTTTAACACATTTTTTAATTCAGTAGCTGTAACAGCATCTTTACAAGAAAGTTTATTATTATTTTCAAATTTCAAAAACATTTTAAAATATTCATTGTTTTATTTTAAACGTTAAACAGTAAATCGACATATCCAATTAGATATATAGTGTTAAATTTATTCCAAAAAAGTAACAGATGAAAGTTGTGGTCAATGTTTGAGGATTAAATAAAACGCAGATGCTGTCTGCCAAACAGGAAATAAGCATTTTACACTTTTGATTCCTTCTAACCATCGGCAATGGACGGCTAGGTATCAAGATTAAGAAGTATTGGTAGAAGATTTTCACTCATCAAACTTTTGCATTTTATTAATAACTTTAAATTTAAAGTATTTTTTCTCGTATTAAATTCATTTCTTATTTCTGTAGAACATAAATCCAATTCACTGGATGGTATCCATTGTACAGCTTGTCAAATGAGGATACTTTTCTGTGTTTAGGGATATCATATCTTTACGTCCAATAGACTATGTTACTGGAAATTGAAAACTCCGCAATTTTATTTAATCACACTTATTATACACTCTTAATCAGATTCTTTACACAGATACTATTAAATATTCCAGCGAGAGTAGTCACTTGGAAATCAAGTGCACTAACATCCTACAATGAGGTAGGACATACGAAAGCTAATGTTAGAATAATGGAGGCGTTGTTTACAAATGCTCGTTTATATTTTAGTATTTATTAATGATTATTTCTGCATAGAACATCTGATGTCGATGTCTAATTTTTTACCATATTTTTGGAGGGGTTCCAAAATTAAAAGTTAGACTGCAACTGAAATCGAAAATTAGAAACGTACAAGTTTAGATTTCGAATTTAGATATCCTAAGAACCATTTAAAAATACTGAAATACAAATGAGGATTTTGTAAAGGTGTGTAAAGATCGATTTTATTCTTTTAACATTATCTTTGTAATTTTGTCGGGTTACCAGTATAGGATCTGAATTCCAATACAGCTATAACGAACAAATAAGATAATTTTTTTCCTCAATGTGGTTAAATTTTATATTTCCTCATATGCTTTTTTTTTCACCATGAATAATAATATCAGTAGTAATATAAATGATGTGGCTTCTTGCTTTATGCAGGTTACTGGATTTGTTTGCTATTATCTGGAGTGTAGTAGTGTTATTTTACCTAAACTTAATGGTCACAAGTTGGTTTGTTTTATATTGTTGTTTTTATTAATTCGGTATTAGATTATTTTCATTTTGTTTTATAATATATTGTGGGGCAAGTCACTGTGAAGTCATTGTAAATTCTATGCGTCATATTATATGAATTGAGATGATGAATTTACAGAGATTCAAATACAAGATACAAAAACACCAACATCACCAGTCATAAAGCGACTATTTAGCGATGTCACCATTTGCTCATCGTTGTCACTGATCATTTTTGACAATCAGATTCACATCGCATTGATTGGTTGTGTTTTCAGGGTAGGAAACATAAGCATGAAGTTGATGATAGTGCTTTACACACCAGTATGGAATATTTAATTTAATTTTAATTTTTATACTTTCGAAATAATTTAAAGTTAATTATTTTAAATTCAATTTTAGGATATTCTTTCGTTCTACAGAAAGAATGACGAAGTCTGAAATTTTTGTCTAGACCATATACTACATTTAGACTTCAATATTAAATTATTAGAATATTTTTATCTCGCTCGTATTATTGAAAAAATTTATCGTCTATGTATTATGAAGTCAATAATGTAGTCAAGCTTCCAAAGAGCTAAGTAATTACATAATAACCAAAAATTAATGAAGGTCTATACAATGATTAATTATCCTGTTCTTTAAATTGCCTTTTCTAAATTGCTTAAAGATAAGTATAATGTAAAATGAAGAACAGTATGAGTCGTGAAATAAATTATTTTCTCTTTCGTGAAGTTTTTATGCCATCTTAAATTAAATATTTTCCTGAGTTTAAAGTTAATTAATTCGAATTCAATTTTAGTTAATTTGAGTTTAAAGTTAATTAATTCGAATTCAATTTTACGATATTCTTTTGTTGTACATAATGTATAATAATATCTGAAAATTTTGCCGTGAGCATATACCACATTTAGACTCAAATAGTAAATTATTAGAATTTTTTTTTATTATTTCGCTCATACCATTGAACAAATTGTCTATGCAGTATGAAGTGAATAATGTAGTCAATCTTCCAAAGAGTTAGGTAATAAATTAATTACCAAACATTCACGAAGACTATGCAATGGTTAATTTATATGTTCTTTAAACATCCTTTTCTAAATTGCTTAAAGAAAAGTATGATGGAAAACGAAGAACAGCACTAGTTGTGAAATAAATTATCTCCTGTTCCGTGAAGCTTTTGGGGTCTGTTAAATAATTTTTTTTCCCGCGTAAAATAAAATTCCGTGAAGTTTTTATGACATTTAAATAAATTATTTTCCCGAGTTTAAAGTTAATTAATTTGAATTCAGTTTTAGGATATTCTTTTGTTGTACATAAAGTATAATAATATCGGTAAATTTTGCCATGATCATATACCACATTTAGACTCAAACAGTAAATTATTAGATTTTTTTTTATTTCGCTCATACCATTTAACAAATTGTCTATGCAGTATGAAGTGAATAATGTAGTCAATCTTCCAAAGAGTTAATAAATTAATTATCAAACATTCACGAATACTATGTAATGATTAATTTTACTGTTCTTTAAACATCATTTTCTAAATTGCTTAAAGAATAGTATGATGGAAAACGAAGGACTACATTAGTTGTGAAATAAATTATCTCCTCTTCCGTGAAACTTTTGCAGCCTGGTAAATAAATTGTTTTCCCGCGTAAAATAAAAAAATATATATATAGATATTTATAGCATGTATTTATTTTCACGCAAAACTGTTCAAAACACGCTGCCTTCTCGAAACAATTCCTTCTGTTAATTCTTCATTCAATAGAGTATGAAAAATTGAGTCTTTTAGTATTTTAACAAAGCAGAAATTTCAGAGGAAATTCACTTTAAATTGATACTTTTATTTTACAAAATGTGCTTAAACGTCTGATTAATTACGGTTGTTTTCTAAATTAGCTAATATGTCTTCACATATTTACACAAATAATTTTGTCTGATTTAAAATATCTTTTAAATATCTAAACATAAATCCTCGTTTCAGACACATAAACAAAATATTACAAAATTAAATTTAAGAGCTTAAAAAATCAAATTTTCTAGGCCTTCAAATAAAAAAATATCTGAAGTCTGTATGCTGTACAAAACGCAAAGATTCAACCAATAACGCATAACTCAAAATATTTTAGCGTTGACATACATCTTAGATTTGCAGCTGAAAAATTATTTGCCGATAGTTTCTCATTTGTTATGCCACAAGGTAATAAGCAGACTACTAAAATAGTTTCTGGCAATAAAATTATAGTTTTACAATTAAACAGGAAGTCCTCGTGTGATAAAGCTATTTGATATTTGATGATTTATAATAAAACCATTTATCTTTACAGCGATATTTTGCATTTCAATATTATTAATATGAAAAAAAATCATCTTACATAATTACTATTTTTAAAATAACATGGAGCTAAATCAATTAAATGTCTAAAACGAAATTGGTATACAAATTGTAAAAGTAAATGTTGAAATCTTAGATGTACATATTGTACAATAGTCTCTAATTTGAGTTATTTCTTTAGAAAGAACGCGTAATAAAAAATATTCAGTATTAAAAAAAGAAGTATTTTTTAAAAAATGTATTAAAAACCTCTAAAATATAATTAAAAAACCTTTAAGCTAAATTAAAATTAATTAACCATAAGTCAATAAACTGTTAAACGTAAGCATTTATTGGAATAGAATAATTATCTTGAAAAATTCGTCATAATACACTATATTTCCAATGATGACCGGTCACTTGCGATTTTAGACGAAATATCTGGAAAGATACATGAGGAATTATCCTGAAACTTCAGGAGTGTAAACAACATGATAGACGTCATATATTTCCGTGAAGATTTTTTCCCGAAACCTCATAAGGGGCCGTCAACAAATTGAAGAAAAACGAATATCTTTTGGATAATACTGTAAAAACTAACATTGCAAAAGCATTCAAACTCTAGATTATGATTAAGTGGCTTATTGTAATAATTTGGGTTCATTTTTTGAAGATAGCATATATACTAGAAGAGAAATTCATGTTTTTCTAAAAACAGTCCCAAATTTTATTAAGTTTTTTGCTGATAATTTGCAGAGTTTTTAATATAAAAAAAAGTTATTTTCAGAAAATATCACAAAACAAATTGTACATAATACCCTGCAATCATAATTAAAAAATAATAAAAAATGTATGAAAAACGAGCAGGTTTACTACATATTGTTTCACTGCGCATGAGCGAATTCAATCAAAATATACTGTACATAATATATTAGCTAAATGTATAGACCAACTTTTATGAAAGTCTCAAAAACATAGCTTGAAAATTCTGATAGTAATCGTCGATAGAATAAGCTCGAAATTCGCTGTTCCTAAAAGGAAGCAAAAAGATGAGGGGTTGTATCCAAATATACTAGCTTATGAAAGTTGACATAATAAGAATGAAGTGTCTCTCATTCTATATTTGATACAACCCCTCATATTTTTGCTTCTTTTTGGGAACAGCGAATTTCGAGCTTATTCTATCGACGATTACTATCAGAATTTTCAAGAATTTGTTTTTATATTAAAAACTCTGCAAATAATAAGCAAAAAACTTGGTAAAATTTGGGATTGTTTTTATAAAAACCTGAATTTTTCTTGAAGTATACATGCTATCTTCATAAAAATGAAAGCAAATTATTATAATAAGCCACTTAATCATAATCTATAGTTTGAATGCTTTTGGAATATTAGTTTTTACAGGGTTATTCAAAAGATATTCGATTTCCTTCAATCTGTTAACGGCCCCTTATGGGGTTTCGGGAAAAAATCTTCGCGGAAATACATGACGTCTATCATGTTGTTTACACTCCTGAAGTTTCAGGATAATTCTTCATGTATCTTTCCAGATATTTAACAAAACGTCTAAAATCGAAAGTGACCGGTCATCATTGGAAATATAGTGTATTACTAATATATCATCGTAATGCAGGTTTAATTTTTTATATTTATATATTTATTGACTTATTTTTTAAAGAAGTATTATATATATAAAATTACAAACGCATTAAAAGAGTATTCGTAAAATTTCTAAATATTCCTTTTTGACATATTTGCATTAGTATACAATATTTCTAAGTTGTATTTCAGTGATATTAGATGGTCAGTATAAAATGTACACTAAAGCTATTTTGATAACAAAAACCATTTAGAGAAAGACCAATCATGTATCTTAGAAGATAGCAGATATATACGATAAATATAAATGAATAAATACATTTGGAATAGTAGAGCTCATTTTCCACCTGGAATATTTCGAATAAATGTTCCTACTATTTACAAAAACAAATTTCTGTATGAGGTTTTTGGTTTAATTTACTCGTACAGGTTGCAGAAGAAAAGTTTCTAAAATTGCAAATAAGTATGTAGTTACACTGAAATTTCGGAAATGTTTCTGCTGTATTAGGAAAATATTAATTTTTTTTCCGTTAGGGAAAACATTTTCACTTTTTACATTTACATTTTTTGTGCTATGAATTTTTCTTTTCATTATAAATTTACGTCCCATCTATTGTATGTCTGTCGTTGCATTCCTACTCGCAATTTTCTTTGGAGCTAAATGGTATGCAAGTTTTGTAATTATGAGCAAATATTTTGATAAAATGTATTCAAAATTTTCACTATGACACGTTTAAGAATTTATTTTCTTTAACCCATTAGGCACCGCTATATATACTAAACTATTTTTTATGGAACAGTTGTTTCTTCTTTATGAATAGGGAGCCTTTAAGGTATTTCTAAAGAAAATTTAAAAAGAAATCGAATATTTAGGATAAACAGCATTTCCCGATATGGGAGCAATGGCGCCTAAGGGGGGTATTTTTTTCAAAATATTTACTTATGCCTCCGTGCCTTTATGGTTGTTATTTCTCAGTTCTTTAGCTATAAAAGGGATAATATCATTCTGAAACTGACATTTTACGAAGAATTCATATAAATTAGTCCAACATCTACATTTATAATAAAAATAAATAATAAATTACCTATTCCATAAGCATTTTCATTATCCACCTCTGCATTTTTCCTCATTACATCAATTTTGCCCTACTATTTTACATCGAAATGATTGAAAATTTTTTCTGATATTACATTTTGTTTCGTTTTCCGAAATTGTTTATTTAAGTTTTGTTGTTGATATTTTTATTGTTGTTGTTTTTGCATTTTGTTTTGTTTTTTTCCATATTCCGATTTGAAGGTGTGTCTGAACTTTCATCTAAAATATCAAGTTTGAGTTTAATACTTTGTCTTTTTTAAACACTAAATCAGATACTTCTTGATCGTCTGTTGATTTAAAAATTACTACTCCACCAAATATAACATGGGATAAATCGTCGGATAAATTATTCGACATATATATGAGGAAGATATATTCCTCATATGTTACAATACTGCAATCATGTGGCAAACAAACGATTTCCGGAACATCCAAAAAACCATCCAATTATAAAATAAAAAGAAAAGTGCCCAGTTAAACTGAGGGCATTGAGCTCATAGGCTATTCACACTAATTGTATATTATACTCGTATTTCAAAGAATTTGAAATAAGCCCCTTGAAATCGACAATATATTAAGGGGGGTTATCCCCCCGTTACCCCCCCCCCCATAGTTAACTAATGAACACCTTAAACTAATCCGGGAAGCCTCTTATTACAATGAATATATATATATATACAAAATTTGAAGAAAATCGGATAATGCTGCTTGAAAAACCCATTTATATAAATTAAGGGGGGATTGGCCCCCCGTCCCCCCCTTTATACTTAACCAATCAATCCCGAAAACTAATCAGGGAAGCGTCTTAACCCAATGAACTTATAAACAAATTTTGAAGCAAATGAGATAATTCTGAATGAAAAACCCATTTATATAAATTAAGGGGGATTACCCCCCCCGTTCCCTCCGTTTATACTTAAGCAATCAATCCCGAAAACTAATCAGGGAAGCGCCTTAACACAGTGAACCTATAAACAAAATTTGAAGGAAAACGGAATAGTTCTGCAGGAAAAACCAATTTATATAAATTAAGGGGGGGATTAGCCCCCCGCCCCCTCCTTTATACTTAACCAATCAATCCCAACAAAAACTAATCAGGGAAGCCTCTTATTACAATGAATATATATATATATATATACAAAATTTGAAGAAAATCGGATAATGCTGCATGAAAAACCCATTTATCTAAATTAAGGGGGATTAGCCCCCCCCCCTTCCCCCTTTATATTTAACCAATGAACCCCCAAAACTATTCAGAGAAGCGCATTATCACAATGAACCTATATACAAAATTTGAAGAAAATCGGATAATTCTGCTTGAAAAACCCATTTATATAAATTAAGGGGGGATTGGCCCCCGTCCCAACCTTTATACTTAACCAATCAATCCCGAAAACGAATCAGGGAAGCGTCTTAAACCAATGAACCTATAAACAAATTTTGAAGCATATGGGATATTTCTGCATGAAAAACCCATTTATATAAATTAAGGGGGGTTTAGCACCACCTGTTCCCCCCCTTTATACTTAACCAATCATTCCCGAAAACTAATCAGGGAAGCGTCTTAACCCAATGAACATATAAACAAATTTTGAAGCAAATGGGATAACTCTGCATGAAAAACCCATTTATATAAATTAAAAGGAGATTACCCCCCCCGTTCCCCCCTCTTTTATACTTAATCATTCAATCCCGAAAACTAATCAGGGAAGCGTCTTAACCCAATGAACTTATAAACAAATTTTGAAGCAAATGAGATAATTCTGCATGAAAAACCCATTTATATAAATTAAGTTGGGGATTAGCCCCCCGTTCCCCCACTTTATACTCAACAAATCAATCCCGAAAACTAATCAAGGAAGCGCCTTAACACAGTGAACCTATAAACAAAATTTGAAGGAAAAAGGAATAATTCTGCAGGGAAAACCCACTTATATAAATTAAGGGGGGGACTAGCCCAACCCGTCCCCCCCTTTATACTTAACCAATCAATCCCAAAAACTAATCAGGGAAGCGCCTTAACGCAGTGAACCTATAAACAAAATTTGAACGAAAACGGAATAATTCTGCATGAAAAACCCATTTATATAAATTAAGGGGGGGATTACCCCCCCCATTCCCCCCTTTATACTTAACTAATCAATCCCGAAAACTAATCAGGGAAGCGCCTTAACACAGTGAACCTATAAACAAAATTTGAATGAAAACGGAATAATTCTGTATTAAAACCCCATTTATATAAATTAGGGGGGGATTAGCCCCCCTGTTCCCCCCTTTATATTTAACCAATCAATCCCGAAAACTAATCAGGGAAGCGCCTTAACACAGTCAACCTATAAACGAAATTTGAAGGAAAACGGAGTAATTCTGTATTAAAACCCTATTTATATAAATTAGGGGGATTAGCCCCCCTGTTCCCCCCTTTTTATTTACCAATCAATCCCGAAAACTAATCAGGGAAGCGTCTAACACAGTCAACCTATAAACAAAATTTGAAGGAAATCGGATATTTCTATGAAGAGTTATCGCGTTACGTACGTACATACGTACATGCATACATACATACACAACCGGCGGGCACATAAGCTCTCAGGCTTTGATAGCCTGTGAGCTAAAAAATGTGCAATCATTTTCCATGTAAAATAGTCAGAAAAAATGACGTAATAATGAAAAATAAAGAGATGGATAATGAAAATGCTTATGGAACTGGTATTTTCATTTCGATTTTTATTATAAATTTAAAAGTTGTACTAATTTAATAAAATATTCTTAAAATATTAATTTCAGAATGATATTATTCCTTCTACAGCTAATAAATTGAAAAATAAATTCCATAAGTGCAATTTTTCAAAAAATTTAGCTCTCATTAGTTGCCATTGCTACCATTGCGGGAACAACTTATGCTTTCGGTAATTGTGATGGATCTATTATACATAATAATTCTGAATTGAAGTTGTTTAATATAATACACTGTTATAAACATTTTTTAACTAAAAAATATTATTTTTATTATAATTTTTTTAAATATTTTTTTCGAATACAGCCAAAAAGCTATTTTTCAACTTTCTTAATACGTTTTGAAAATAGAAAATTCTAATGAAACTTTAAAAAAAAAAAAAAAAAAAAAAAATTATAAATCATCTAATATATTCAAAATGCAAATAACACATACCTTTTTACAATATATAAAATACTAATTTTAGAAAAAAATCTTAAAGCAACGTTCCCAAAATGGGAGCAATGGCGCCTAATGGGTAAGAAAATTAAATCAAATAGAAAATATGCATTGAATTAATATTATTTCTATATCAAACGTCTAAATATAATTTACACTCCCAAATTTTCGTGGATACAAATGATTCATACATATCGCCGTTACAGTTATATATTGTCATAATTTCAATTAAAAATAATCTCTAATATAAGTTTACAAAATCATTTTATTTAAAGCAAATTTGGTTAAATAGATAAGTTGCATTGGATTAATATTACTTCTTTATATCAGAACAAAATACCATGTACTGTAACATGACATATATCTTTCATAAAGATTTATCTTTTAACATATCGCTTCATATAAACATAGCTTTTATTAATTTGAAAAATCACTTTTTTGTTATATATTATTTACAGACCTTCTTCCATTCGAATGTAATGTTCTTTGAATTAAAAATCCTTATCTATGTCAACACATTTCATACATATAATGGAGTTGTATTGTTTTGTAAACAGGAGAAAAATAAAGTTTATTTATTTTATTTCAATGATAAATGAAACAGGAAATTTATTTTGAAATAAAAATATCTCGTAATATACATTTTTGTGAAAAAATGTACAGTCACTGCGTCATTGTTTTAGTTTCAAATTTCCGTTCATGTTATTAAGTACTATTGCCGAAAATGAATACATGTCAGAAAGAAATTGCATTACAAAAATGATAAAACATTTTATTATTTTGTTCTACATGTGTGGATATTTTAAAGAAATAATTATGAATTATACTTAAAATTGAGAAAAAATATATTTAGGAATATCCAAAGAAAAAAAATGTCTATTAAGATGGCTCTGATGTTATTTCTAAGAACATTTCTAATGCAATTCAGTTACTTGAAATTTCCCGGTTAAAAACATACTTCTGATGCGCGTAGCTAGATAAATAGCAAATGTTTTTCATGTGCTATTACATGGCAAATGAACTTTGAATCTTATTTTTTTCTAATACATTTACGTATGAATATATATTAAATAAATATACATTCTCAGAGTCAAAGCAATCAAGATAATACAGTAGAACTCCAATTATCCGAATCAATTGGGACCAGATTTTATTCGGATAATTCGATTTTTTTTTTCGAAAAAAGTGTCTATTTTAATTAATTACTGTACGTATGTTGAAAATGGGAGAAAAAAAACTATTTTTAAAGAAAGATCTTTTAATTAATTAAATGAAAAAACAACATTTTTACATGTTAAGCGTACTTACAAGTGCTGTACATTAGTACAGTATGTACGTACCGTACTGTACATGAAAGCCATTGCTTGCTGAACATCTTGGTCAAAGTAAGCTGTTTGACAGTCTTCACCGGTTTTCAAGCAGACAAGTCACGCATATCCGCTTGACAGTGAGAAGTTGCATGTAGTCACACTCAGGCTGACGCTCCATCCACTTCAACGCAGTTTCAAGGCCGGCAAATGCTCCACTAGCTGATGTCTGCTTCAACTTCGAAACTAAGGTCATCTTCTTCCTCGACACTTTCTTCGCTCACACCTTCAATGAGTTCATCATCATTTAGAATTTGAGACCCAGGGTCTGAAATCCAGGTGGACCGGGCTGGCCACCTGTCGACGGATGACAGCCAATATTCGAACTGCACTATGAGAAGGTGGCTCATCATCCCAATAATGTTCGCGCTGCGCCTACACTAGATTCACGGAGGGAAGGGCAATAGCGCGCGTAGACAGAATCATTATTTTGCGAATCGCAGTACGTTTACGTCTTATTTTTTTTCTGAAATTCTGAAAGCGATTCGGATAATCAGCGATTCGGATAGTCGGAGTTTGGATAATTGGAGTTCTACTGTTTTTCAAATTTATTCATCACATTTTTTTTTATTTATAAACATAACTTTTGAATAATAACGATTGAGATTCATCATAAAAATTGAAAACTGTTCTCTTTAGACACACGTAATTGAATATGAGGTAGATGTTTTTGAACTTAACTTTATGTCCTGTGATAAAATTAGATTTCCAACTATAGGAAGATAGTGCTTTACTATACTAAATTGAATTTGTTTTCCACTTTCGAAGTATTTTAAAATTAATAAAATTGAATTCAATTTTAGGATATTATTTTTATTCTACAGAAAATATAACGATATTTAAAATTTGTGTCTTGAGTGTACACCACATTTAGACTTCAAAGTAAATTTCCAGAATATTTTGTATCTCGCTCATACCATTGAACAATATGTCCATGCATTATGAAGTGAGTAATGTAGTCAAGCTGCGAACTATTTTAGTAATTAAATAATTACCATGCAATGATTAGTAATTTTCCTGTTCCTTAAACCTTCTTTTATATATTGCTTAAAGAGAATTATAATGGAAAAAACAGAACAGCACGAGTCGTGAAATAAATTATTTTCTCTGATGTGAAGCCTTAACGGCGTCTTAAACAAATTGTGTTCCTGAGAAGAATTAAGTAAAATATTTATAACATGCTTTCATTTTCACTCCTAACAGTTTAAAGAGCGTTCTTAAAACATTTCCTTCCGTTAATTCTTCATTCAATAGAGTGAGATAAATTGAGACTTTTAGTATTCATTTAGCAAAGCTGAATTTTCAGAGGAAATTAGTTTAAATTTTAGCTTTTGTATGACAAAAATTTTTCTTAAACATTTGGTTAATTGGGGTTGTTTTCTAAATCATATAACGTTACTTCAATATATATTTATACAAATAATTTAGGATGATTTAAAATATATTTCTAAAATGTCTAAACATAAACCCTGGTTTCCGATACATAAACAGAGCATTACAAAATTTATTTTAAGCGCTTAAAAAATAACATTTTTCAGTCTTACAAATAAAAAAATCTGAAGTCGGTATGCTTTACAAAACGCAAAGATTCGACAAATAACACACAACTCACAAATTTTTAAGCGGGAATTACGTTTTAGTATAAGAAGTGAAATGGTATTTGCAGATCGTTTCTCATTTGTTGTTCCACCAGATAATAAACAAACTACCTAAATACATTCTGGCAGTAAAATTATAGTTTTATAATTAAACAAGAAATTCTCGAGTACTAACGTAATTTATCAGTTTTATAATAAGAGCATAATAAGAGTTTATATGCAAATCGAAATTCCGCATTTCTATATTATTGAAATGAAAAAAAAATACTATATTTGGAATAACATGAAGCTAAATTTGTTAAAAATCCAAAAAGAAATCCGTATACAAATTGTAGAAGGACAAGTTGCACTTTTAAATGTACAAATTGTAGTACTAGTACAAAAAGTACTTTTTGCAAATTCTGAAAGTTTCTAATATGAGTTTTTTTTTCTTTATAAGAGTACTCAAAATAACAGAAATGTTTTCAGTTTAAAAAATAAGAAATTTTTAAAACAAATTTCATAAATCCCTGTTAAACCGAATTAAAAAAAAGAAAAACTTGTTAAACCGAATTAAAATGAATTAAATATAAGCCACCAAATAATAAACGTAAGCAATTTTTGAATAAGAATAATTCTTTTGCGCATTTCGTCGTAATATTTCTACTATATGATTGTAATGCAGGTTTGTGTTTTGTATTTTAGGTATTTATTGACGTATTTTTGAAAGAGCTATTATGTTTAAAAAATTAAAGACAAAATAGTGATAGTGAAATTTCAACATATTCCTTTTTGACAAATGTTTATTAGTTTACAATATATCAAAACTGAATTTCAGTGAAATTAGAAGCTCAATATAAAATGGATACTAAAATTATTTAGAGAAAGATCAATATTAAATTCCAGAAAACAAGATACCTCTGAGGTTTAAAACAAAACACTTTCGGATTAACAGAGTTTATTTTTTACCTGCAAATTCGAAATATATGTTACTAATATTTTCAAAAATAAATTGTTTTTGAGTTTTTTTATATAATTTACTCGTATGTGTTCCAGATAAATACTTTCTGATTTGAGTGAGTAATTATGAAATTACACTAAATATTCATAAATGTGTCTTTTTTTTTTTTTTTTTTTTTTTTTTACAAATTGAATTTTTGAATTAATTGCATTTTTCTGCTTTGAATTTAGCTTGCCAGTTTAAAAATCCCTGTTAAATTGAATTGAAAAGTTCATGTTAAACCGAATTTCTAAAAAAAAAAAAAAAAAAAAAAAAAAAACATATTAAATTCAATTAAACATAAGTCAGCAAATGTTAAACATGAGCATTTATTCATATAGAAAAATTATCTTCAGAATTTCGTCGTAATTCACTATTAAATGGTGGCAATGCAGGTTTACTCTTGTATTTTATATATCTATTGACTTAAAAAGAAGAGTTTTGTATTTAAAATTTAAAAGACAATAAAATAGTGTTTGGGAAATATCAAAATATTACTTTTTCAGAGAAGTTTATTACTACAACATTTCCAAAGACGAATCATAAAACACAGGAAGTAGCAGATCTCTGTGTTTTAAAAAAAAGCACTTTTGGAATACCAGAAATTATATTCTACCTGAAATATCCCTAATAGATATTCGTACTATTTTCAAAAACAAATTGCATTTTATTTTTTTTAATTTAAATAACTTGTATGGATTCCTGAAGAAAAATGTGTAAAATCGCCGGTCATTCTGAAGTTATACTGAATTCTCATAAATATTTCTCCTGTATAAGGAAAATTTCAATATTTTCCTAATACACGTTATAATATAACCTGTATATTTGAAACTTTAAAATTATAAGTTTCAAATTACAATGTACGTTTTCTCGTTAGGTGTTAATTCACATTTTTAACACTTTCCAACCAAGTTGAAAAGTGTTTATGACTTTGGTTTGTCTGGCCGTCTGCCGTCTGCCCATGCTCTAACTCCCGTAAATATGCTGGGACTGCTCTTCAATTTTTATATGTTATTGCTGTTATCTATAGCATGTTCCCTATTTAAACTGAAGAGTGTAGCACTTACAGTTTTTTTACAGGGACACTCAAAAGAATTCCGGTCTATTTGGTAAAATCCTTTGCAGTTTATTTTAATGATGTTACACAATTTCAAACACATTGTAATTGATATATGTCACTAAGGTGCATTACAAGAAGCTTAATATGGAATATGGTTTGCATAGCACTTATAGTTACTTTACAGGGACACTCAAAATAATCCGTTACATTACGTCTATGGAGAAAAATCGTTTGCGGTTTAATTAAATAATGTTTCCCTATTTTAAACGCATTGAAATTTATATATTTGAAGGTGCATAACAGGAGGTTTACTACAGAATATTGTGTGTATAGCAGTCATTGTTCATTTACAGGGACACACAAGAGAATTATCTACTATCTGTTAACAATAATTCCTGGAAGTGCGTTTTAAGTTGCTGAACGCGATTTTAAATTTAACTCACTTTTTGAATATTACTTGGTGTGTATAAACTCTGTAGATCATATACAGGGCAGCACAAAAGTTTGCGAACACATTTCCGTTTATTGACAGTAACTCCAGAAGGAGAATTTTAAACTCTGCTACTCGTTGCCTACACTGTTAAAATTTTGCAGCAAACTGTCCAGTCATTTGACCGTTTTTATATTTAACAATTAAATAACCGTAATTTAACTCTATTCTGTCCATATTATTGTCTATATTATGTTCAGAATAGAGTTAAATTACGGTTATGTAACCGTTTTCTATAAAAACGGTCAAATGACTGGACAGTTTGCTGCAAATTTTTAACAGTGTAACTAAACTAAAATTTAGCATCCTATGTAGTATATATACAAATCGATAGATCATATACAGGGCTGAATAAAAGTATTCGGATATTTTTCCGAATATTTTATATGTTGAAAATATATGTTGGAAATTGCTGAAATTACGTTTTTAAATATGTTATGCGTTTTCCAAATTGTTTACTTAGATGTTATCTTTCACCTTATTAAACGGTAATGATTTGTAAAATTATTTTGGAAAGTGTTACATAATCTATGCTTGACGCATAATTTTTCGTTCTTTTTTTTCCTATGAATTTATTTTGCCAATTTAAAGTTAAATCCAATATTTTGTTTATTTTTGTTTCCAATCCCACTCGCAAAATTTTCTTGGATCGAAATGGTAATAAAGTATTCTCTTTAAAGGTAAATACGTTTATAAAATGTATTAAAAATATTCACTATGTCCAGTTTAAAACACATTTCCTTTAAAGAAAGTTCAGTTAAATAGAAAATAATTGAATTAATATTATTTAAATATCAAACATCCGAATATAGTATTTTGTACACTCAAATTTTATTCGATATAAATTGTTCATAAGTTTTATCGATAAAGATAAAATTTTCTATAAAAAATATTAAAAATAATCGCCATGAAAAGTTTACAAAATATTTCCTTTAAAGCAAATTTAGTTAAATGTATAAGTTACATTGAATTAATACGAGGGCTATCCAGAAAGTAGATTACGTTTTCGTCTGTGTCCGCTAGGGGCGGGGCTAGCGCGGCCATCTTGGGGTCAGAGCGTTGCGCAGCTCAGTCGGCATCTAGCCGTGCTAGTGAGAGGTTCGTGCTGTGATCCGTTCAGATACTGTGACGGTTTGAAATGTCTGCGTTAATTGAAAATCCCGCGAGCTGCGAGGTGCGTGCAGTAATAAGTTCACAATAACGGAACTTTTTTTGAGTTTTCCACAAATTTCGCGAAGTTTGTTGCACGAAATCATCAGCGAAAAGCTTGGTTACCACAAGTTTTGTGCAAGATGGATTCCAAAAATCTTGACAGAGGACCACAAAAATCAGCGAATGGCTGCAGCGTTGAACTTTTTGGACGCTTACCATAAGGATGGTGACTCTTTACTCGATCGCATCGTTACTGGTGACGAAACATGGGTGAAACACGTGAACTGTTGGTTGAAGGCGCAGGCGGCCGAATTTTTCGACGAAGGCATTTCCAAGCTCGTACATCGCTACGATAAATGCCTTAATTTGTATGGTGACTATGTAGAAAAGTAGTATTTGAGTGTGGCTTTCATCTGTATATAATAAAATTTGTTTCCTATACTTTGTTTATTTTTTATTCCAAAACGTAATCTACTTTCTGGATAGCCCTCGTATTTATTTTTTTATAGAGCATCAAAATACCATGAGCTATAACATAACATATAACATTCATAAACATTTATTTTTCAACATATAGCTTCGTATAAAAATATATATTTTATTATATTGAAAACTTACATTTTCTATAATATATTATTTATACTCCTTTTTCCTTTCGAATGAAATGTAATTTGCATTATAAAACCTTATCTATGTCAACATATTTCAAACACATAATGGTGTTGTATTGTTTTTATAAACTCCAGAAAAATAATGTTGATTTAATTTAACTTGGTGACAGATGAAACCAAGTAAATGTACTTTAAAATGAAATAAAAAAAAGTCTCATACTATACATTTTTGTGAAAAATAGGACTGTCACTACGTCATTGTTTTATTTTTTTATTTAGGTTCCTGTTATTAAGTACCATTGTCGAAAATGAACTACATGTCAAAAAGAAATTGTATTCCAAAAAGGATAAAACATTTTGTTATTTTGTTATAATGTGTTGTTATTTCAAAGCTTTTATGATGAAATACATTTTTAAATCAAGAATAAAAGTTGTATGTGGGACTATTTCACCAAGGAAAAAACAACTTTCAAACAAGTTATGATTTTATTTCTAATAAAATAAAAACTCATTTTTAATGCAATATTATTTTAAGTTATTTGATATTTACCAGCAAATAAAACATACGTGCAATGAGCGTCGCTAGAAAAATAACTTTTTCATGGGAATTAAAGTGTAAATCTTAATTTGCTCTAATAAGTTTACATAAAGTAAAGAAATAAATATATGTACATACACAGAGTGAAAAGAATTAGTCTAATATTTCATTTTTATCAATCCCTTTTAGGTAGCTTTCATTAGAAAAAGCTACTTATTGTAGCTGTTCGGAGGAAAGCAATTCCAAAAAAATTTGGTTTATTGTCAATGATCATGAGTCCCAGATCCAGTTAAAAAAATTGTTTCCGTTAAGTGTTAGAACATGATACAAGGATTCTGGAACATTTTTTGTTTTTGCTATATCTTAAAAAATGGCTGAGATAAGGCAGTATGAAATTCTAGGTTGGCTGAGATTTTGAAACTATCTGATATTTCTTATGCTGTAACTCTCGTATTTATGAACCGATATGAATGTGACTTATTATACGTACAGAACATACCAAGTTTGTTGGCCAGCTTTATGCGCCATCTTGTTTCAAAATTGTCGTAAGTTAATTTTTTTCATTTAAAAAAATCAAAAAGATGTCAAACAAGAACGAAAAATCATGCGTCAAGCATAGATTATGTAGCACTTTCCAACGCTTCTAAAATAATTTTACAAATCATTACCGTTTAATAAGCTGAAAGATGACATCTAAGTACACAATTTGGAAAACGCATAACATATTTAAAAACGTAATTTCAGGAATTTTCAATATATACAATATTCGGAAAAATATCCGAATACTTTTATGTAGCCCTGTATATGATCTATAGATTTGTATATATACATAGGATGCTAAATTTGAGTTCAGTTAAGAAACGCGTAGCACAGTTTAAAATTATCTTTCTGGAGTTTCTGTCAATAAACGGAAATGTGTTCGCGAACTTTTGTGCTGCCCTGTATAGGATCTACAGAATTTATACACACCAAGTAATAGACAAAAAGCGAGTTAAAATTAAAATCGCCTTCAGTAACTTAAAACGCACTTCCAGGAATTATTGTTAACAGACAGTAGAGAATTCTTTTGTGTGTCCCTGTAAATGAACGATGACTGCTATACACACACAATTCTGTAGTAAGCCTCTTGTAATGCACCTTAGTAATATATATAAACTTCAATGCGTTTAAAATAGTGGAGCATTATTTAAATAAGCCGCAGACGATTTTTCTCCATAGACGTCATGCAACGGAATTATTTTGAGTGTCCCTGTAAAGTAACTCTAAGTGCTATACACCTACTATTCCATATTAAGCTGCTTCTAATACATCTTAGTGATCTATATAAATTTCAATGCGTTTACAATAGTGAAACATTTTTAAAATAAACCGCAAATGATTTTTCCCCCATAGACCGCAATGTAACGGAATTCTTTTGAGTGTCCCTGTAAGAAAACTATAAGTGCTACACACTTCAGTTGAAATAGGGAACGTGCCATAGATAACGACAATAACATATAAAAATTGCAGAGCAATCCGAGCATATTTACGGGAGTTAGAGCACGGAGAGACGGCCATACGGCCAGACGGCCATCCGGCCATACGGCCAGACAAACCGAAGTCATAAGCACTTTTCAACTAGGTTGGAAAGTGCTAAAAATGTATAAATTGAAAAGGTTGTTTCCATTAAGTGTTAGATCGTGGTACAAAGATTCCGGATTTTTTTTTTTTTTTATCTTAAAAAATGGCAGATATATGACAGTTTGAAATTCTAGGGTGGCTAACATTTTGAAACAATCAGATGTTTGATATGCTATATTTCCCATGCAGATATTCGAATTAAAATTCAGTAGTAAACCAGGATTGAATCTTCTATGATCGGGTTCCAAGCATTTTAGCTTTGGGTGTTTGAGTAAAATGTGTTGAATTTTTAAAAACATGGACTATGAAAGATACCTTTTCCTCTCGGTACGGGCCGAAAGGACTTTTATATTCATAAACACCACTTTCGAATATCTAAATACAATATTTTGACTGTACCAATGTGCAATTATTATGGAAATAAAGCCAAAAATTCTTGGCCGTCGCTAAGAATCTTTTTGTAAAAAATAGGACAGTCACTACTCCATTGTTTTATTTTCTTATATAGGTTCCTCATATTAAGTGCCATTGTCGAAAATGAATTACATGTCAGAAAGAAATTGTATTCCGAAAAGGATAAAACATTTTGTTATTTGTTATGATGTGTTGATATTTTAAAGCCTTTATGATGAAATACATTTTTAAATCAAGAATAAAGTTGTATGTGGGAATATTTCCCCAAGGAAAAAAACGACTTTCTAACAAGTTTTGATGTCATTTCTAATAAAATAAAAACTCATTTTTAATGCAATATTAGTTATTTCATATTTACCAGTAAACGAAACATACGTGCAATGAGCGTAGCTAGAAAAACAACTTTTTTATGGGAATTAAAGTCTAAATAATAATTTCCTCTAATAGGTTTAAAAAATAAATAAATATATGTACATACACAGACTGAAAGGAATTAGTCTAATATGTCACTTTTATCAACCCTTTTTTCTATTTATAAAGATCACTTTCGAATATCTCAATACATTATTTTGACTCTACCAATGTGTAATGCTTATGGAGATAAAGCCAAAGATTCTTGGACATAGCCAAAAATAAAGATTGAGATTTTTAATAAAAATCCAAAACTTTTTTCTTTTACATACATGTAAATGAATACATTGTAGCTGTTTTTTAATTTAACTTTCTAACATCTGGCATACAATTAAATAGTATATATATATGCTATTATACTATATATAAGTTATATATATATATATATAACTTAAAACTCTGATCCTGTACTTATATGTATATATATATACCGGGTAATTATAATTAAAGTTACGATTTCAAAAATCGATAATTTTAAAACTACTGGTCAGAATGACTTGATATTTTAGCAGAACAATTGTGAGGCAATGGAATTTTATTTGGCGAAGGAAAAATAGTTCTAAAATGTGCCGATAGACGGCGCTGTCAGGGTAATGTCATGGAAAAGACTAAAAATATATTCTTTAAACACAGGAATGTTGTTGAACAAAAGGAAAAAAATAGAGCTCCGGGATTTACTAAAAATGTATTAGCGAAAAGACAAGAATACGTGTTTACAGCGACAACAGAAATAATGACAAAAAAAAAAAAAAAAAAAAAAAAAAAAAAAAAAAGCTTTATGGAACAAACACTTTACTGATGATTAGAGTATAAGTTTTTCGACATGCCCTCCGCCTTGTTCCGTTACTAATTGGAAGCGCGAAACGGCATGCTCCACAACAGATCGGAGGGTATCTGTACTGATGCAACGGGTGTGGTGTGTGGTTCTTGCCTTCAAGTTGGCTAGATTTTCAATTCGCCCGCTGTAAACAACATTCTTCAGGTCCCCATAGTTGCCACGTATTAGTAATTTGCATATCTCCAGACAATGTGAACCCAGACAGCGTCATCTGTCGGCACATTTTGGAACTATTTTTTTCCTTTGCCAAACAAAATTCCATTGCCTCACGATTGTTTTGCTGAAATATCACATCATTCTGACCAGTAGTTTTGAAATCGTAACTTTAATTATAAGCACCCGGTGTATATAACTTAAAACTCTGGTCCTGTACGTATTTGAGCTTTTTTTAAGTACAGGATGATTCAAATGTCTATTATTATTTTTATGATAAAAAATATTTGCAATATGAATTCCACAAATAGGTTACAGTCATGAACAGAGTCAAGCATCCACGTGATGAGCTTGCTCTCTGCTGTCAGACTGCATCTGTCTTGAGTGGACCACACATTCTACAACACAGCTTGCGTGATCTCTGGTATTTCTGCGGATATGCAATATTTGATTTGTTCTAGGCTGTTTCCTTGGTACACTATTGACTTTATAAAACCACAGACGTTTGTGGGACAGACAACATTATTGCATGCATTAATACAGCTTTTGTGCAAAATCTGAAAAACAGCTGTGATGACTGGCTCACTCTGAAATATCAAATTCCTTGAAGGAACCATTTACCCCCTTGCCTCTCGCAAATACCGCTTCTGGAACGCTACAATACCTGACAACTAAAAAGGATATTATTTAGCCACTTAGCTACAGTAGCATTTATCAACTGTTGGATTTAGTCTTTAGTTTTTAAAAGATTTTTCGTACGCAATATTGTAGTAAATAAATTTCTAATGAAAAAGAATATTTTGACGTTATGCTATGTAGCATTGTGCCTTTATGAAATAAAAACATTTTAAGTAATATTTTAAAGAAATATTCATTTAAAATTCAAAAAATTAAATGCATGTATCTGTAAATTTATATGATATAAAATATCATGTATTTATGCGCGAAAATAAATAATACAAAATATATATAATCCACAGTAAGCAAAAAGTAAAAGTTATAAATAATCTGTATCATATTTAGTTCATTCAAACATGCATATATTCCAAAATAAATAGTCTAAAGAAATAAATGCCATCAAAGGGAAGCCGAAAAATATATCATTTCCTATCGAGGGTAATCTTTGATTGCACTTTTACCAGTACATTGTTACTACAACATATAAAATTCTGAAGTATTTTGTTTCCCTGGGGAAAGTGATTAATTTACTTGAGTGGAATGTAATGGAGAACTATCTAAATTACGTTAATAGATCAATTGAATTAATTAGTTATTTGTATAATTAGGAAATATTGTTTTATCCAGATATTTCTGAAAGAAAGTTGTAATTCAATATAATTAACAAAATTAACAAAACAATTCATATTTGTGATTTTCTCAATTTTCAATTGTGTTTTTCAATAAGTAAAAGTAGAATTATAAAGACTAAAAATAAATAAAAATTCAAATATTACATCTTACATATTTTGAGGTTTCATGTTATATTCTGATAACAATCATTTCTTAAATACGTCGAAGTTAGATAAAATGAGGACTAAGTTTACTTGTGAACTGGCAGTTTTATGATAATATTTGTAATTTATAATTAATAACTGGTTTGAACTGGCTTTCAGCATCAAGCTGAGCAATTTACCGCAGTAAATTATATACATAGCTCCGCAGGGACCACAATCAAGGAAGCGGAGATGGGTACCGCAGGCCCAGATACATAGTATACTGTAGTGCCGAAATTTAGTTGTATGAATATAGTATGAATAACTATTTTAACATTCTAATATCATAATATTTTACAACACCATATATTCCTAAAAATTGTATGATTGCATAAATTTTTCTGACTTAATTTCCTTTCCAAATCATCGAAAGTTTTAATTTTTTGTGCTTGTTGGTATGTGGTGTACTCATTAACTGTTTTACAGCACATATATTCTGCTATTTATCATGTAATCAAATGCGTTACAAATGGAAAACATCCTACATCCTACATACTCTTTTAAACCTTATAAAATATTAAAAGGGAAAAAGCACAGAAAAATTCACTCAAAATCATTTATCTAAAATTCAATGTTCTTTTATTTTAAAAAAATCTCATTTACATAATCTTGATATATTTAAAGGAAAATATCGAATATCGGTTGTGCTAAAAACGACCGAAAATGTATATCTATGCAAATGAGAGAGATAAGCTAAATCTCCTCTTGCATGCTAACATAGACGCGTTCGAATATTGGCTGAATAGTTAGAAGCAGTTTTAAAAAATTACGATTTATTCTACATTTCTTTATGCAATATTTTAATGCTTTCACGAAAGTTTTGAGGAAAATTTTCTGTTCTAGTTAAAACAAAACTGATTTCCAAGCGCAATTTGGAAAGCGCAAAATATAATTTTTTTATGTTTGTTAATCATAATATAAATAAATATATTGTTTACCTTTTTTCATATAATGTAACAGTCACTACGAACATGCAATTTTTCAATATATTAAAAAAAAACAGTAAAATATGTTTATATTTATTCGCTAGCAACGAGAAAATAAATTTTCATTTTAGAGCGTTATCCTTATTAGAAATTAGACTTGATTCTCCCGACAGGACCATAGAAATATCCCATTTAAGACAGGATTCTGTTTTAAGAAGGTACTATTTACACAAGCATTTCTGCATACCATTTTTATGCAGTTTTAAGTACCACATTTAGATTATATTTAAATACTTCACCTTATGGTGATTGCCAGTTACATATTGTAAAAGAAAAACAGAGATTAAAAGTTACTTGTTTGATTTACTAATGTATAAAATTGGATTGTATGTCTCATATCATTTTTCATATATTAGTAATACATAAAAAGCATAAATTATTATATGTTTAGCATTAAAATAGAATATTTTATATGATTCATTGTATAACGTATCGTGCAGAAATGAAATGAACGCAAAGTTCCTTTATTTATTCTATTTGTTGCCATCAGAGACAAATGAAAGATATAAACGGATTAGGGGATATCTTCTCTGGGGAAATAATATTTGTACTTGTGTAATGTGAGATATAGGAAGAAGATACATATAAAATTACTTCATATAAGGTAGTTTTTTCTCATATATTTGATAAGAATCCAAACTTTTACTTTAATATGCATTAGTATCTAGAAAGTAATTGATAATGCGTTGATAGAAACTTTTTAGGTAATTTATATTTGCTAAAGTTGGATTTACTTCTAACAGTATTTCTCCATTTATATTTTCTCCCTAAGGAATACCCAAAATTTCACCTTAAAAAAAAAAAAAAAAAAAAAAAAAAAAAAAAACTGAATCATTCTCTATTTAGATATTAAAAAGATATTATAAAGATATCCTTTAACAAATACAAATTGTGTTTTCATTTCATAAATTATGTACGTAAATGATCGTATGTAATTTATGAAATTATATATAATCTTAAAGTCTAAAGTAATTGGTATAATCTAAAAGCAGGAAATCTTTAGAAAAAAAAAATAAATAATGAGAAGAGTGTACGACCACCTATATAAATGTTAAAAGGGGAGAAAGATAAATAATGAATATAATGAATATTAAGAAAAAAACATTTTTGTTTATATGTTAAATTTTAAATTGAGATTTTTACACTCCGAAAGTAAAGCTTTCCGCAGACTGACCATAGAAATATCCTATAGTGGTTATAATATAAGTATCTCTATTTGGAGCTGTATATAGCTCGAACGAATGATCCGAATGAAACCAAAATTGTAACACTTACTATTCAAAAAGGGGGAAGAAGAATGAAACAATAAAAAAATAATTCCAGTAATCACCGACAGATTGCGATACTGAATGTGAAATGTAATGTGTACAACAAGGACAAAAAATTAAGGCGTCAACCCGGATGGTAAACTTAAAGTGTTGAAAAATGTCACAGTGAACGTGGTTACACTTTTGCATGGCGGTGCCGATCGTGTTCAGGTTCCACATGGTCATTGTGCTGAAGGACACAATCCAGGCGGTGCACAACGTGCTCAACTGTGGAATATAATGCATCAAGAGTGATGTTTCGCACATGTTGTGATATGCGGTAAGGTCATTGAGGCTTACGACACCTCTACGGTACACAATATTACACATTACATTTCCCTCTCAAAAGCGCCGTTTGTCGGCGATTATCGCAATTATTTTTTTATTGTTATTATTATTTTATTGCTTTTATTGTTGTTGTTCTTTGTTGTTTTTTTATTGTTTTATTCTTTCCCCTTCTCGAATAGTAAGTGTATCGATTTTGGTTTCATTCCAGTTGTTCCTTTAAGCTACAGATAGCTCCAAATAGAGATACTTATATTATAACCATATATATAAGCATATATATAAGCATATATATAAGCATATATATATATGCTTATATATATATATATATATATATATATAAACTTATTGCAAAAATTAACCATTGAATCAGAAGCAACTGACCATATGCAATATATATATATGTGTGTGTGTGTGTGTGTGTGTGTGTGTGTGTGTGTGTGTGTGTGTGTGTGTGTGTGTGTGTGTCAAGAATCAAGTAATCACGCGGCTCCGCACGTACAAACCGTAGTAGCGTTCAGTGCAGTTAATATTTACGAGGTAGAAGGCTTAGGAATACTATTGCCAAATTCCGTTTGGATGGCAAAAACCTTCATGTAAAATCTGTGGTTTGCAGATTTCGGTTGCAGAAAGTTTATTTTTTGCCAGTAAAGATGGAAAAAGAAAACAAAATACAAAACTGGATAATAAAACTCTGAATTCTGGAAGTTTTGGAGATTTTAATGAAAATAAATAATGTATGAAACTTTTTCAATTATTTTCAGTTCTTTAGAGTATAAATAATATTTGAGAATAGTATAATATATTTCTTTTAAAAACTCAAGCTGCATGAAATTTAGACATTCTATCATTAGGTATAAATTATAAAGTATTGTTTCATAGCAGATTTAAAAAGAACGATTACTAACATTATACACATAAATTATTAAAACACACCTGTCACTTAAACAAACTTCTTTTACTGAAAAAAAAGAAATATCTACTTATAATAAAATCCGAAGGCAAGAAAGCGTCTGTAACCATTCCAGGCGCGACCACTCTGATCTGCGAGTCGACTGTATTTAAACGCCCTGTTGGTCTTAATGAAAAACCTATGCTAGCTACAGCTAAATGAGATAATATCTTCTACTTGAAATCATGGTTGTTCAAAATATTTTCCTATAAAACATGTGTATCATATCCTATTATAATTTTTTAAGTTCTTAATTAAAAATACAGACTAAACATCAGAATCCCATATATAAACAAACAAACACTGCTACATGTATTATATTATGCTTTCTTTTTAAATATTCTGGCGCCATCTACCGGCAGATAATACAACAGGCATGAAAGAGTTCATCCAAAAGGAGGAATTCCCATTCCACCTTTATTAAAGCAATTATTGACATTCTCTGGATTGATGCAAAAATGCAAAGAAAATTGTGGTGTGTGGGGGGAGGTACAGGGATATGAAAAATTTAATAATTAGTCATTTCGTCAACTCAAATCCTTGGAGTCTGTTTTTGAATTGCTGTGCAAAAGAACCATGAAATGAAAGGCGAGCTTATATTATAAGTATCTGAAAGTCATGTATATAAATGAAATTGTTTAAAGTGTCTTTGCAGAGTGAAATTTATTTTAAAGGAAGTTTTCATAAGGTTCTCTTTTTAATAGAATAAATTGTCTTATTTATACAACACTTTTGGATAATTTCACTGATGCATTTTTGGAGATTTATTTCTGGAGCAAAGATTGATTGGACGTGTAAATATTTAGCATGGAGAATTTTTTTCTTTTGGAAGAAAGGGGAAAATCTTGAACAGCCAAATCATCCAGAATAATATTTGTTTTCGAAAATTAATCCCTGTACATAAGTTGATCAGATATATTTGGATTTATACCTTTAGCAAACTGTATTCAGTTTTATTTTTTGTTGAAATTTTATGTTATGGACTTACTGTTAGTTTAAATTTGTTTTTAGTACTTTCTAAGTTATGGAAAAAAGTAACAATGATACGTACAGTTATATTGTATTTTATTATATAAATAACTGTTAAAATGTGTCTAAATTATAAAAGTTTGGCGCCATTGTATAGACGGAAAATATTCTCTAACTTTTTTCCTGTTTCCCACTTTCATGCCTGATACAAACAAATTTTGAAATTTTGTTTCCATCGTAAATAAAATGTTTTTCTCTTATGAAACTTAATTAAAATATAAGGAATAAATAGTACCGAGTAATTTCCATTTAATTTTGCTTATATAATCAAAAAACAAGCTATGTGGTGAGTCAAGCTCTTTTGTAACTCATTAATAACACTTATTTATTAAATCTTTCGCACATGGATTATTTTTTAATATTTAATTTAAATGTTTTGTTCAATCGTTGAACTATTTCAAAAATTTAATATTAAGTAAAAAAAAAATATCCTCATCATTTGCATTTGTAGAAATTCTACAAATCTTTCAATAATAAAACCTTCATGCTGTTTGTTTGTATGAAGTCTTATGAAAATGCAGCGCAGATCAACTATATACGAAGGTTATATACTATAATAATTTCAAATAAAGCATGTATTCTGTAAACAATTTTTGATCGATCCAGCGGTGATCGATCCAGTATTACGCTTCTGTTTTAAATATTGTTCTGGCGCCATCAACCGGCTTTAAAATGTACTTTTCTCCAATACAAACCTCTCAATAATAAAATCGTCATGATGTTTGTTTGTATGAAGTCTTATGAAAATGTAACGCAGATCAACAATCCGTCATTTTTGAAGGGGGTTAGATACTATAATTTCATATAAAACATGTATTCTGTAAACAATGATTTCTGTAAACGCATTTATTTTCAGAAATAGCAGTGATTTCTTTCCTAGGGAGGCTTTGCGGTGATCGATCCAGTATTATGCTTCTGTTTCATATATTGTTTTGGCGCCATCTACTGACTTTAAAATGTACTTTTCTGCAATACAAATCTTTCAATAATAAAATCTTCATGCTGTTTGTTTGTATGAAGTCTTATAAAATAGAACGCAGATCAACAATCCGTCATTTTTGACGGGGGTTATATACTAGTATATATATATATATTTTTTTTTTTTTTAACGATAAATGATCAATATTGAATATATATATATTTATATTTAATAATATTATTATTATTTAAACCATTCGAGTTTTTTATTTTCTGATTCGGAAGTAAAACTATTTTTTTTTAATTAAAAAATATTTTAAGCATATGAGAGAAAACAATTACCTTACATCTGGATTCAAGCAAAATTTTAATACATAAAAATATCCCCATTTAATACATATGTGTGGATTTTTATTCTATCTAAGCAAAAATATTTCAAAATTCATATGTTTTGAAAATTTCAAAAATATTTTTTTTCCGGATTTTAACCCCTGTTTTTTAACCTAGGAAGTAGTAAGAGGGAGAGAAGTACCGAAACTTTAGATCACTCTTCCCTGGGATAAATTTTAAGGGGGTAAGACAGCATTCATTTCTGGGTTGCCTCGTAAATTTTAGTTGTTCTTCTTGTTCAGAACATTCTGGCCTAACCTGACGTCTCGGTCAGCCAGGCGCAGGCATGAAGATAAATATATATAGTTAAGCATGTAGAAAAAAAACCTCCATAGCATTTAAACATAAGAAAATGCTGTTTAACATTTTTAATACCCTGTTTTTTGGCAATATTTCTATGTAATGATACTATATGAGTTTTATTTTTTGTATAAAAATTTCTACATCTAAATTCATTTTTATTCAGTGTTTAAAATAAATAAATAAATAAAGCTTTTTTACTCTATATACTTAATAACATAAATTTCTGAAAAACAACTCGAAATTTAGGTTTAGAGTCTACATTGTTTAATTATAACATTCTAATATTTAAACAATTTACTTCAATGGAAAATTTAACAAAACATTTTTCAGTGATAAATACAATTTCCGCATATAAGTGTCTCCGAAAATAACTATAACTACAACTTAATATTTCTGTGGTTAAAAATAAAATAATACAGTGTGGAATTTTTCTTTTTCAAAATACAACAAATAGTGTTGTATTCTTTATAAATTAACAAATTAATTACGTACCATTAAATTAATATCGAATTCATAAACTTTAATTATCTTTATTTCAACAGCTAAAACTAATTATAGTTTAAAACCTTTAGGAAGCAAATTTAAAGACATGACATCGTATACTATTCTCCAAAATTATTCTACTTCATTAATTATAGTAGACGTTTGAAGTTTTACTCTTTTCAAAACAGTTCAAACAGTTTCTTCTTTTGGACATGAAATTCTAAACGTCGCATTCTATGGCGGACAAATATAATTTTAATGAATCGTTTGTAATCATCCTTAGACTATGTGAACTAGAAACTTTTATTTTAAGTATATTTAAATAAACAGGTTTTATGTTAGTGTTTTACTGAAACAAATAGTATTTTTCTTTTAAAATAAGAATTTGAATTTAATCTTCCTTACAATTTGGGGATTTAAAAATATTGCAATTGTATTAACCTGATTTTTTTAATGGTTAAGGTTATATAGCAACAAGTAATGCGATAACATGTTCGGATTGGAAGACCGTAGTGAGCAGTGTTCTTGGAACAAAGGATAAAGGTCTATTTAGACATTTATTTTCATGTATGAGCGTAGTTCCTTAAACCAATCATTTCGTTTGTTTTAAAAATGCCTGTTCCATGAAATGTAAGATCATTTGAAATTCATATATATATGTGTGAGGAAAAAAAATTAAACAGCAGACATATTTACTACTATATATTTATACTAGCATTTAAATTCCCTTGTTCGTGTACAAAAATATCTTTTTAGAAGGTTATTAGTACATGAATATACAAGTCGAAATCATCATCGCTATTAAATAAACATATAATAGCATTTTTTTTTTCAAAATATTGAATAATTTTATTTTAATGAATACTACGAAAATTTCATATGCTAAATTTTCATTATAGTGCGAATATTCTAATTGTTTTCTAATTGTTGTCTAAAGTGTTTATTTTTAATATACAAATCATTCTCTACAAATTTTCTCACTAATAATGCGTGTAATTTTACTTAATTATTTATAAGTATTAACGTAACCACAGACATCTCAGTATCGAATTACATTCTTACGCATTAATGCAGAATATTTTTTTTTCGAGGATATTTCTTTACGAGCCTAAATACGTAATGATGAAGGGAGGAATAAAGAATGATAATTAATCTATTTTAGTCAGAATCTCTTGCCTTACAGATTCCTTCAGTAACCGCTACTTAAATAAGAAATAGTTCGATAACAAATACAGATTTATGAGAATAGCTAATTAAATGAACCATTAGTAGATTACAAATGCTAATACATAAATTATTATATTCTGAATAAAAATCAAGGAAATATGTATCATTTATGTATGCAATAATATATAGATATATATATATATTTATATAGACAAGCTAGAATTACCATAAAATCAAACTATATACAGAAGCTAAAAAATCAACTATTTAAATATATTTAAAGCTGCAATAAATTATTTTGTATCTAAAGAAGCATTCAAAATATGCTGTGTAAAATATGCTTATTAAAACATGGATAATTTCAGTTTTGCACTAGAATTACTTTAACAAGATCTGAATCGACAAATCACGGAATTTGCTAGAAAATGAAAATGTAGTTATAATTGGTCTAATGTATGTTATCAGATGAATAACGAAACTATAGATTAAATTAATTCTTAGTAACAAATCACAACTGTTATCACTTTCACGGTCTTCGGTCACATTATTGAGGATAAAGTATACTGTTTAAATTTTAGGTCGGAGTTTTTCCTAAATATGAGGAACTTCAAAACTAATATATTTGTAAAAATAAAACATTTATTTATGAAATTCGACTGTATGTCAATGGTTGCAAGCTAGGTCTTCACTTTTCTTCCGAAATAAGAGTTCATATCATCATGAAATGACTGCCATAAAGCAAAGCAAAAAAATACTACACGTAATTTCTGGAATGAATTCGAAATTTCTGATTAAAAAATGAATCCAATTTAACCCCAATGTTACCAACACAAACCTTTACCAAATGTAAATATTTTCACCCGAAACATTGCTAACTTTTTCTCTTTTTCTTGTCAAATTCTATGATGAATAAATATTTATAGGGGCTGTCAGGAGAGAAAATTAACTTTTTCATATATTAATTCTTGCTTACAACAGTGTCTGTAAATATCATTTTTTAATAATCAGTCATTGACTTTATGAAATATTAGCTTTTCTAACATAACAGTTCATAGGATTTGATATATATGCAATTTTTTAAATGTTATAACTGCTTAATAATAAATATTTCTGGTGATATAATCACCGCTGACAGTTTATCTGTATTCCATTTATATGTTATGTCATTCAAACGATTGCAACATAAATTTCAGTAATAAGTGCAACATAGTTTCAAATAACCTGTCTATAACTTAAATATCTCGCTAATAACACCTAAGAAGCCAATATAAATAATCAGAAGGCATTATCGTTGATGAATTTGCCAAAGCATAGTGACTATACTATACAGTATAGTCACTATACACTATATACTATACTGTATGCGTTATATACAGCAGGGTGGTGCGAAAAAACTGAAGTTGGTATTTCCGAATCGCTATAGTGCGGAAAAGCTGCGTTTGGTAAATACAAGAAAAACAAAAAAAAATTATTCAAATCAGACTTTATCTTTCAATCCCGCAAACCGACTAAAAATTCAAAAAAAAAAATAATTTTCCGATTTTTTTAAAATAAAAAAAAGTTTTACGTATATATATTTTTTATCAATACTGTGAAAAATATTTGCAGATTGTATTATTTAATAATAATAATTTAAGAAATTATGTTTAGAGAATATCTTCCAATCACGCAATCTGCTTAAAATATTAAAAAAGTTGAGAATTTCAGATTTTTTCAGCATTAAATATATATATATATATATATACGTATATACATTTTTTATAGCTATAGTGAAAATATTGGCAGATTGTGCTGTTTAATAAAAATAATAGTAATAAATTGCGTTTAGAGAATATCTTCCGAACGCGCAAGCTCAATAAAAGTCGGGAAATTTTCAATTTTGAGTGATTTTGATGTATTAAGAAAATAATCAACTGAGGTCAGTTTCTGGTCTCAGGTTAAGATTTAAATGTAAATTGATTCTATTGAGCTGAACTATTGAGCTGATTACTGAACAAGGGTTTCACTAGAATATTTAGATTTGGTAGTACTATAGTGGTACAAATATCAATACAGGATGGAAAGGTGATGCTATAAGACTGCTTGAAGTGCATTTCGGACAACCAGTTCAGTGGATTGTTTGTTTATTCCATTTTGTTGAATTACCTTTCCGCCATCTTTTTCAACATTTGGATGGTGAAACAACTGCCCCAAGATCATTTAGTGGACCAATTGGGCAGAATCTCATTCGTTGTGAAAATATCTCAGAGATAAATTTTCAATTAATTGATTGTGAAATTCAAAAAGTGGGCAACAAATGTGCAAGGACCAACGACATCTTTTTGACGTAAGTCACGCAAATAAAAGTGGCAACTTTCCAAATGACTTATCAAAGCGTGACTCCGGCCCAAATTCACATGGCAGGTGGCTCACTTATGCAAATAGAGTCATTCGACTTTACGTGAACGTAGAAAACCCATCGGATGCCTTAAAGACCATAGTGACATTTTTTAAATATGTTAGATGCCAGTTTGGTCTGAAATAAAATGCAGTAAGTACATTACAGACGGGCCTATCAGACTACAGAGCAACAGAAACATCTCGATAATTGCCTGACGACCTGAAGAAAGTGGTATTCCCTGTAATTGAACGAAACTCGTTTTTTACCCACACGGAAAACATATTGATTGCAATTGTTTTTGATAAGAGGAGGCACATAGAGAGCTAGGGATGAGAAGAGTGTTAAAAGACAGATAGAATGTTTCAAAAGGTAAAAGCATCAAAAACTTTATCACTCGTAATTTAAACTTCAGTGCGGGAGACTATACAGAATTAATTGGGTGGAATGTACCAAAATGATCATCTCCAACTCTTTTACGGAGAGTAAACAATGAAAAAATGCATTCCTTCGTTTAATCAGATCATATTCCATACTAGGATGCTAAAACATTTCCCTGCCACACGCAAGTTGTTGAACTGTCCGTCAAATTGGTAACGAAAGCATCGCTTAAGGTATGTGGGCCAAAATGAAGAGATGGATTCATCAGGGCTACACTGAAATCATGGTCCGTGATACCATCTTTACCACCAAATCGCAGTAGAAAGTTGCGTCTAAAAGTCAGACTTAAACAGATGAAATAACAAATTATGTATTTAAATAATGCAAGTAGCAATCACCCTTATTGGTTGGATGTAGGAAAGGGTGTGTGTGGGACTCGAAATGCAGCCACCTCCCCTTGGTGAGTTCTGGGTTATTTAAATATTATCAAATATCTAAATAAGCAAAGAGCTCTACAATTTATACTCAATTGTTAAAATTGGAACACAAACTAACCTCATGTGATTATTTTCTTAATTCATCAAAATCACACAAAATTGAAATTTTCTCGATTTTTATTGAGTTTGCGCGATCGAAAGATATTCTCTAAACGCAATTTATTATTATTATTATTATTAAACAGCACAATCTGCAAATATTTTTCACTGTAAAAAAATGTGTATACGTAAAAAAAATTTTTAAATGCTGAAAAAATCGGAAATTCTCAACTTTTTTGATTTTTTCGGCGGTTTGCGCGATTGGAAGATATTTTCTAAACAGAATTTTTTTAATAATTATTATTAAACAATACAATCTGCAAATACTTGTCACTATAGTGATAAAAAATATATATACGTAAAACTTTTTTTTAATTCTGAAAAAATCGGAAATTTAATTTTTTTTTTAAATTTTTAGGCGGTTTGCGAGATCGGAAGGTAAAGTCCGATTTAAATATTTTTTTTGTTTTCCTTTTATTTACCAATCGCAACTTTTCCGCACTATAGCGACTCGAAAATACAAACTTCACTTTTTTCGCACCACACTAATATACAGGGTCTGTTCTGAAATTAGTAGGACTCATTTAAATATATATATATATTCATGAGAATAGCACAAACGACTAGAATTTTTCAAAGTAGCACCCTCTTCCGCAATCTACACACTGCTGCCAACGAGTTTTTCAGTTTTCGTATGCCTGCAGAAATGCCTGGACAGGAATGCTGTTTAGCTCTCTCGTCACGGCCTGTTGAATCGCCTCTACCAAGCCGTGATGCTTCCCCTTGAGCGTCGATTTTATTCTCGGGAATAGAAAAAAATCTGGCGGGGGCCAAGTCGGGGCTGTAGGGGGGATGAGCTAGCATTCCCAATATAACCTTCCACAGATCTTGCGCGCACAGACCGCCTCTCGTCCGCCCGTTCACCCAGGAAAAAAACAGTCCTTCTAATTCCAGAACAGAAACTGTATATACAGGGTGAGTTAAAAGTCCCGCATCATAGGAAAAATATGTATTGTTACAATATGTTCTCAATATGATTGCCTCCGTTGTCAAAACACAACTGCAGGCTATCGTTCATGTTCCTCAGAATGTTGGCCACTAAGATTGGCGTTATGACATGGCACTCAGTAGCAATTCCCTCACGCAAATTGTTTTATCCCTGATCTTCTCACTGTAAACTTTCGATTTAAGGTAACCCCATACAGCAAACTCTACCCGCTCTTCAGTAGTCAGCATTTTCACCTACAAATTAAAAAAATAATAATAATAAACTCCTATGATGCGGGACTTTTGGCACACCCTGTATTTTTTCTTTTAGTCAATATTTCAATTTTTTTTCCTAATATGGGCCGCAAAAAATTATTCTAGGGCTGATGAGGCAACACTTAAAGTTATCCGATCGAGCTCTTACGCATATTCGCAACTTTTTAGGGATTTTCATCACAGATACCACTAAATAAAATTCATCTTTCTCTTAGCAGCCGACTACTGTATGTATTTATGGCAAAATACGTTTAATATTAGAAAAGGATTTTCCAGTCATACCTTTAATGGAAGCTAAAAATAATATTAAGTACACATGATAAATTAAAGAAAATCTCGAAGATATTTATTTTTGTTTGTTATTTGTATTTCCATTTATTTATTCGTCCGAATTGCTTTGTTTGCTTTTTATAAGAATGGTGATTTTTTAGTTTTTTTCCTAGGTTTTTGTATCAAGACAACTTTTTTTATTATTGTTATTTTATAAAAATAATTTATTTAAACAAAATATTAAAAATATAGATGTTTAAGTATTGAATCAAAAACAAATCTCAATAAAACTATTATTATGAATATGTAAATGTGTTCTAGGACATTTTTGATAACATTTTCTATAAGTCATGACATGAAATTTAAAGTCTAATGGCAGTGGTGATACTCTAACTACTAGTCGCGGAAATTTTATATCAGTTGAAGACGCTTTATTTGTCTTTTAAATGTATAATACGGAACTTTTATCTCTTCATTTATATTTACTTACTAGCTGACCCGCACGGCGTTGCCCGAGCCCTTTTAATAAACTTAAATCTCTTAAAAAACGGAACTCTGGGCACGGTCTACGATGGCTTCGGAACCGTATACCAGGCATGCTCGTACGCTCTAGAAAATCTTTTATTTCCCCCTACCACCGCCAGGGGAGCATTCTATTCTAAACAAACCTCTTTCCGAACGAACTTCTGAGACAGGTCCCCGCTGCCTACGTTACTGTATAGTAGGCGCACTACAAAATTGAGCTGGTTTCGAGAAGATTGGAACATTATTAGCCCAGTTATTGCAATAAGGGACAGTTAGAGAAAATAACCTTGAGTGAGGTGCCGAAGGGAGGAGATGTTCGAGTGTCCTTCAGAAAATGACTAATTAGGAGGCCCACTATGCATTCATAAATATTCGTTCGTTTTGTTAAGCTAGGAACTTAATTACAAAGTTGGCTTAAACTCTTATTTGTAAATAGTGGTAACCGCTACTCATAAATTTAATTTAATGTTATAAAGGGTGACTATTAAGTTAAATATAATGTTTGGAATCCCTTGCGTTGAAATCGGAAATATAGTTGCTGATATATAAAAACGGGGCATAATTAGAGAAAAACCTTGAATGAGAGGCCGGGGGGTGGAGGGTTGTTCAAGGACCCTTCAGCAAATGACGAATTAAGAGGAGCACTATGCATCTTTCGAAATTCGTTCGTTTGCTTAAGCTAGGAACTTAATTACAAATTTGGCTTACCCAATTATTCGGAAATAGTGGTAACCGCTACTCATAAATTTAGTTTAATGTTATAAAGAGTGACATTTAAGTTAATTATAATGTTTGGAATCACTTGTGTTGAAATCGGAAAGACAGTTGCTGAGATATGAAAACGGAGCATAGTTAGAGAAAAAACCTTGAAAGGAGTGCCGGGGGGGAGGGGTTGTTCAAGTGTCTTTCAGCAAATGACTAATTAGGAGGACCAGTATGCATCTTTCAAAAATCGTTCGTTTGCTTAAGCTTTGAACTTAATTGCAAATTTGGCTTAAACTATTATTCGTAAAAAGTGGTAACCGCTACTCATAATTTTAGTTTAATGTTATAAAGAGTGACAATTAAGTTAATTATAATGTTTAGAATCACTTGTGTTGAAATCGGAAAGATAGTTGCTGAGATATGGAAACGGAGCATAGTTAGAGAAAAAACCTTGAAGAACGGGCCGGGAGGGGTGGGGGGGGTTGTTCAAGTGGCCTTCAGCAAATAACTAATTAGGAGGACCACTATGCATCTTTCAAAATTCGTTCGTTTCCTTAATCTTTGAATTTAATTACAAATTTGGCTTAAACTGTTATTCGTAAATAGTGGTAACCGCTTCTCATAAATTTAGTTTAATGTTATAAATGGTGACTATTAAATTAATTATAATGTTTGAAATCACTTGCGTTGAAATCGGAAAGATAGTTGCTGAGATATGGAAACGGAGCAGAGTTAGAGAAAAAACCTTGAAGGACGGTCCGGGAGGCGTGTGGGGGGTTGTTCAAGTGGCCTTCATCAAATAACTAATTAGGAGGATCAAAATACATCTTTAATGATTGATTCATTTGGTTAAGCTATGAACTTAATTTGAAATTTGGCTTACTACTTTTACACTACTATTCGGAAATTCTGGTAACTGCTTTCTAGAAATACACCTTGAAGCTTAAATGTAATTAGACCCTTGTCCCTCTTAATTCCCGCAAATATAAAAAAGAATCTGTTAAATAAAGTTTTCTGTATTAAAAATCTCCATCATAATAATAAATGTCATGTAAAAAAAAAACTTAAACGCGACTAATTGTCATGAAGAAAAATATGCCTGCAAAATATTTCAATCAGTGGGACGTATGTGTAATTTGTCATGTACAGGTGGCGTGACATTCGCATGGCTCCTCTACGCTAATAACTTCAATCCATGTTGACACTATTTAGTTTCCTTATTTGTGCATCGCTACTCTGGTTTATATAATTACTTTTGTGAAGAATCGATGCAACCAACCAGTGAACCAACCAACACAAGAGAATAAAAGCGTATTTTTAATGAGAGTTCTTTGTGCATTTTAATTAATATTTCAGAAAGTAATTAAAATATTATAATTCTGAAGTAATGTTGCGCCAGGAGAGGGTTTGAACTACCTAAATCTAAATTTCCAGCCTTCTAGGTGGGCCAGATTTTCTTAGCCATCGCCAACAGACACACACACAGACACACAGACACACAGACACACAGAGCGAAACTTTCTTTTATTAGTTTAGATTGCAGATCACTGGTATGTAATACTTATTAGACAGTTATACAGTGGTGATAAAAATGATAAGGAAAAGGCAAAAATTGCCAAATCTTGGCTACACTAGGACGGAAAATTATGCAAATTTAATGGCAGGAAACCAATGAAACATGTAGAATATTTTTATAAGTTTTTTATGAAAATATTTGTAAAATTCATATTAATAAAATGTATTATGGATTTATACATCCATGTGATATGTAATTATAAGAGAAACTGTATTTGTGTGTTCTAAAATGTAAAATTTGCATGTTTTTGGTTCTGAACACGGCGTAGTAAGCATTTGTGACCGCCATATTCTGTTTTTCAGTCATGCTGCTACGAACAAAGAATTTGGAGTTGGAGATAGGAAAAGTGGATTCTCAGGAATTTCTGCGCGTCAAATTGCGACAAAGCTTAATAGATCAAGAACATTTATTTACAATTATATTAAAAATCTCGGTAAATATGAACGGCAAAGGCAGAAAGGTGAGCCATCTTCTGTTTCTGTACGGTAGAAAAATTTATAATAAGACGAGTTTACTCCAAAAAACAAACGTCGACAGAAATAAAACGTGAATTGAACTTAGAATGCAGTGCTCGAACTGTTCGATGTGTTTTACAAAACGGAAAAGAAAAAGATTCGCTGAACATACGGCACGACCGTCTCTTACGGTCATAAAAGACTTTATTCATAAAAGACTGAGGGTGGAGTTTGCCAAAAAATACATATCTACGGGAAAAGTGGGATGATGTCTTTTTTCGATCAGAAAAAAATTAATTTGGATGGATCAGATTGTTTTTGTTACTTCTGGTATAATCGCCGGAGACAAAAAGTAATTTTGTCAAAGCGTGCATTTGGAGGTGGCTCAGTAATAGTCTGGGGAGGTTTCATAAATGCTGGATTTAGTCAAATAGTTTTTATGCAGGATAGAATGAATTCTGAAAGTTATGTTGAAGTATTCAGCGATACTCTTTTACCAGAAGCACTGTTAATAACGAGTGTAGAGTATTTCTTCCAGCAGGACAATGTCTCAGTACATATTTCCCAAACTTCAAAATTATGATTTGATGCTAATTTCGTCAAACGACTTGATTGGCCGGTCAGAAGTCCTGATCTGAATTGAATGGAAAATCTGTGAGGTATTCTGGCACACGAAGTATACAGAAATGGTATATCACATGAAAACAAGTATGAGCTCATGTTCTGCATAGAAAACATCTGGTCAAAAATTTCATAGAACGTTCTGAAGGAACTATGAAACTTCATGACGTCAAGACTGATAAACGTGATTGGGAAGAAGGGGAGGGGGTTATTAATTCTTAATGTGTTTCAAGCAAAACCATTCATTGTCCTTGTAATTTTGTCCATTTTTTTACAATTACATATTTTGTTAGTTATGGCAAAACATTCATATTTTGCATTTCCCAATGTTTAGCATTCTATAATGTTTTCTAGCATAAAAAAGGCATTTTATGTATAAATTTCTTTTTATTTAGTTCAGAAAAAAAAAATCTGTGCAATTTTCAGTTGTTCTTATAATTCTGAAAACTACTATTTAATGTTTAAAAACCAATATATATTAATAAGATATTCATGGGTTATGTACGATTTTATATAAGTTGTAAAATTTGTAATTAAATGATAGATAGTACCATAACTGTCACGCTGACATATAGCAGCAATGCATTCCAAGGGGAAAAAATCAAAAATGAACAGATAAAGTAAAAATCCAAAGAACAATTGAACAAGCGAACGTTATTCGGAACAAAGAAATATAACATAGGATTTTAACTAGAAATTTTATCAGAAACACTCAAATACATTTTAGAGCTTACACGTGTCACATGAAGACATTCGCAAGCTTTTGTGCATGCATTTGGATCAACATTCGCAAGCTAAATGTATGGTTTTCAAATTTCTCGTTTACATTTAAATTATTTTCTTTTACACAGGAGCGTTGATGTCGAACACCGAACGGATTTTTCGATTTGGCTTGTAGATTTTGTGTTATGAGGTTACTTTCTAATTCTGAACCGGTTCCGAAATTATACGCAACCTTAAAAAAAAATGGAACTGAAATATAAAAAAAGTAAAAAAAGAGCCGTTTAGAGACCGACGTCAGCTATCCTGTGCATAAATATCATTCTAACATATTGAAATGCGAACGAGAAATTAAAAAAATAACAGCTCCCGTAGATTTCAGATTAGCTTACGTATTTTTTCGCATAACTGGCAAATGTTCTTATAGATAGAATCTGAAATGTTTAAGAAATCAAATGGTAAGGAATACCTTCTTTTGAACAAAAAGTAGAAAAATATGAAGTACGTGTAGACTTATGTTTATATATTTTTGGTGAGATTAATGAAAAGCTTCTTCGAGATCATAATGCAAACGCGTATTTATGTATGCTTATTCTGTATGCGCGCTATATGTCATAAGCTCACTAAAAACTGAAAAAAAAAACGTTGAAAAACAAGAAATTCAATTTGATTAATAACTGGAATATTTATGTTGAAAATACATTCATGATAAACAATAAGCAAAAGCATCCACCTGCATTACTGAGAATACAATTTCTAACTATACTTATGTATCGTTAAAAAAAAATCCTTTATTTTAAAAAATAATGTACTAAAATAAATAAATTAATGTCTTTCTTTTGAAATAACATTAAAAGTTTTAATTTAAAATAAGCAATAAAAGCACCGTAATATTTTAAATCTTTTATTTTTTAAATATGAATACACTCTTTACAAAGTAACATAATTTTTTTTTTTTTGGATTGATTAATATTTTAAATCACGCCTTTTTTTTCTGAAAATGACTTTCTTTTATCGTATTTGCATTAATTCTTTCATAAGCCATTGTTTTTAACATCGTTTCCAATAAATAAATAAATAAACAAATAAAAATTTTTTTATGAAATCCGTTTTTATGCGTGTGTTAATTTATTTAAAAGGTTGTACAAAAAAGTTTGCATTGAAACATTTACTTGAAAATAAATAAAAACTATATGACAAATTATTTCTATTGAATTCGGATGAACAGTAGCTGTTTAAAGACATCAAACTACACAAAATTACTAGAAAAAATTTAATAACGCTCATTATAGTGAAATTATTTTATTTATTTTAATAGTTAGCATTGCTTATACATATGTATAATCCTACGAAGACCAATATTTCTCTTAAAATAATAATACTTATACAAGGGGTGTTCAAATGAAAAGGTACGAAACGTCGGAACAATTAACATATTTACCTATGACGCTATGGGAGAACGTAGCGGCATAGGCACAGACATGTACGGATGCGATTGGAGTCTCCCGGGGTGGATCGGACCATGCGCGGGCGCCCGCATTCGCAGGAGAGAGCAGATGCTCTTATAAAGAGCGCCGTCCAATTGAGGCGGCAGTGCTTGTGAGCACAGGATTCCCTTCACATTGCGAAATTCGACGATTGAAGAGCAGCGCTGACAGCGGAAGGTGTTACATCGGCTGCTATGCATCACCGGATTGTGCTGTATACGGAGAAGACTGCGTGCCGGAGAAGTCAGTGTTCGTGCTGGCCGTGAGAGTTTGGTTGATGACCCGAGACCAGGCCCTGCAAACACAGTCATCACGGCCGATTTCATCGACGACGTGGACGAAAGGTAAGACGACCAGAAATGGAAGCGCTTCAACTCGGACGACGAACTCAAGGATGCTGTGAAGGACTTTGTCTCGTCAAGACTACAAGAATTATGGGAACAAGGAACCTTCTGGCTCGTTAGTCAATGGGATCGTAGAGCTCAGGCCTATGGTGTATACTTTTAAGAAAGTCTACATTTATACCCCCAGTGTCGTTTCGTACCATTTCATTTGAACACCCCTTGTAGAATGTATATTCTAAATTAAGTTTGTTACATTCCACTTGATAAGAACGCAGAGAAATGATCTAAAATCTTTAAATTACTGTATGAAGATTTTTTTTAAATGATACATTTAGCATTTTGATGTTTTGATGATTGTTTGATTAATTAATCATTTTTTATGGATATTTTGATCTGCCTTTGCTCTGGACAATTTAAAAAATACTAGAACTTCATTTTTTTTTTTTTTTTTTTGACAAACCAGATTTATGTTGCTCCGCCCTGTCGTGTCTGGTGTACTAATAACAGCACATGTCCGATTTTGTTTTTATCATTATGTCTTATAAATAACTGTTTTTATTATTTGCATGTAGTATTGGAAATATATGTCTTTATATTTACTATTAAAACTTTATTTATTTTTAAATATTTAGGAATAAAGTAAGAAATAAATGTAAGAATTGTTTCAAAAAACACTCTTTTATAAGCATTCAATAATTATTTTGAAAAATACGTATAATTTCATGACTGCAAATAATGTAGTCCCATAAAATTCGCGTTACAATTCTTTAATTTAGCGTGAGCCCCTTTTACCGAAAAATCACCGTTTTGTTTCACACTTGGTAGAAAGCACAAACTTGTGAATTTATTAAAAAAATTATAATTTTTATTATGTTTCTTTTTTTAAGTATGGCAACAGGAATAGAACAAAACATTATTGAAACTGTTTATTCAATATTTCTAAATTGTTTTCCAATGTATAAACATAATTCAATTAAGATTAAACTATCAAATGCTAAAACTTAAATCCTTTTTATTACAATGCTAAAACTTTTTATTATTAGAAATTTTTATTTATATTTCCTTCTTTGTCGTGTTTAAAATATTTCGTTCTTGTGGTTTCACAGTCAGTTGGCAAATTTTGGTTAGCGTCATTTAATGTTTAATTAACTTTATTGATATTGTAACTCGCATACAGTTGTCACATAAAGAAAATTTGGTGTCTTATTACATGCGACAGGCTAAAGGAAAATGCATTAAAATGAATGAATTTATTTATAATTATGTTCTAAAAAATGTGTGTCGACATCGGAAACCCACCTGTGTACATAATTTGTATAATTCTAGTATGTCAGGATATGAGTGAAAAACTGATTACAAATTTCTGTCATTACATACAAAAAACAATTTGCGTTAAATAAATTCTTTAAATTCGTTACATAAAAGGGTGTAAAAAACATGATTAAAACTTAATACACCGTTAATGAGACTAACCTACCATACATGTGTTTCATTCTTTAAAGTGTAAAATGGACGTCATTTGACCGAATCGATAATTTATTACAGAAAAAAAAAGACAATTACCGGAATCATCTAATGCCTATTTGATCATGTTTTAGTAACAATAAAACATTTTTCAAAATACTTTTAAATTTCTTTCATAGGGTATTTACATATTAATCATGCGTTGCATAAATGTGTTGCATAATACATTGGTTACATTTCAATTTTGCCTTCTTTATCCACTTCCAATAAACGGTTTTCAAATTAGAAAACCGTCTGTACACTTTTATAGGTCAACACATTTTTCGATTTCTTTGAAATGATTTTTTGTGAAAACGTAATCAGAATGATAGAAATGCAAAATTTAAAAAAGAATTCTTCATTTTGTATTTTTTACGAAAATACTCAAAATACTTTCTCTCGACACACACACCACAAGTTTGACTCAATCTGTTCGAAATTGACTGTAATTGAAAGTTCTCTTTAAAGCTCTTAATCAGACAATATAATACGGAAATATAATTGGACAATATAATTGGAATAATACGCTGCTTATTCACCATCTAGGGTAGAGTTCTATACAGTAAGAGAGATTGATTTTTTTAAAAAATGCTTAAAATATGTTAATTACGAGATAGATATAATGGACTGATTAACTGTTTGCCCTTACATATATAATTCGTTTATTGGGAGTATTGTTTATAATACATATGAATAGAAACGAGAAAAATCACTTTAAAATATCATTAGAAATCGTATCATTGTGTACCAGACCTAGTATTATACACATACAGTGAGACAGTGCTGATTTTTTTTGTTTGTCATTTAGCAATTTGCAATAGGATATGGTTGTGCCTATATTCATGATATGCATGTATCAGACGTATTGTATCATTACAATGTCCAAAATATGATACATCTAGGGACTACAGTTTGTAGTAGCTTTTTGTGTTGATACTTTTAAATAAGTAACTGTTATGTATGTGCGCTCATGTCTGAAGGACATAAAAATATATCAAAGTAACACATAATGCATACTATGCATCATAGACTAAATATAATAGTTATAAGACACAGTGAGACGATTGTTTATCATGCTCCAGCGTATCAGGTCTCACTATATAACACTTTGATTAGTTGAAAAAAAAGGGTTAAATATCGATTCTTTCGGCTTGATTCAAATTAAGTCTATGGTATCTAGTGGAGAAATAGTACAGTATCTGTATGTATTCAAACTCAAGTAACCTGAGCATAATAGACAAACGATATATGATCTGTAACAAAGTTAATGAGTAACTTTTATCAAAAGCTTTTTATCGCTGTTAAGTTAGAGTATTTTGTTGATAGTGTTATGCATATCAATTCTTGATCGGGGATTTCTGTGTGCATGGTATGAACCAAAATAATTACATGATGACATTTCGTATGAAAGTTTTAATTGTCAATTCCGTTTTATATTCATTATATGATAATGCTCACAGAAACACATTTTCTCATAGCGGCAATTTCTGTAACAATTTGTTTTGCCTTAATAAGTTTCACAGGGTCTGAAGAATATATCCTTCACTATTGGAGGTGTTACACCGGTTGTCTATCCAGAGAGTTCCAAACAGCAATACTTTGAATTAAAACATTATGAATTTAATTTCAATATATTAAGAAATATTTTGCTAAACTGCTGAATTTTTTTAAGTTATGTATACATATATATATATATATATATATACATATTTATATATCCATTATCAGTTTTAGAAATACATTTGAAAGAAAAATGCATTAATGAAATATCTCGTTAAACTTGTAATTATGTTTATTTTCAATGTAAAAGTGTTCAATTTATCCTTTTACTAGATTTAATAACCTACTTACATTAATTATATTCTAAAAAGCTTTTTCGAAGACATTTCTTTATTGACAATGTGAAAACGTTTCTTTATAAAGTTATCGTTTGTCCACAGGTAACAAAAACATTTGGCGTTTAGATGATTTACGTAATTAGGGAAGTATAAAAGGGCATTCAGCATTTAAGAACAATGATATAAAGCTATTACTTTCAAGTTTTACTTTTCATGTTATATCTTTATTGATATAAGCTTTGTAAAAGAAAACTGATGGCTTTGTATGCAGATTTTGTATTGTTTCCATATTTTGTTTTTGTACCTTTTCCTTTCTGAAAGCAAATTGATTTTTTACAGAGATTGTTTATTAATTATTTAAGATAATGCTATTATGATGTATTCTCATAGGAAGACATATTTTTATACCGGATGTACTTTACAAACATACATGTAAAATTGAAAAAGGTTTATTTTTTTTCTATTAGTTGAGCACCAGAGAATTTTCTATTTTATTTATTAAGGGGTGAATATTTGCTTATGTTGAGTGTTTATATAAATGTATTTTCCTTATAAAATAATTGAATATACCATTTTCGAAGAATTTTGTTAGAATTAGAATTGTTGTGAAACACTAATCATTATAAAAGAAAACTGCTTCAACGTTAAAAAACGTTTTGATTATACGTAATAGTACTAACTAAATCCTTACTAATGTGTTGCAACTATTTTGAAATATGTAATTTCTTTCTTTAGATTTTTGTCATTTTTAACCTAGTCCAGCTTTTCTTATGTTGGTTATGGAAAACTGCAACGTTATATTAGTATTAAGTATACTTATTTACCCTCTACACTTTTGATATGATACATTATATAAAACGTTTTAAAGTTTGTTGAAAATAGTTTTAAAGCTTATATTACATTTCATTGGTTATTAATGCATATCTATATAATACGATATTCCAATTAACGTATCAAATCTCTTGCGCATTATTCGCAATAATCTGAACGGATTGGAGAACACGTGAATCTCAAAATAATTTTTTAGGTAAGTATGCGTGATTTTTTAAAATCAATGCATGTACATTATTTTTTCTTAATTATTAAAAATAATTTCAATATTTGTTTGCACTGTAAAATTTTACTGCATAACATTAAAAAATAAATAAATAAATAAATAAATAAACCTCTTTAAATCAAAAATACATTGACGTCAATGCTACGCGTTATATACGTAGATTTTTGTTTCCTTAGTACAGCACTTAGAGGAAACAATTCTAAAAGTATATTGAATACAATAAATAACAAGTTGGAAATTGTACGTCAAACGTTACAAACGAGGTGCGTTCGTACGCACGTTTTAGAATTAAATTCATGATATCCCGTGCGTAGAACGGGCTAAACAGCTAGTTAAGTATATATTTTATGACACTGTTCATACAAATATCTTAACTAGTTATATAAATATTCAGATATATATGTATCAGCTAGTTATATAAATATTCAGATCTTGATGATTTTTAATTCTGTGAAATGAATTATATCGTCTGCAGATTAATTTCTGTAATAAAATAAGTATCTCGGTCGCTTGACGATTTAACATCCATCGGAAGCTCCTCTAACAAAAAAGCACCGATTTAAAAAAAAAAATCAAATTTCTTAATAAATATTTTTATTAATATCTCCTAAAGTTTTGATTCGATTTTAATAAAATTTGAAATGTCTCGACAAAATTCTGCAAAGATAATATATTTTAAATTGCAAACCATTTGGTTGGGTAGTTTTTGCGTTGTTATATGCGGACGGACAGACAGACGGACGGACAGACAGACAGACGGACGGACAGACGGACGGACCAAACGACGACTATAGGTGCTACGTATTTATATAATTACGAACGCACCTAATAATGAAAAAATTCTTATCTGGATTTAAAATTATGATGTTTTTAAGAAAATAAAAAAAGAAATTTTTATATACATCTTAACATTTAAAAATATATTATTTATATGGAATGAAGAATAAAAATATTATTAAATATAGCTCTAATATTACCTAATTGGACGAGGGTTATTCGGAAACTAAGGTCCAAATCGCCGCAGCTAATCGAATGTCACGCGAACATTGAAACGTGCGTGCGCACCGACACTCGGTATGCCTTGCTCGTCCAACGACACCATTTGCATTGGTATTGTTTACAGTGTCAGTTCAGAATGGTTAAAATAATTTATCATCCCTCGGACAGTGAAATACGTTCAGAGATTCGGTTTTTCACAGCAAGGAAGGTTTCATTTGCGAACATTCGTCGACAGATAAGATAAGTGTATGTCATAAGTGTGATATGTGTGATATGTGATAAGTGTATGTCAAGTATTTCAAAAATCAAGCAACAAAACAGAAAACAATAGGAAACCTTTAAGTACAGTCGGAAAAAGGGAAAAGGAAAGGGGAAAAAATCCAACACAGGTAAAAGTAATCAATTTTTTATTTTTTTTATTTAAAGTTAAATAAACATGTATTAACCCCTTCCCTTACAGGTTTTTCTTTTTTTTCTCATTATGTACACTAATGGCAACCGGTGCATGTAAAATCTGTCGTGGGAGCAAAGTCCTCTAAGTTACCTGTGAATAATACCTCTGGAGGTGCCTAGTCAGGTGAAGTTCTCGTCACCGGATCAAGGTTCTAAATTACGAGACCAACTTGCATAGCGATGGCATGACGTATAGGTGTGATGCCAAGCCCAGGTCCATACAAAAAGAATCAGATCAATTAGCAGCAAAACAAAAACTGGAACAAAACTCAGACCTCCACATAGCCGTCCTGCCAGAAATGACCAGCCGTTATGCGGCATCTCTTCATTGGCGCTACTTGCCCCGGTGCCATGCGCTAAACCCGTTTAAGGTAGGGAAACCTGGCAGGTAGGGGCTTGGTCGCCCGTCTCAAAAAAAAAAAAAAAAAAAAAGATAAGTGTATGTTCCCAATACGATGAGTGACAACAAAGTGCGTAAAGTGGGTGAGAACTTTCAAGGAAAACGTCCATGATGAACCGCGATCAGGCTGACAATCAGTGATCACAGCAGATTTAGTCAGTGCCTAAAGATGTTTATTGCTAAAGGAGCTTCTCAGCGGCAAGCGCTTTGCCACAGAATACGATGTGAAAGAAGCAGTTACAGACTGGTTATCCTCACAGGCCGCAGACATCTATGACTTAAGCACACAGAATCTTGTAGAACGTTATGACAAATATTTAAAGAAATATGTAAACTATGTAGAAAAATAGGGAAACATGTAAGAATTTATATATATATATATATATAATATATATATATATATTATATTACGATGATTTACCGTCATATGTTGTAGTTGCAATAACGTTGATTATAGAAGCAGGGCACACATGGTCGCACAACGAAGTTAAGAACGTTGGTTGTTATTGATGATATAAATATTTAGAAGCAGTCGTAACATTTTAGTTGCAGTTTCGACGCGGCCATAGCGGCAATAGAATTTAAAACCCAGAGGCGTTTCTCCATGAATTCAAACGGACAAGGCTTTCAATTTCAATCCTTTATTAAATATTTCTCTTGGTCAGTTTCCACTATAACCATAATAGCCGTGCATCACTACGTCATCAAGGTATAGAGGGTAAGTATCAGAACATATCAATGATTCTCAAAACGAGCAGCCAGGGAGTTGTTTACAAGTGAAAATACGACTTAATTCTGAGGGAGCGCCGCAGGTAGCTGCTTTTTGTTACCCAGCGCAATAACACAAATTATGACGTAGAACGCGCACTGAACCAATGAGGAATTAAAGAAGACGCGTCATGCTACGTCACGACCAATGAAAGATAAATAGTAAAAGAGTTCGGACAGAGAGGTAGTGGATTAATTTTGTAGTAAACTGACTTTAGAGCGGGAAATTAATATTCGGAATAAAAGTGAAAATGGCTCTCAAAAAACATTCTAAAACCCAGAAATGATCGGGGATCATGATAGAAATTAAGAATAACTAAAAGCTTTATATTCAAGTAAATTTGGACAATTTAGAATTAAATAAAAGGGAATTTAACAGAGTTAACGATAGAGCTAAATTAAGAATAAGGATTTAATGAATATAGAGTAGTAAATTGGAATAAAACAGGGGAAAAAATTTAGAATTGTAAGAATTTGGAATAATTTAACTAAGGAAAAATGGCGAAATTTTTATTATTATTACATATATATATATTTTTTTTGAAAAAATCTGTGATGGTTTATTTTTTACAAGAAATCGGAACTTAGTTTCGGAATAACCCTCGTAGCTTCAAATAATCCAATTCATCTCGAATATTATCTCGATTTTATGTATTATCCGAGCTGAATTTGCAGGGTGTAATTAATACTGGTGAAATATCAGGAATGTTTCTATTTTTATTTCCAAAAAGAAATAAATAAACACGCGTCAAATCATAGTATTAATCTGATATTTAGGAATTTTTGGTAATAAACGATTTAGACAGTTATGCACATCCGCATGCATTAATTTCTCAATTTTTACTGCGTGACTCATTAAAAGAACTTCCCCATGCAATTTGATTGCAGTAGTGTGATTCTTTTTGCAAATTTTGATCAATAAATTTCATTTATAATACACTAAATTAAATAAATTTAAAGAAAATGCATATTTTGGTTTATTTTCTGCAAAATAGTACTTTTAACAGTTACTATCTGATATTTTTATATATTGTTTTCCATTCGACTGAAGCTTTTGATATTTCACTAAATATATTGTTTAAAAAATGAAACATATTAAAAAAAATATTTTCAACGAAGAGTATTTTGATGCATTTTTTGCAATAAAATCTTTTATAAAACCTAAATTTAGAGCATTTTAGACTTTGATGGCGAAAGCTTTTTCTAAGTTACCCTGATTCTAGAATATTAAAGCACACAATTCATATCAAAAGAATAGAAGACTTCAGGAGAAATGTATCTGCAAAGGTGGCTATAAAATCTTTTAGAAAGATAAAGTTTTATAAAATATATCTATATTTCTGAAGATATATTTCTACTTTTATGTTTATTTCTGGTTCGGAATTTTAATTCACAACCTAGCTTTTGAAGTTTTGCGAAAAAAAAAATATTCTTGAAATAACTGGCTCAATATCGATATATTGGATTATGAGTTAACTCTTATTTTACTATATGCACTGTAAAAAAAGACAAATGTTTTTTAATCTAAGAAAATATAACATAACAAAAAATGAAAATATACAAAGAGAATTTGCGTGTTATCCTCGTTTCCAAAAACTTTCTTTGTCTTTAAAAAAATTCAGAAATCAATATACATATTCGAGATTTAAAGATGTATTTATAAAAACAAAGTTTCTTTTGCTGCCACTAATTTTCGGTAACGTTTTCGAGCAGTTTTTATAGTGTGTTAATCAGTTTTCTCAATCCTGAATGCAGGTTTTTCGGATGTTATCAATCTTGAAATAAACTTTTTCATGTTCAGCAAACATGCTTTTCTGACAAAAATGATAATTTAACAGCATTAACAGTAACGTTAATATTATTTTGATACTCTTGAATGTATAAATTATGGTAAGGAGCTAAAAATGTTTAACTGGAATTGATAGCATCCTAAAACCGATATTCTGGTTTGATAAAAATTATTAATGCATAACCAGAAGGACCCGTGCGACGCTTTCGCACTCAATTTTTTATGGTTATTTACTGGTACGTTTTAGCATGAATTTTTAATTAACTTTTTTTTTTAAATCCAACAACGCGTTTTAACGAAACTGTACTATGTCAGAAGCCTGTTCAAAAACTTTTCGAATGATAAGTCTTTCATTGTTGTATGTTTTGCATGTGCGTAGAAAAAGGGACGTTGACAACAGAGATAAGATATGTGATCTGGATTGTTTTTTCATAAATGAAATGAAAGCTTTTTTCAAATCAATGTTGTCACAAAAATAATATACTGCATTATATGATGCTCTTCAGTGATTATAAAAAATAATAAATAGTACAAAACAGGTAAAATGTGACTTTTCGCACGGGTTATTTTATATTTATGATTAAAAACGAAAATTACAATTGAAACGTTTAGAAGAAATTAAATATTATTGATCGATCGAAGGAGTGGTATTTCACACGTGTAGCATAAAAGGTATGATTTGTTATATTAAATTGAATTGTAATTTAAATATATTTCAATTTATTTTTCTTCGTCCCGTATTTTCTCGGAGAAGATGCCGTCATCCTCTAATGCAGTTAAAATGCAATTGTTATTTTTTTCCCCTCGCGCATGCCTTTTTCTATCTTCGATGGGATTTTATTGTTAGGAATAAATGAGATGATATTCTCGCTTGACTAATGTTGTTTGAAGATATTTTTATCCCTATTTTTTCTTTAGAAATTTAAACATGCATCTAAAAAATATTAGATATTTCTAAAAAATATTAGATTGCAGTGTGAAATCCTCGCACAGGTCCATTGGTTAAATACATACCATTGTTAAAAATGGTAAATAATATAAAATAAATAAATAAATAAAATATATTAAAGTATTGAACAAACCAGTGTGATATTATAAAAGCATAAAAAGCTATATATATATATTTCACTGGTACCCGGCTAACCAAAAAGTACCATAAATAAACTACATACTTATCGAAAAATAAGGGTTACTATAATTAGTTATATGGCGCCATGCTTGGCGCAACTGTATTTCAGCTTCCCGTAAGTACGTAAGTACCCATTTTTTTAAATTTATTTTTTAATCATAAAACGTACTGAATGATTATTTTATCATAAAACACACACAATGATCAATGTATTATAAAACATACAATATTTAATTTAATATAAAACACACGCAATCTTCTCTACCGGGTTGCCATATGAAGCAAAATCCCACCAAAATCGTCGTGTTGCCTATGCATAAAATCGTCCTTTTAGCGTCAAAAATATATCCCGGTGCGTCTGTGGCATCTGTACCAATATTATTTATATATAATTTACTTCTGCTTGTACATTTCAATAAGGTACAGATGTCGTAGATGCACCGGGGTATCTTTTTGGCGGCAAAAGGGCGATTTTATGCCTAGGCAACCCGACAATTTTGGCGAGATTTTGCTTCATATGGCAACCCGGTAAAGCAGATTGCGTGTGTTCTACATCAAATTAAACATTGTATGTTTTATAATATATTGATCATTGTGTGTGTTTTATGATAAAATAATTTTTGTGAATAGGTTGGCAAAAAATATGTTGGCAAATTTTCTTCTCTCGCCAATGTCATTTTCTTTACTTGGCCAAGATAATCATTAAATAAGTTAATGTACTGTTACTCCGTTACAGTACGCATACACACAAACATGATAAATATAACAATAGATGACGCACGTATAAAAATTACAAAAACCTGATTAAAGGCTCGATATTTTTTTTTCAGAAAGCACGCGCGAGAAAAAAATTAACAATTGTATTTTAACTGCATTAGAAGATGACGTCATACGCTTATTCATGAAAAACATAAAATAAATTGAATGTATTTCTAATATAATAAAGCATATCTTTTATTTTATTTCAATTTTGCTTTTTAAAAATAAATATTAAATTAACCGGGTGGAGAAATCATACTTTATCTTTTCTGTACTGTTTATTTATTTTTATAAATATTCTTGAACATGATATAATGCGGTATTTTAATTTTGTGGCAACACAAATTTAAGAAAAACCTTTCATTTCATTTATGAAAATAATGTCGATTTAATTTTTAATTAACAGCAATTTTTAATCAAACACATGTTTTAACGAAATGTTAAGTGTGCTATGTCAGAAGCCTGTTCAAAATCCTTTCATATGGTATCTTATTCGGCGATCTGCGTTTTGTATTTTTTGAGAAAAGGGATGTTCACAGGAGAAATAATATATATGATAATTACTACTCTGAAACACTTCGAAATGCAACTGCAGCAAAACTTCGTTTTTAATTGCTTTTATTTATCTCAAAAATATATCGATTTATGTGGTTTCTGATGATAAAGCACGCTTTTAAAATTGATGGGTAACTCGGGAGAAGTTATTGTATATTTTCGTTTATGGTTATATTATGTTTTCCTCGATTAGGAAACATTATTATTATTATTATTATTATTATTATTTGCAGTCCATATAAAAAAAAACATAATAGTTTTGCAAACATTTACTAGTATAAACTAATGAGACGAAAAAAAAAATATTGAATGCAACAGCTTACCAAAACAAGAGTGCCTTCGCTAATAGAATCTGTCCTATATGAACGATAATGGTAAAATAAATTACTATCAATTGTGTACACATATTTTGTAGTTACTCAATAGTACCTAGTTTTAAATGGAATAATATTTAAAATGTGTAAATGCATAAATTTGGAGAGGTGTTTATGGGAATTTTTCTCACATAAATATTTAATTACAAAGGTATAAAAGTAAAAAAAAACTTTTTTAAGTACATTCAATGTTTATCACGAAAACTTACGAAAAAAAATTGCGTTAAACTCGTTAATCTATGAATTTATGAAAATGTCACCCTTTTTTTTTGAAAGAAATTAAAAATGATTAAATTTAGTAAAACACACACACACACACACACACGCACACATATATATATATATATATATATATATATATTTTAAGGGAAACAAAAAGCGTTATTTCAATTATTTTTTAGGAATTTCTAATTGATTTCTGAACGTATAATCATAATTTAGTTAATATCAAGCTATTAATCATTACAGAGTATTTTTTTAAAATATTACACTCTTCATTTTTGTATTTCTTTTTCTACTTTATAGTGTTTAAAATATTTCGTTGTTGCAGCATCACAGCCACACGTTACTGTTGGTCACAAGTGTAACAGTCACTACGATGTAACAAAACGATGTATTTCATTCTTCTCTTTATTACTCTCAAATAATCATCATTTTGTGACTCCACTGTAACTCGCTGTGATTGTTTATTAAAGACAAGTCACCAGGTGACATTACAATGATGTCACCTTATGTTTCTCATGTGACTGTCATTTGATTTTCTTTTGTAAAGTCATCATGTTTAGTGCATTGTGATGATTCACTAAAAAATGTCACAATTAACGCACATAGAGATTATCATGTGGCCCAGAATCTACTGCGAAGTCACCATGAGCAATTTTTTGTGACAGGTCAAAATATGACATTTTTGCTGTATCTTGGAAATACGTCACTAAACAATTACCATGACAACTTTAGAATGGAGACACAAATTTGGACACAAAAAATGGACACACAAAAAAAAAAAAAAAAAGAAAAAGAAAGAAAGAATTTATACAACTTCTCCAAATGACGGTCACATGAGAGTCACAGGGTAAATTTAAAGTAAAGTCACCTTGTGTCTCGTCATAAAGCCGCAATCATGCTGATTTCTCAGTGTAGTGACGGTCAACTTAGAGTAATAATGCGGCGAATCATAGATGTAATATTTTATTTTATTGTATTGTTACCGACACTTGCGACAAGTTGTGACGTCAATGCGAGGTCACATGGAATGGCTGTTCTTTTAGGGTTGTACCTTTATATTTCTATTTTGTACCTACATTTAAAAAACCTGTCTCTTATATCATTTTCATTTGAGTACTAACGTTTTCGAAAATTAACATTTTGTATTTTATCATATGTCACAATACTTGGTCATAAATCTAGGTCGCTTGGTGATTAATCCTGAGAAACAGCTATAAAAAGGTTGTACACAGCATGGTTTATAATATTTTTATTGGTCAATATTGCTATTATTGGCTTGAAATGCTGCCTCAACATTATGTTGGTTGCCTTTTGTCAGTTTGTGTCCGTACTGCTGAGATATATTCCGCGATTTCATTAACATGATTTCAGTTATAAAGACTATATTTTTAAAATAGTGGAGTTTCATTATCCAAAATTCAAATGTAAAGTAATAGTTTTGTAACTGTAGTATTCTTTAGAAATATTTCCAATATAATTCCGTAATTTAATCAATACTGATAATTTCTTAGACGTACCTCCACTAAATGCAATTCTGGCAAAAAAATAAATACCAATACCATAAATTAGTTTATAACTAGAAATTAATTTGAATAATACTTTCGTTATTCTCACGTTTGTTATATTACTGTATAACTATTTTTAATCCACCCTTCTTTATTAATTATTTGATAAACTGTGGAAAGTTAATATCGATTTCTTAATTGACTCAATCAGCAGCAACATATTTTATTCGACCATCAAAAAGCGTTAAAGTGCTTCATGCTCATTCTAACAATTCAATCAAATAAAATTTCCATATTCAATATGTGTTAGAAATACCGACTATACCTAAAAAAATATTTTCAGAAAATTATTGGAATTCACATAATGAATGTTATTCAGCTTGTTTGACGTAGCAAAAATGTCATAAAAAATGCACATTTTTGTTCTAAATCATTTACTAAAATGATCTATTTGAATGATAAACTTTTCTAGTGTAAAAGCATATCAGACCGTTACATATATACAGACTTATGTGTGTATAAATTGAAAATTGTATGAAAATTGATTGACTTCAAAATATATGAGACAATAGAACGTGCACTACTTATAGATAAATTAAATCGAAAATTTAAATATCCTAAATACGGAAGCAAACACAAATAAATTTAAATATGTCATAAATATTCTAATTATTTCCCAGTGCATTTCTAAATTATTGTGGAGATAAAAAACACGAATTCAGATTACTTTCATGAGATAAATATAAAACAAAATACTCTTGACTTATATATTTTTATCATTGTACTGCTGTAAGATGATGAATCCTTAATTACAACCTCCGGTGCTTCAGATGGGCGACTACGTTTCTAGACTGAACCATGAACTGGTAAAATAATGAAGTATGGCCTGGTAAATCATTGAACCATGAGCCAGTGAAAAGTTAAACTATACACTGGTTACAGTTATCCTATGCAAGTGAGAGGTAATCAGGCTACGTCCCTTATTTAAAGCCAAATCCAAAACATTACTGTCATCCGAATCTCAACTTAAATGCGAACTGCACACTTCTCGACTTCTACCCCAGGGTTCTAACCACTAGACAAGTTTGCTGGTGTATCTCAACTTTATAATGCAGCGTATTGAAAGTGTACAGAAATGCATTTTCTGAAAGACTATAATATATCGTTATAGGATAGTGAAAAGCTAAATCTTTCTTGCTGTTTCACGATAATCAGGAGTTTTAAAAATCAAGTGCAGTATGTTTTGTTACTTCTACTTTTTTGCAACGGAATGGCTCGACGTTGGTAAAACATTTCTCACAGTTTATACAATATCCATTTTACTTAACGTCGCCTAAAATAACAAAAATTATTCATTTACTATGTATTTTCAAATTTGAAGATTAGAGATAAAATCTGTTTTCTAATAATTACATCTATATTATAGAGCATAAAGATGCCCGTCATAAACCGTCATCACGCTGACGTGATATTGAAGGTGGCAACAACTTTCCAGTACATTTGGCTTTTACTGAATTTTCATAACTTCTAAATATCGCACGATTTAAATTTTTAAACCATCGAATAGGGAAAAAATATTTCAAATGTAATTTTTTTAGAACTATACCCCAATTTACTGATTTTTTAAACTTTTTAATATAACTTTAAAACTTGATATTTAAAAAAAATTGTGTCTATTGTGTGGAGTCCAATTACAAAAAAATAACCAGTGGTGTTTTTAAAATTATCTTAAATCGGTCGAAAATGTATTAGTGTCTTAGAAAATACACAGATTGAATAAATTAAATGTGAATGTACTGCTCTGATGATAAGAGAATATGCAAAGTGATTGGTGATAACAGCTATCTATTCTTAATGTGTCAAAAAATAGAGTGATAGCTTCACAAATGATGACACATCGTCTTTACAATCATATTATTAGAATATCAGCTAATTAGGATTTAGCAGAAGGCTAATGATAAAAGATTGAAGAAAGAATCTTTAAATGAGATCCACATGCAATGAAAGCCTAACAAGGTCATGACAAAATGCAGATTTTAGTTTTCTTCAACAAAGCCGTTCTATTTACATGTGTACAAGATCTTATTACTTAATATTTATTTACTGTTAAACATATGGGAAGGATAATTCCTTTCCACTAGGTCATGCGGAGTTTGTTTTACGACTTACGAACACTACTCTTGAATAAAGACTCTCTTCTGAATTCTTGAGGCGTGGCTAAAGAGCAAGCGGACGAAATGAAGTGATATGATTGAAAAGAGAATGTCTGTCATGTTTTGGCGCGTAGAGAATTAGTTGTGAGCAATGAGAAAGTATGTTAGTTTAAGACGCCGACGAATGATGTAAAATTAGAAATGATTTTTAAGCTGTTTATTTTACAGAATGTATATATTTCTATGTAAATATTTTTGTTCATCGTATAATATGTATAATTCATTCATTCAAGTTGTACTTCATTTAATTCCGAATACACGCTCTGCTCCTATATATATATATATGTATATATATATATATATATATGCATATAATGTGTCTTGATTAAACTCATTTCATTTTTCATTTATTTGTTTTATATTTAATAAATATGCATTTAGTCTAGAAGAATCAGATTTAAGTACCTTCTTAAGTATTTTGTGACTGTTTAGTATGTTAATTAATTGAGGTAATGTTTCAATATTTATAATTTCTAATGCGGTAAAAGTGATAAATAATTTGATTATTTAAAAGTAAAATTTTCTGTCTTGATCAATTATTCAAAGTTTAGGTTACTTGCATTGTTCTATTTCATTAAATTCTTCCACTATATTTTCATAAAATAATATAAAGTAATATAATTTAATATAATGTTTTCATAAACTAAATCTTTAAGATCAAATTTATTCCAAGCCCCTTTTTAATTATATGCATTATTCTGTCTTATTAATCTATCTTCTGCACAAACCTTTCGGATGTTTCAATAGCATTAATTTCGAATAAAATGTTTCGCTTTATTAACACAGACGTTCTGCGAATACATAAGAAAACGAGTTCTATTCGAAAATACTGGTGCTCAGAAAATCGGAGGGTTAGCAGCTCTTATAGCTTTCATTATTCTTACTTCGGGTCTGAAGAGAATAAAATTTCATATGTCACACAAACGGAGAAATGACTTTGTAAGAGGACATGTAAAAATCAAAGAGTAAAAAGAAGAGCATCAAAAAATGGTTTCAATCAAATTAATATGAAAGTGAAGTCTTTACAATAGCACAATACAAAAAAATATATAATTCATAATATATAGTTCTGTATGAAAAATAAAACACTTGAAAAATTCTTTTCCAAAATCCACATTCCACTCATGAAATAGTTTTGAATATGTGCTGTCACATTTTCTAAAAAAATAGATAATCAAATATTTTAATATTTCAGTTCAGAATTTTTTTTTCTCCAAACCAAATTATTTTACTCTGCGATTTTTTATATAAATATTAAATTTTCTGGATTCTTTCCAATGTCTGTTTTTCGTATAATTTTATGCTATGAATTTTTAATACATGAAGCATAAAACAATATTTTACTTTATCGATGAAAAAAGTTGTATAACCCTTGTTATATTTTATGTTGATACAATTTTCTTACAATGTTTTTATTCAAACGTTATTTGATACAAAGTTCAAAGATTTCATTTTTCTATTTGAAAATTTTTTGAACGAAATCTAATATTCCTCTTGTAAATAAGACAAATAAAATTTACTTCTGAACATCAAAGAAAATTACTTCTTAAAACGAATTAAAGAACGAGAAATAAAGCAGCAAATTTGTTTATTTTTTATAGCTCTTGGGCAACTTCATCTAAAATTACTTACGAGGTATGAAAATAGCAGCAAATTTTTTATTCTTACTTTGAAGACAGTTTAATGAGACAGTAAGTATGTTTTTTAAAAGTAAGGAAGGACCTAGGTAATTAAGGTCTATGCAGCAAAAAATAGCAAACGGAATTACCATTAATTTAGTATTTTGTAAAGAATGAAAAATATTTGTATTAAAAAAAAAAAAAAAACAAGAATTTTCTGCTCATAAACCAGTAAAGAAACATTAAATTCAGACTTTTAATAAAATCACACAAAATGCAAGATAAAAGAACATTGCAATCCTTTCAGGATTTACAAAAGCCCCTAGACAGTACAAAAAACGGTTGACTGTCATAGCTAACGTACAAGTAACTACTAGTTACTAGAAGTTACTTTTATTCTAGTTATGTCAGTCGTTAGATTTTCTGTACTGATGAGCGGCTTTGGCAAAGCTCGAAACGATTCCAATTTTCTTTTATCGTTTATTTTGTATAATTTTATTAAATGTTTGATGTTAATGCATTTTTATTGGTTTGTAATTCTGAATCAGACGTATTATGTTTGTCTATTTGATATTTTCAAATCTGTCAAGAGAATAGGTTGATTATTTTTTTAAAGGTACATACGCCTTACTCAATACAAATTAAACAAATTAATCTTACTGCTTTAAATAGTATTATTTTGGCGAGAAAGGTAATTTGGACGGATAATTTATTGTCTTAACAAATGTAATTGAATGTATATGAGGTAATTATAATGTATCAAACTTGCTTAACATTTCTTGAAACCATCGTTTAAAAATCACCCATATGCTATAATATATTTCCGGCGCTCAAATGATGTTCGAACACAAACCCTTCAGAGAAGGCATCGAAATTTTTAAATATGTCTTACCTAACGAAGTAAACAACTTCTACAAATTTTATTTAAATGGAAGAATTTTAACATGCATTAACAATGAATTGAAATTCAGATCCATTGACCGCAATGCCATTCGAACTTTAGAAAATGTATTCTAATCGGCACAATATTGAAGATTTTATCGTAATTATAAAAGGCTGTAGCATGTGATGATACTAAGCTATAATATAATTCCGACGCTCAAACTGTCGAATAAATATCATCGAAATTATCCGAGTATATGTCACTTACCAAAGTAATTATTAATATATATATATATATATATATATATATATATATATATATATATTGAAATTAAAGGAATTTAACATGTTTTAATAAAAAGTTCTAGGATCATTTTTAATCGACTGTGTACAAGACACGATATGTTTTACTTTATTTATTTTCCTTTTACATATAACTTAAATTTTCGTGAATACATAATATAATTATATCCTTATACTATCTGCTTTAAAATACATTCTCTAGGTTTAATAATGGTTGGTGCTGAAATTTGGTTTATCTTTTAAGAATGCTAGAACTAATAGGTAATAAGATAACCAAGGTATATATGTCTTCGTTTGACAACAAAATGTTTGTGCCAATTACAATAAAGTAAATTGTTATGAATAAAGTCTATACATGAACTGTTGCTTAATATATGTGTAATTTATTTACAAATATATTTTATTCATAATATTGTTAATATAATAATGATAAAAGAGTTACGTAGAACCTAATAATTAGTTTATCATTTTAAGTATGAATAAACTATGAAAACAAATTCATTTCAAACAATTTGCAATATTCAAAGAAAAAACTCGGGTTATTTTTCAGGAACTACAGACATGATACAATATGCCTTATTCCATTTATCATCTTTTCACATGTTAAGCAAATGTTCATGAATATATCATACACTTATAGCGTCATATTAGTGTTGAAAAGAAATTTTCTTGGATTATTAATTGTTGCTGCTCCAAGTTACTTTCTCAAAGAAAGAAAGAAAAAATAAATAAATAAAGGAAAGAAAAATATGTGTTGACTTCTTTGTTAAAGAAAATATACTTTTGCAGAGTAAAAGAAAGCAAATTCATAATAAATGCTTCTCTACATGAACTGTTAATTAATATGTATGTATGTTTTTCAAAACAAATATTCTTCTTAATCATGGTATTGCTAATACAATCCCGTTTATCTATAACATACCATCTAATTACTTACTAATAATTTTAAATATTTTAAAAGAAACATATAAGAAAGCCATCATAATTTATTTTAAGAAAATTTTGAGTAGCCAATGAAAAGCGTCGGTTAATTTTTTAGGAACTGCAGACACGATAAAATATGCTTTTCTTCATTTATCATCATTTTATATATCGGGCAAATGATCTTGAATATATCATACACGTATAGCTTGTTATTAACTGCATTAAAATACATTTTCTTGGATTATAAACGGTTACTGTTGCAAGTTAGTTTTTTTAAAGAATGTGGTAAATAAAAAAATAATAATAACGAAAACAATAAACGTATTTTAGTCTACTATATAAAAAGAAGAAATGTTCCTTGGTGTAGTAACGGTTACGAAAATATAATAAAACAACTTCCGATTTACCCAAGATTCCGAAATGCGTTTCTCTTTCTTTATAACCTCATAAATCAATGTGTTTCTGAGAATTAAAGTTAGATATTGATTAAAGAACAATTCTGTAACAAAAGTTTCTTTTACTACCCGTGATTTTCTTAAACCTGCACAAATAGATTTTACAGTTAATAAATAGTTTTTAGCAACAAAACATCACTAGTAAATATCGCTATCAATTGTCAAGTAAACATTTTCAGCTTCGTAGCAAGAAGTACATGCAATTGTAACAAAACAATGTTCATACTTCACTGTGAATGTATAATGTTAGTCTGCTGAACAGGAAATTGTTCACCAGAGAATTGATAGCATGCAAAAAAACGATATTTCGTGTAGATAATGGGTTGATAAAACTGATAAAATGCACGCAATCGTTACAGAGACAACCGAACAGCAAAATAAACTTATGTTTCAGAAATTTAATCATTCCAATTTAGATAATCGAATATATTACCTCGTTTACACCACAGTAATCAATTGGTTGCTATGGTTTCTGAAGATAAATATGTAGTTTTTGGAATTGTGAGTAACTTGATAAATTTATATTATATGTTCGTAAACATTTATGCTAAATCACTCATCATTTCATTGTTTACGCTGTGTGTTTTAAAATTATTATTATGTGCCAAAAAAAGCAGATTGGTACGACATGGTTTTATATATGAACTGTTAATTATTATGTATGTATGTTTTTTTACAAAAATAAGTGTTATTTATAATATTGATAACACAATTTTAAAATCCAAGATTACCTACAACTTAATATTTAGTTTACCTTCTTTAGTCAGTTTGCATATCACACACGGAAACAACTGCGATAGCAAGCATTATTTATTTCAAGCAGTTTTTGTAACACTAAGAAATGTCTCATAACATTTGAGGACCAGTAAACACGATACAATATGCCTCACTTCATTTATCATCCTCTTCCATGTCAGTAAAATATTCGTGCATATCTCCTACACTTATGTCCTCATATTATCAGCTTTAAAATTCAAATTCATTCTTGGTTTATTTATGTTGCAACTTTATAAGAATTTCGAAAATCCAAAGTACAGAATCAACAGAGTAATTCATGTGTTTAATATTTCTTATATAACAAAAATTCTGTGCTAATAAAAAAAAAGAAAATTGGTAAAAAATGTTTCTGAACACAAACAGTTTATAAACATATATATATGTTTGTTATTAATATATATATATATATATTGTTATTAATGGTATTTAAATGATAATAAAACAAGAAAAAATCATGCGTCAAGCATTGATGGTGAAACACTTTCCAACACATTCAGATTAATTTAACCCTTCATAAGGCAGTGGTAAGTATTTAACCACTTAATTTTAATCCCACAATTCCAAATTTGTACCAGATTTTTCTAGTATAATAAATATAGTTTAGCAGGAAAATGCACAACACTGTTGAAAAACACCCTTAGAGTTGTTCTCAAATATAAAGTAGTTACTTCGCATTTTTAATTAATTATTGTTCGCAAACATATCAAATTGACACTGTATATTATTAAGAAAGTATAGAATGGATCTGTTTTAGTACAAACAGAAGATTTTTCAGAAAATGATGTCGAAGTTGGCGTTTTAAACACAACAATCACTTATAACTCATGATTTAATTCGTTTAATGAAAAATTATTACTTCTGTAACATTACAAATCACTTCTATAAGCATGCCTGCGAGTATTAAATGCTCTTTATGCTTAAAAAATCGTTCATGTTTAAAAAGATTTTTTCCATGTTTAAAAAGCTTTTATGTTTAAAAATGAGCAAAAAAATGTGTCAGACAATTTCAGCGTGAAAAAAAAATAATAATAACAACCCCCTTTGGCAATTTACGCTGCTACACAGTAATATTTATGAATTATTTTCTATAACCCCATCCATGATCTATAGAATTTATACACGCCACGTAATATTCAAAAATTTAGTTAAGCTTAAAAACGCATACGACGACTGTAAACGCACTTCCAGCATATTTTTCTCATACACAGTACTGTAACCGAAATAGTATGTGTGTCCGTATAAATAAACTAAAATTCTCGTTCACGTAATATTCTCCAGCGAGCATCTTGTAATGCACCTTAATAATGTATATATATTTCATTAGGTTTGAAATAGCGTGACACGATTAAAATACACTGCAAACAATCTTCCCAGCAGACCATTACAGACGAATTTTTTTGTGTGTGTGATCCTGTAAATAAATGATAAATGCTCTCACTCAATATTATACAGAAAGCATGTTTCTGTGCACAATAGAAATGCATATCAATTTCATTATGTTTTAAATAGTTATGAACAATTAAAATTATCCATAAACGATTTTTTTTCACAGACCGTAATATATTTTTAGTGCCCCTGTAAACGAACGATAAATCCCGCAAATTCTATTTTCAATATCAAGCTAACCATAATAAATCTCAATGGTTGGTTGATTGGTTGATTATTGACGGCCAATTATCTACACATGGGATATAGGCCCGGGGGGAATGCCCTTCGTGGGGGTCTTTCTAAGGGAACCTTACCCGTATTTACGCATGGATAAATCCACGGCTCGAAGAAAACCACGAAAACTCCGAACGATTAGGCCGACGGGCGCGATTGGGATCAAACCCAGCACCTCCCGTCTACCAGCTTCGAGAGCACAACCTCTCAGCCACTGGTGGGGCAAATCTCAATGGCATCAGCTACATGACAATCCGAGTATATTTAAGAAAGTAAGAGTACGGTTAGACAGCAGGCATAAGGCAGATGACAAGCAGACGGCGCGGCGTAGAGTAGACAAACCGAAGTCATAAACCACTTTCTACTATGTTAGAAAGTGTTAAAAAAGCAAAATCACATAGAACCTATTATTTTGATTAAATTAAGTATTCACTTGGGATACTCTACATGAAAAAAAAACTACGAAAGCAAATATAGACTTTTTTAGATAAACTTTCAGATTTCATGGAAATATCTAGGAATTGTTTTCAGGAATTGTAGAGAAGATGCAATATGGTGTACTGCAATTATCATCTTTAGCAAATATTCGTGACTAAATCATATACTTATTACATCGTATTATATGCATAAAAATATATGTTCTTAGTTTATTAATGGTTGCTATGGAAGGTGGGTTTTTTTAAGAATGTGCTAAATTAAATGTGAAGAAACAGTGAAGAATTTTTTTTTGTTCTTTGTTTTAAAATAACAATTCTGTGCGTATTAAAAACAATATTAGAAATGTAGCTGTTTTCAGACACTGTAGACAATATATAAAATGCTTCACTGCATTTGTCATCTTTTTACATGTCAAGAAAACGTTCTCGAATTTTTCATATGCATATACCATCATATTATCTGCTTTAAATTACATCTTGTTTATTTACGAATGATTGCTGCTGTAAAGTGTTGTTCTCTTAAAGATGTAAAAAATAAAGCTTAACAGATTAATACGTGTTTCCTAACATTTAACACCTAATATTTAGTTTATCATCATTACGTACAGTGAGTATTCCATACGGAAACAACTAAGAAAGCAAACCCAATCTGTTTCAAGGAAATTTTGAATCCTGAGAAAAATCTTTGATAATTTTTAAGGAAATGCACACAAGATACAATATTGTTTACTTCATAAATCATCGTTTAACATGTCAAGCAAATATTCGTGAGTATATCATATACTTACATGTCGTATAATGAACTTTAAAGTGCATTTTCTTGATTTATTAATGGTTGGTGTTGAAAGTTGATTTTACACTCTTTTATTTAACTTAACTGGTTCAAGTATCTAAAGACGGAAAATTAATAGTAAAGAAAAATGCGAGTACAACCTGTAAAGCGAATAGGCGAATGAAGTGAATTTTTGTATTAGGAAATATCATGGACTTGTCGACATTAATCGTATATATTATTTCTCCTGTCAACATCCCTTTTTCTAAGAAAATACGAAGAGTAGAAAGACGAATGAGATACCATATGAAAGGACTTTGAACAGGCTTCTGACATACACTTACATTTTCCTAAAACATGTTTTTTTATTAAAATTTGCTGATAATTAAAAATTAAATCGGCATTGATTTTATGAAAGAAATGAAAGGTTTTCCTCAAATTACTGATGCCACAAAAATAAAATACCCCATTATAGGATGCTCAGCAATGATTATAAAAAACACCGCATGAGTTTACTTTATATTTATGATTAAAAAACGAAGTTGAAATTGAAACGTTTAGATTTATATTTCTATGTCTCATGTTTTCCCCGAAGCGGATGACGTTATCCTCTAATGCAGTTAAAATACAATTGTTATTTTTTTTTCTCGCGCGTGCCTTTTGCAATATTGGATCTGTTTTTACTTTAACTTTGATGGAATAAATTAGATAATATTCTGGCTTTACTAAAAACTAAATGTTGTTTGCAGATATTTTTATCCTCACATTTTCTTTAGAAGTTTAAACCTGCATCCAATAAATATTACATATAAATAAAAAATATTAAAATGTAGTGCGAAATACTGGCACGCGCCGGGCCCACTGGTTGAACATTACTGCTGTTAGAAATCAAATCCCTTTTCATGTGTCAAAAAATCAAATTGTATAGCTTATATTAAAAATTTGATTCTTTAGAAAGATTTTAAAAGAAAATTATGTTTTTTAGAAATTTATATGAGCAATAGCGCAATATTAAAAAATATATATATACAAAAAAATTACATATCCTACGGATGCTTATTTACACGGAATAAGTATTTGTATTGAATATTTTCACATCCGTTTTTTATTGCTTTACTTTCCTCCAGATTCGAACCCTGGTATTGACATTAGAGGACAAATGTTCTACCCACTACACCAACTGACCACATCCAAAGGCTTGGTATGGTCACATAAAGTGCTTGGCCTACACATAAATTACGAATATTTAAATAGCATTTTCTGTTTTCTCTCAATTGTAAAGGAACATTTCCATTCGTCTGTATTGGAAGGACCATTTCCGTTTTTTAAATTCATAGAGTAAGGATAAAGATAAATTTTTTCGCATTTTTCAGAAAAAAATACGATTTCCTCTCAAAATAGAAAGTTCACGTTAAAGACAGAAATTTCGCCTAAAATCACATGTATCATCATATAATCATCCTAAAAGAAAATGTATCGCATTTTGTTTACGGTGTATGATTCATATTACTGTTGATAATTAAAAATTAAATGTGTGAAGCATGCCAAATGGCAAACATACTTCATGGAATTTTGAGTAATTTATTATATAAAAGTAGATAAAAAGCACTGTACTGCATACAATGTCTAAGAAGAATGAATCATTTTACTCGCAATCATTCCACTTTATGTAATTTTATGGAAGATAATGTCATTTTGAAAGCACTGTAAAATGTTAACTAAATTATATATATATATATATATATATATATTAAAACACACAAGTATATATATTGTAGCTTCATTAAAAAAAACTTCATTATCCAATTAAAACCTACACCAATTAAACATTTATATTTTATTTCATATTATGAAAGAATCGTAGAAAATTTTATATGAAAATAATCAAATAAAGCAAGATTTCTAGCAAAAGTATTAAAACAAATCTTGATCTCCAAAGAAGAATATTTTATCTTGACTCGCTAATTAAGTGAATAGAACCTTTACCAATTTCAGTATTCTTCAATTTATTTCGTTTTCCATGTTTCTGCATAACGCGAACGATTTAGACCTAATGCGTCATTTTTCTTTATGTCATCGATTCAACAAGAAGATATAATTAAGTTAAGTACTCTGGGACAATTGCAGTATACTTTATTTATGAGGACAAAAGTATACGATAAATCATAGACTCTATCGGGATATTTTTTCTTCAAAGAATAATTCATCCACTTAATAAATTAATAATCGACGGAATTACTATATAATGATGCAAATAAAAGTCTTCAAAATGTATCAGATATTTGTGAATTACGTAAAATAATTACCTTATTATGAATATAACGAAAAAGAAGCATTTTACAAGCGTAAGTATATAGATAAATTAATAGAGAAAGTAATGTATCATCAATTACATACAATAGAATTTAAACGTTTATCAATTATCTTCATAAAGTTCATTACTGCACTTTTACTTAAAAATTAATATGCTTAGATAATAATACTGTGCGTGAAAGAAGGTCTAATTTTAGAAAACATTGCGTTAAATTAAATAATTAACATCCTTTTATAAATTTTAAATGCTAAATTTCTTCTCTTTTTCTTAATTAATTCAAATATGTATTATATAAAAAACGCATTATATTATGCATTAAATTAAATGTACAATGTATTAAGAAATGCTTCATATTACGCAGACTTTTCTAATTAATTTAAATCTACATTATATTATATCGAAATTGTTCTATCTATAATGTATTCAAATCTTTATTTTTTTTTTGAGTGCTATATTAAAACTTTTTGAAAAGATAAACAATGCATAGAAATATTTACAAAATAGTTAATGTAGAATATCAACAAAACAGGAAACATTCTCCACATAAGACGAAAACTGGGCTTATTATCCATTTCTCTTAATTAAACAGTATATTTATTGTAACCGGTAACGAATTAATTGTAACCAGTAACGATTTTGGATAGGCATAATGTGGAAAAAAGGCTTAATTACGTATACATTTTAACGTGTACAAACGAATATATTCGCTAACACTAGTATGATGACATATACGTTTGTATTATTGACGTATAGTAACATTTTGTTCTATCTCGCCTTTTTAACACTTAACAACATAGATGAAAAGTGTTTATGCATTCCGTTTGGCTGCCCGTGTGTTTTGTCGCGTGTCTATTTGTCGGTCTGAGATCTAACTCGCGTAAATATACTCCAATTTCCCTGTAATTCATATACTTTATTATGGTTTACCATGGCATGTTCGGTATTAACAATGATGTGTGTTCATGTATAGTTCGTTTAAAGGGAAACACAAAAGAATTTCATTACATTATGGTCTATGAGGAAAGAACGTTTGCAATGTATTGTAATGACGTTACACTATTTCAAGCATAATGAAATTAATATGAATTGTTGCGGTACACAAAAACATGCTTTCTGTAGAATATGCTGTGTAAAGAGTTTATCATTCAGTTAACAAGGCCGCTCAAAAATACATATTGCTCATTGGGGAAAAACTGTTTGCAGCGTATTTTAATTATGTTAAACTAAATTGATGGAATTGACATACATTACTGAGGTTTACTGCTAGATACTTGCTGTAGAATGTCATGTGCATAACTTTTATGATTCGCTTACAAGGACACACAAAATACTTCGGATACATTATTTTTTCGAAGTACTGTCTTTTAGCGATAATTGCTGGAAGTGCATTTTCAGTTATGGAATGCGTTTTTAAGTTTCACTATTTTTTGCATATAACGTTGCGGGTATAAATTCTATAAATCATATACAGAGCTATATACAAGAATGCATAAGCATTACTGATTATGAGCGTGGATTGTTTATAGGAGTTTTTAATGCCTTTTCAAGATGAACGATATTTAGTGTACTAAAATAGTTTGCATAATACAAAGAAAGTCATATAACATGGGTACGCAAAGAACTGGATGCATTGTCGCCGTTGGAGGATTATTTTTGTAAGTGTGATTTCAGTAGTTTTAACGGTGTTTTATTAAATTTGAACCTGAATAATTCGCTGCAAATTTTTGATATTATTTTTACAAAAATCCATTTTTTATCTTTTAGAGTACTTAAGCGTTGTGTAATTAATTTTGAAATATTCGCGCTGAATTAGTAAAAGTCATGAAGTATATGTATCCCTCAATCTTAATTTAAAAGTGAAACATCATTTATTAAACTAAAGAAGTTTTAATTCATATACAAATATATATTATTTTTCTTTGACATTTACTTCAAGTTCCAAATGAGGCCATATATGTTTACGAATTACATTACGAAAGAAAAGATATGTGTATCTTTCGGTACAATATTATTAAGGAAATTGCATACTAAAAGCATTTAATAATCACCAAATAATAAAAAGATTATACTACCGTCAATATCAATCAAAATAGGTAAAAGATAAATTATGGAGATTTATATAAATTTTCTTCCTTATTTTTTTAACTGAAAAGTTTGCTCAAAAAAGTAACGTTTTCCGTTCTACTACGTTATTCGGTTCAAATTTTAACGTCCGAAAAATGTCGATTCTAAGTTAATTTATAAACAAGTTTGGTTCTTTTTTATGTCCCATCCTAACAGACTACAGTAATTTTTGAACGAGTAAAAATATATTTCTTGCGTTCAGACATTTCTTCCGTTGCTGCAATTCGATTACAAATTCACATGGAGACGTATCCCAATGTACCACCAGATCCAATATTTTTGATATTGAGTGCAAGAATAGTGATGATGATGTTGTGTCCATGATGATTATTTCTATACAAAATTTGATAATGGTATCATAAGCGGATATGGCCGACATGGCAATTTCTAAAATTTTATCATTTGAAAGGAATCAAAACATTTGTAATACCCATCATAAGAAGATCCCCTAAAATCGTAAAAATAAGTGTGCAAACAAAGATGTGTGATGTAACCCGATGTGATGTGTGATGTGGGTCACGTTAAGTTTTTTACTTTTATCCATGTAGATTTTTATTTTGTTGAGATGGATAATTATTTGCTTCACAATTGTTATAGTTATGTGCTAATTATTTATATTGGATATTATCCCGCTAGCGGCCACGTTATTAGAAGTTTTAATTTAAGCGACACCGTTTGAGAAAATTTTTAGAATTTTGTCTATTAATAAACGGAAAAAATTTCTTAATACTCACCAAAATAGAAACTAATGCAGCGTCTTTTTTTTTCCATCAGTCGAAAAAGAGAGTTTTACTACACTGGCATCTAAAAGTTCAGTTACAACCAGTTTATCGACGCTCACTATTAAATGAATAGTAACAAAGGTAAAAAATATGGTTTATATGAATGATCATAATTAACTTCAATAAAACCTTAGGAAAAAATTATACAAATCTCAATTATTGTAATGTATTGGATGCTTATGTGTTTGTCAGGAGGAACTGCGAATATCCCACTTTGGGAATTTGTGTGAATTTTTTTTTATGGTTGATGATCTTGAATTGTTGGTACTAAAATAGTGCTATTCATGTCTAGGAGATGTCGTTTACTTGATTCATTAAGATGGCAGGTAATTTAATGGATGGGAATGGAGCTGATAGACGTCTTAATGTGTCTCGTTGTGTGGTTCAAAGGCTCTGAGATCAATTTGAATCCAAAAAATTACTATCAAGAAGACTTGTTCGAGACCTATCATGAGTTACAACCTCTGTACAAGATCGTTTTCTAGCTCTTTTGAACAGAAGGAGGAGCATCGGTAGTGTGGCTCAGTTTATTTTAGATCATGGTACAGCAACAGGGATGACAATACCTTTAATTACGATGCATAGACGTCTTTAAAAGTAAGGACTCTATGCAAGAAGACCCGTTGTGAGTGACCCTCTTAATCGACAACACAGAACTGTCCGTTTATGTTAGCCAAGAGAGCATATTACCTGGAACGCACAACAATGTGCTATCGTAATTTTCACAGATGAGTCCCGGTTTGCTTTGGTGGTTGATTCAGTTCATGAGCTGATCTGGAGAGAACTAAGCTTCAGATTCTACCTATATAACATTGTTGAAAACACAGTTATAGAGGAGGTGGAGTCATGGTTTGGGCTAGAATCTCTCTTTTGGTCGCAGTAACTTTCATGTGTGGTATGAAATAATTCTTACTGCTGTGACATATTGGGACGAGATCTTTGCTCCGTTTGTAACACCGTATGGTGGTGCTATTGGTGATGAATTAATATGAATGGTTAATAATTCCCGATCGAATTGAGCTAAAGCCGTTGATGAATATCTAGAAGATCAAGGTTTGGAGCAAATGGAATGGCTAGCAAAATCTTCGGACCTTGATCCTATAGAGCATCTTTGGGACTATCTCAGCAGGCAGGTGGCTGCCGTAAGTCCTCCTCCGAAGTCGTTAAATGAACTGGAACAAGCGTTGCTCCATGTATGGGAGTTCTTTCCCTTTCTAGTGTCCGTCAACTTAATTGACAGTATGGAAAGTCGATGCCACAAATTCATTATAAGTAGTGTCGGTATGTTCATTCACACAAAAGAATAGTTTTATTCATATTCATACTAGCTTACCCGCCCGGCGTTGCCCTTGCCAACAACCTTAAATGTACCTGAAATCAGTGTTGAACATTTTTTTATTTTTAAACAAATCTAATGTTGGGGCCTCACTACCTTAGACAACAAACACTGGGCGTGCCATACACACTCCCATATATTACCGTAAGTCGAGTCGAAAGAGCCATACCCCTTCATGATCCAGCCCATAAAACCAGAGATAGAAAAGCGCCCCTGGTGGTGAAAATCGATAAGCTCTATCTATGTAGAGTAGAATGAGCCATACCCCGACGTGATCCAGCCCATAGAACCAGATATAGGAAAGCACCCCTGGTGGTGAAAATCCAAACTAAAATCAGTCAGCTCTATCGATGTCAAGTGGAAAGAGCCATACCCCATTGTGATCCAGCCCATAGAAACAGAGATAGGAAAGCACCCCTTGGTGGTGAAATTCAGAACTAAAATAGTTAAGCTCTATTGATGTTGTGTCGAATGAGCCAAACTGTGTCGTGATGTGACCTATAGAATCCGAGTTAGCTTCAAAATCCTTTAGTTACACCTTCCACCACCAGGGGGCACAATATGCTCTATACGAACATAACTGAAATCATTAAGGTTATCGATGTCGAGTCGAATGAGGCATACCCCGTCATGATCCAGCCCATAGAACCAGAGATACGAAAGCGCCCCTTGGTGGTGAAACTCGGAACTAAAATCGGTAAGCTCTATTGATGTCGAGTGGAAAGAGCCATACCCCGTCGTGATCCAGCCCATAGAAACAGAGATAGCAAAGCACCCCTTGGTGGTGAAATTCAGAACTAAAATAGGTAAGCTCTATTGATGTTGTGTCGAATGAGCCAAACTGTGTCGTGATGTGACCTATAGAACCCGAGTTAGCTGCAAAATCCTTTAGTTACACCTTCCACCACCAGGGGGCACAATATGCTCTATACGAACATAACTGAAATCATTAAGGTTATCGATGTCGAGTCGAATGAGGCATACACCGTCATGATCCAACCCATAGAACCAAAGATATGAAAGCGCCCCCTGTGGTGAAAATCCGAACTAAAATCAGTAAGCTCTATTGATGTCGAGTGGAAAGAGCCATACCCCGTCGTGATCCAGCCCATAGAAACAGACATAGCAAAGCACCCCCTGGTGGTGAGTGGAAGTTGATGTAGAACAAATGCGCTATTTAATAAAAAGTCGTCCCCCCCACCCCCTTTATCTCGCCATTTTCGCTAATTATTACAAATATACAAATGTTTCTTAATTACATCTAATGTCCCGATCCGATAATGGGGTTTCCCTATCTACCTATCCTAATCCGCCTTTCCCTATCATAATAGAAAAAAGCATATTTTATCAAAGAATCGCTGGCAAACGTGAATTTTGTCAAAGGTTCGCCAGAAAAACACGAATTTCATCAAATAATCGCTGAAAAAACACGAATTTTGTCAAAGGATCATTAAAAAAGCAGATTTCATCAAAGGACCATGGAAAAATGGGAATTTCATCAAAGGATCACAGGAAAAATTTGAATTCCATCAAAGGATCGCTGAAAAAAACACGAATTACGTCCTAGGATCACTGAAAAAACATGAATCTCGACAAAAATATGTGGAAAAAACACGAAATTCGTTAAAGGATCACTAAAAAAAGCAAATTTCGTCAAATGATTGCAGAAAAAACTTGAATTTAGTCAAAGGATCGCAGAAAAAGTACGAAATTCGTCAAAGGATTGTGGAAAAAATACTGATTTTGTGAAAGGTTTGAAGAAAAAACTTTCGTGAAAGGGTTGCAGAAAAAATGCAACTGCCTTTATTAAAAACAGCACACACACAAACATCCCATTCGCACTAATTATTACAAATGCGTCTTAATTACATCTAATGTCCCGATCCGATAACGGGGTTTCCCTATCTACCTATCCTAATCCGCTTTTCCCTATCAAGGTGTGAATATGGGATGATCCAGGATCCAGCAACGGCAGTTCATGTTCACAGCTGAAAGCGGCTAGCCACAGATTTCATTGTTTTGTTTATGTTTGAGTTTTATTTTAAAGAAAAGGTATATATTTTTAGCTAATTGTGGTTCACATAAGTTAGTTTCAAATGTATTCATCCTTTGTATGCGTAGTTGCCCCCATATATTATGTGTTTGGTAAGAATTAATTTTGCACTTTACTGAATGTTTTCATAGCGCTAGACATATCAGCTCATGTTCTTAAATGAAACAAACTGTTTTCAAAAACAAATCTTAATGAATCAAATTAATCTTACACTTTACTATAAAATGTACAGTTCTACAATTTATCGCATATTACAACGTTCTTGGGAACTAAAAATGTAGTCCAATAACAGTAACAGAAAGAAAAATTGTAAATAACAATAAATAAATAATCATAAATTTCACATCATTGACTTAAAAAACTCATATATAAGATACAACTTTAAACTGATATGCCGCATCAACTGTTGTCGAAATCAATATAATGTAAATAATTCTTAAACGTTATGAGTTAGCTAAGAAATTAAAACATTCAGTGCAGTCAGTGTAGGATGTATTTTTTCCTCAAAACAATTTAATTTGTAAATATGAAGTAAAAAAAAAAAATCATCGTTTTCTCACATGTTATGAATTTTATCAGCAAGTTAAAACATTAAGTTAATATGAATGATTTGCGGAGCTGTTTCTATCAAAAATTCAATAACATCGCCCAAAAACCCTCAACAAAAATAATTATATAGAGTGTGATGACAACATAAATTTTATACCACATTCCATGTCCGCTCTCGGGCGATTCTTATAAAACTCAAAATTTGTCACAAAATGGTGATTTTTTTACAACATGCTTACAAAGTAAAATGGTTTATAATTATTTTTAAAAAAACTCGGCCAGAAATAACATTGATTTTACATTTTTAAAGACTTATTCTTTTTAATTATTTTGAAACAGCTCCGCAAATCATTCATATTTATTTATTGTTTTACTTTCTGATGAAACTCATTATGTGAGAAAATGGTTATTTTTTTTTTACCTCATACTTACAATCCGCAAAACAATTTAATTTGTAAATGTGAATTTAAAAAAAAAAAAAAAAAAACACCGTATTCTCACATATTATGAGTTTTATCAGCAAGTTAAACAATAAGTAAATATGAATGATTTGCGGAGCTGTTTCTATCACTAATTCAATAACATCACCCAAAAACCCTCAACAAAAATAATTAGTGCGATGACAACATAAATTTTATATCACATTGCATGTCCGTTCTTGGGCGATTCTTATAAAACACAAAATTTGTCACTAAATGGTGATTTTTTTACAACATGCTTACAAATTAAAATGGTTTATAATTATTTTTTAAAAAACTCGGCCAGAAATAACATTGATTTTACATTTTTAAAGACTTATTCTTTATAATTATTTTGAAACAGCTCCGCAAATCATTCATATTTATTTATTGTTTTACTTTCTGATGAAACTCATCATGTGTGAAAATGGTGATTTTTTTTTACCTCATACTTACAAATCAAATTGTTTTGATGAAAAAATACAATCTACACTTCACTGAATGTTTCCAATTCTTAAACAAAATCATAATATTTAAGAAATATTTACATTACATTGATTTCAACAACAGTTGAAGAGGCATATCAGTTTAAAGTTATATCTTATATATATGAGTTTGTTAATTTACAATCTTTCTGTTAAGAGTTTTTTACTACATTTTTAGTTCCCGAGAACGTTGTAACATGCGATAAATTGTAGAACTGCACATTTTATAGTAAAGTGTAAGATGTAAGATTAATTTAATTCATTAAGATTTGTTATTGAAAACAGTTTGTTTCATTTCAGAACATGAAAAATGCAATCAGTAAAATGCAAGTTATATTCTTACCTAAAACATAATATAAGGGGGCAACTAAACATACAAAGAATGAATACAATCAAAACTAACCTACTTTAATCTCAATCTGTCAAAAGTATAATCATTTTCTTTAAAATAAAACTCAAACATAAACAAAACAATGAAATCTGTGGCTAGCCGCTTCCGTAAAGGAAGGAAATGCTATCGCTCGCTATATCCCGTAATAACCGCTGCTCTCATTGGCTGGCTGCTTCGTTATCGTGAACTTGGCGGAGAGTGTAAAAATCCACAAACCCAAAATCCTGGATCCTGCACCTGCTCTCATTGGCTGGCTGCTTCGTTGCCACGGATGGCGTTGCCGAGGCTATTTCATGGGAGGAGCTTGAAATAGCCTCGAACCCAAAATTCCATATACACGTTTTATTTTTATTTTTTTAATCTAAATTAAAATTTAAAAATCCGGCCCCGAGGTATATTGTCCGGTGACAACATCTACACATGACAAAAATTCTAGAGTCCTAGGTGTTATAATTAGGGAGAAATCCGCGGGCAGGCAGGCAGACAGACACTTACTCTTTTATAGAGGTAGAGATTATATTTATTTATTGATGAAGTTTTAATGACTTAGGGAATATTAATCGGAATCAAATCCTGAACTCATTATAATATTTTAAAAGCGAATGGGTTAATTTGTCGTAAATTGGCTGCATGTAATTTATAAAAAATCTTGCTTGAAAATTATTTTAAAAATCATAACAAATTATTAAACAGAAATGGTGTTTTCAAATAAATTGCATTTGAAAGTACTTTTGTCCCATATTTGATGGTGTAAACATTGAAATTCGTTGATGTCTAGAATTAAAAAAAAAATGTAGTAAAAGTAAATTTTAATTGTAAGATGTTGCCACCAAAAACATGACGTCAGCGTTACTCTTATAAAGATTTTTGTATTATAATACATTGATAGGAGTCTTACCCTCAAAAAATTAAAGTTGGTATGATTTGAATACCAACAAAGTGTTTAAATTCTTTTAAAATATACAATTAGTTCAAGATTTGATTTCGTTTAATATTCCCTAACTAAATTAAAACTTTATTAATAAATAAGAATAATAACGAAAATAAAACTTTAACAATTAACGAAAACATAGCAGGTTTCTAAAATTATTTATAAAATATACAAAAGATTTTTTTAAATATACAAATCATCTTTTCCACTCGATAAAAAGTTTTCTATAACTGTCATGTATGAAATATTTTTTGGTTCAGAATTATTTTCGTTAACATTTACTGTGGAGAAACGGGATAAAAGAGAGTCAAAATTCTTAAGTAATTTTTCATGCATTTTACGTGACTTTTGAATGATCAGCTTTGAAACAGAAAACACATAATGCTTCGTTTACTTTGAAATCTTATTTCTTTGGGAGAAAATGAAATTTAAAGTTTGCGAAAGGTTTTAGAAACTAGTAATTATAAATGGAAACGAAATGTCAGTTTGGAATGTTTTTTATTAACTGATTTTCTTTCGACATATGTGTATAAAATAATCCGAAAATAATGAAAATGTAACAAAAAGTGTGAAATACGTCAAATTTACTTTCTTGTTTGATAGATGAATGTTTTAGGATACTGACAGCTAATTAATGAACAATCATGTTTTTCGTATAAGTTTGACAGTTTCATTTTGTGTTGACACACATATTTGTCATTTATTATAGAATAGAAATGCTTGACAAATTAACGAACATAGCTTCATTAAAAATAACTGTTTTTATATTTTTAGAAATTTATAGAAAAGTTATTATTTCTTGACAAAACAGTAGTATTTATTTCAATCTATTTTATATTTTTATATGAAGTAAAATATAAGCATTGTAATTTTAAAATTCTTTTCTACGGAAAAAAGTCGTGCTACCACTTTGACATTAGGAGAAAGTTTGAAGCAAAACACAGAAATAGAGAGAGCAACAGTTGGGAATGAAGCGACAAAAAGGAAAACAGTAGAAAAATAACCAATATTAAGTTGACACAACAAACATAGTAAAAACAAATGAAGATGGATCAAATGAAAAAAAGAAAGTACAAGCCACAAAGGGATGGAAGACAAAATATACAGGGTGTATTAGAATTGATGGTCTGAAATGTAGTGGATGATAATACATTTTGAGTAGGAAACTAAAGTCGCAATCCTTTTATTAAATCAAAAACAGAAGTCGTCTCCCCCAAGTCAAACCACATTTTCATTCCTAACTTTAACAATAATGAAAATATTTTAGCGAAATCTGCAACACAATAACCTTGTTTTCTGTGAAATGTCATAACATCATAGAAATTATTGCAATTTTATTGTAATTCGATGGGTGACATCGTATACATTATCAGCTACCTTCCAAGTTTTGTAGTGTCTATCTAATGTTACTTGAGCATGGATAATTGCCTCTTCTAGCACTTTTTGTATATTCATCATGTTTCCTAGTAAAAGAATAAACTATGTTGAAGATTTCGCTAAAATATTTTTCTGTTATTACAGTTATGAACAAAAATAGGAATCTGGCTTGGTGTGAGACACCCTGTATTATTGATTTAATTAATATGTGGATTGCGACCCTTGTATCCGATGCAAAATTTGCTTGTTTTGACATGTATTATAACCCTTACAGTTTTGACCATCAATTCTGATACACCCTGTATAAATAAATATAAAGTAAATTTATAAAAACATTTTAAAAATCAATTAATTAATAAAGAAAGAAACAATAGACTAAATAATAAAAGGTTGGGGGGGGGGGTTCAACTGAAGAAGAAGTATTTGTTCATTTGAAATGCTCTGTTATTTTCACATTCTATGGTGTATTTAAATTATTTCCATTGTATTCAACTACTTTATACCTACTTTATATACCAGTATATAACATGTGTGTTATTGTTTACATAATTTGAATTAAATATATATGAAAAGAAGGAGCAAGTGTGACACAAATACAGGAATTGCATTTGGGAATGATGTTAAAAACGCTTACAAAATAAAGTGACGACGTCAGGAGGTCCATTTTTGACCGAACACAGTAACCATTTTCCCAATGGTTAATAAAACAATTAATAAATACAATTAAATGCGTATGTTTAATAAAAATAATGTATGAAAATTGAGTTTTCTCGCCAAAATGGCGCAAAAAAAATTATGCAAATCCCGGTGTGTCTCCGACATTTGTCACATTAAACAATGTAACGGTATTTTTAATATAATAAATAAAATTCTTTAATGTTTAAAAACAAATTTATGAGTAATTTAATATATTTTAATCTTTTGGTATTAGTTTTATTGTTTCAGGAAATGTTAAAAGTAAATAAATTAGTGACCTTGATATTTTTTGAACGTAACCGATCTTTGTTTACAATTCTACCTTGTCCAGATAGCTTGAAGTTACGGTCAGAGTCAGACTTCAATTGTGGGCAGTGTTGCAGCGTCCTCTGGCGATTGACTTTATGACGTCACACACAGAAACCAAAGTTTAATTTAAAATTACGGCTAATTAATAAAACTTTTGAACAAACTAATGCATGATAACAAATATGTGTCCAAATGTCTTTCATTAAAAAAAATAATGATGTTATTTGATGCAGTAGTTTGTTCTCACGGACTGTCGAAAAAAACGCTTAGCGTTTTAAATATATAGATTCTCCAACGTCAAATTCTCGCCAAGCTTGGCGACAATTGGCGAAATATTGCCAAATTTGACGAAGAAAATACACTGCCATATTTAATACCAACTTAAACTACAGTCCCTGGCCAAATTATTAGAAGCAGTTGTTTTTATTATAATTTGTTAAATATCTGGAAAGATACATGAGGAATTATCTTGAAACTTTAGGAGTGTAAACAACATGATCAACGTCATATATTTCCGAGAAGATTTTTTCTTCAAACCCCATAAGGGGCCGTCAACAAATTGAAGAAAAACGAATACGTTTTTGATAACCCTGTAAAAACCAATATCACAAAAGCGTTGAAACGGTATCACACGCTTAGGAGGCTTATTGTAATAATTTGGGTTCATTATTATGAAGATAGCATGTATACTCGAAGAGAAATTCACGTTTTTATAAAAACAGTCCCAAATTTTACTAAGTTTTTTACTTATAATTTGCAGAGTTTTTAATATAAAAACAAGTTATTTTCAGAAAATATGACAAGCAAAATTATACACAATACACTGCAATCAGAATTAAAAAATAATAATAATTGCATGAAAAATGAGCAGGTTTACTAAATATTTTTTCACTGCGCATGCGCGAATTCAATCAAAATATACTGTGCATAATATATTAGCTAAATCTATAGACCAACTTTTATGAAAGTCTCAAAAACATAGCTTGAAAATTCTGATAGTGATCGTCGATAGAATAAGCTCGAAATTCGCTGTTCCCAAAAGGAAGCAAAAAGATGAGGGATTGTATCAAATATAGAATGAGAAACACTTCATTCTTATTATGTCAACTTTCATAAGATAGTATATTTCGATACAACCCCTCATATTTTTGCTTCCTTTTGGGAACTGCGAAATTCGAGCTTATTCTATCGACAATTACTATCAGAATTTTCAAGCTATGTTTTTGAAACTTTCATAAAAGTTGGTCTATACATTTAGCTAATATATTATGCACAGTATATTTTGATTGAATTCGCGCATGCGCAGTGAATCAATATTTAGTAAACCTGCTCATTTTTCATACAATTTTTATTATTTTTTAATTCTGATTGCAGGGTATTGTGTATAATTTTGTTTGTCATATTTTCTGAAAATAACTTGTTTTTATATTAAAAACTCTGCAAATTATAAGCAAAAAACTTCGTAAAATTTGGAACTGTTTTTATAAAAACGTGAATTTCTCTTCGAGTATACATGCTATCTTCATAAAAATGAACTCAAATTATTACAATAAGCTTCCTAAGCGTGTGATACCGTTTCAACGCTTTTGTGATATTGGTTTTTACAGGGTTATCAAAAACGTATTCGTTTTTCTTCAATTTGTTGACGGCCCCTTATGGGGTTTCAAGAAAAAATCTTCTCGGAAATATATGACGTTTATCATGTTGTTTACACTCCTAAAGTTTCAAGATAAAACCTCATGTATCTTTCCAGATATTTAACAAATAATAATAAAAACAACTGCGTCTAATAATTTGGCCAGGGACTGTATGTCTGTCTAATATGGCGACATTCTCATTCAAATTCAATATTAACGAGAAGTGGGAATGACTCTTCTGTAATCGGTTTCCACGCATTTTGGCTTCGTATTTTTCAGTAAAATTAGCTAAAATCATAGAAGTAAGCAATAGGGAGACTATCTTTTCCGGCCGCTACAGGCCAGATGGACTTTTCGTAGTTTAGTATAATACATTGACGGTTCACATCCAGGTAACAAGTGGATTTGCAAGCAGCTGACGTACGACAGAAAAATATTGACGTTTTTGGAAGTGTGATAGTGAATTTTGAAGTATTAACATGTATGAGATAGAAGAAAAATTTGGGATTGACATAAAGGACTAGTTCTGTATTAAAAGTGTTTAAAATTGCTTGTTTTGTCTTCGTTAAATCGATAGAAATGCTCACAGTTAATTTATACATTTTAATAACGTTATACCTGTCCTTAAATTTTAGAACCTTAGTGCAATTTATGGAAAATATGAATTTATTTTTTAAATGCAGATTATTACATCATTAATATATTCATAAATATTTTTTTTATATCGCAAACCTACGCCAATATTTACTTGTTTGAATTTTAACATACCTTTCTTATTTCACATAAAAATGCTTTATTTGTACATACAAAGTTTTTGCATCCCCAGTCTCTGTATTACAAATATCCACACCAACATCATTTTTGTTTACCAAGCATAAACTAAATAAAGAATGCGGCTTTTTTATTTATTTTAAAGTCAGCATGTAATTACAATTATATTTATTTCAACTAGGTATACGTATGAAACTTAAAAACAAAATTTAATTACAAAATCCTTCTATATTAAAAAAAAAATAATCTGGAACTGAGCCAAAAACGAAATGGACCAATCAAATTCTGCGTAGATATTCCGGGTTATTCTCGTCGCTTTTTTACTAGGGACTTTTTTGAGGAGCTATTACTTTTTTTCTAGCCATCCTACGGATTCGAAAATCATACCAACAGACGTGAAATAAAACAAGCTTTCAGAAATTAAAAAAATGATCACGGTCGGACATTAAAAACTCAAAAAATCCTTAAAAATCGAGTAAAAAATCTTTTATTGAAAAAGTTATTTTTAGGGTTTCGTTCATCTCACGAAACCCTATTACCCCCGCTGCGTTGTCTGTCCGTCACAGAGCCATTCTCAAAAAGTATGTAACTTACAGAGTTGAAACTTAGTGTATAAATCTGAATAGCAGCTGTAAAGAGCTCAAAATATTAAAATTTGAAAAATTCGTATTATTTTAATAAATAGAGATAAAAAACCAAAATTCTAACAGCCCATTCCTATTAAATTGAAACATTTTTCATTGTAGCAGATGCCAAAGATTTAAAATCCACAATAAAATTCTTTCTAAAATAATTAATTTTCTATCAGACGATTTTCACGTGAAAAATGAAAATGAAATAAAAAGTTTCACCAAATGAAAAAAAGATAAATCTATACTAATATTATAAAGGAGTAAAGATTGTTTGTATGTCTGTTTGTAGGGGGTAATCTCTGGAACTACAGAACTGATTTCAAAAGTGATGGTGGCAAATTGATGGTGACAACCCCTGCTCCAACATAGGCTATATTTTATGTCGGTGCCACTAACCCCAGGGGGTGCAGGAGCAAAAAACGTTCTAAAATTGCGATTTTTTAGCTATCAAACTGGCTATCAAGCCCTGAGAGCTTGCCAGCCGGTTCTGTATGTATGTATGTACATACGTAATGCGATAACTCTTCATAGAAATATCCGGTTTCCTTCAAATTTTGTTTATAGGTTCACTGTGTTAAGGCGCTTCCCTGAATAGTTTTCGGGATAGATTGGTTAAGTATAAAGGGGGGGAAAGGGGTTAATTTCCCCCCCCTTAATTTATATAAATGGGTTTTTCATGCAGAGTAATTCCGTTTTCCTTCAAATTTTGTTTATAGGTTCACTGAGTTAAGGCGCTTCCCTGATTAGTTTTGGGGATTGATTAGTTAAGTATAAAGGGGGGGGGATCGGGGGGCTAATCCCCCCCTTAATTTATATAAATGGGTTTATCATGCAGAATTATTCCCTTTTCCTTCAAATTTTGTTTATAGGTTCATTGGGTTAAGACGCTTCCCTGATTACTTTTCGGGATTGATTGGTTAAGTATAAAGGGGGGAACGGGGGCTAATCCCTCCTTAATTTATATAAATGGGTTTTTTATAACAGAATTATTCCGTTTTCCTTCAAATTTTGTTTATAGGTTCACTGTGTTAAGGCGCTTCCCTGATTAGTTTTCGGGATTATTTGGTTAAGTACAAAGGGGGGGAACGGGGGGATAATCCCCACCCCTAATTTATATAAATGGGTTTTTCATGCAGAATTATCCCATTTCCTTCAAATTTTGTTTATAGGTTCACTGTGTTAAGACGTTTCCCTGATTAGTTTTCGGGATTGATTGGTTAAGTATAAAGGAGGGAACGGGGGGCATATCCCCCTTTATTATATATAAATAGGTTTTTCATGCAGAATTATTCCGTTTTCCTTCAAATTTTGTTTATAGGTTCACTGTGTTAAGGCGTTTCCCTTATTAGTTTTCGGGATTGATTAGTTAAGTATAAAGGAGGGAACGGGGGCATATCCCCCCTTATTTTATATAATTGGGTTTTTCACGCAGAATTATTCCGTTTTCCTTCAAATTTTGTTTATAGGTTCACTGTGTTAAGGCGCTTCCCTGATTAGTTTTCGGGATTGATTGGTTAAGTATAAAGAGGGGGGAAACGGGGGGATAATCCCCCCTTAATTTATATAAATGGGTTTTTCATGCAGAATTATTTTATTTGCTTCAAAATTTGTTTATAGGTTCATTGGGTTAAGACGCTTCCCTGATTAGTTTTCGGGATTGATTGATTAAGTATAAAGGGGGGAACGGGGGGCTAATACCCCCCTTAATTTATATAAATGGGTTTTTCATGCAGAATTATCCCATTTCCTTCAAATTTTATTTATAGGTTCTCTGTGTTAAGGCGCATCCCTGATTAGTTTTCGGGATTGATTGGTTAAGTATAAAGGGGGGGAACGGAGGGGGATAATCCCGCCTTAATTTATATAAATGGGTTTTTCATGCAGAATTATCCGATTTTCTTCAAATTTCGTATGTATATTCATTGTAATTAGAGATTTACCTGATTAGGTTAAGGGGTTCATTAGTTAACTATTGGGGGGGGGGGTAACGGGGGGATGACCCCCCTTAATATATTGTTTATTTCTTTATTTTTCGATGGGCTTATTTCAAATTCTTTGAAATAAGAGTATAATGTACAATTAGTGTGAATAGCCTGTGAACTCAATGCTCTCAGTTTAACTGGGCAGTTTTATTTATATTTTTTATACTGAAGGAGCTAGAAATTTGAAATTTGTCATTGTAGTTACTTATAAGATGTAAATACTCTCTAAGAACAAAATAAAAAAGAAATTTAAATTTAAAAGGGTGAAATGAGCGAAAAGCGTTCTAAAAACAGTATAAATTACAATTTCTATGAAATCTCTGGAACTACAGAACCGATTTCAAAAGTAATGGTGGCAAATTGATGGGGATAATCCCTACTCCAACATAGGCTATATTTTATGTCGGTGCCACTAACATCAATGGGGTGCAGGATCGAAAAATATTCGAAAATTGCGACTTTTTTATACTGAAGGGGCAAGAAATTTGAAATTTAGCATTGTAGTTACTTATAAGATGTGAATGCTCTCTAAGAATAAATTTTTAAAAAAATCGAAATTTAAATGGGTGAAATGAGCGAAAAGCGTTCTGAAATCATTCTAAATTACAATTTCTATGGAATCTCTGGAACCACGGAACCGATTTCAAAAGTGATGGTGGCAAATTGGTGGTGACAATCTCTGCTACAACAGCCTTCTTTAATAAAAAACTATGCGTTGCTGACGACTGGGTTTTTCGCTAATTGTTGCACCAGATTAATCTCGGATAATGAAACATTTGAAGTTACTGAAAAAAAAAAGGTAGTAAGTTAAAAAGTATTTGTCAGAAAATTGTTAGACAAACTGCGTTTGAAAGGTAAAAAATTGTATTTTTGTTGATATAAATTTCAAATCTAATGATTATGCCGTTAAATATTGAATTTAAAAAATTACCAAATTTTCCAATGGAGTACCATAGCGAAACCTTCATGCGTAAAAAGATAATGATAAGGGCGACGTGTCCTGACGTGTATATTGGCTAAAGCACGAGTCACAAATTATAGTAGCCTTATTATTCTGTTAAAATATAAAAGTTATTTATGGAATGTCAATATTTTGTTTGATTAAAGGTTCGTTAAAAGAAATTGACCAGCGTAGCGGGCGTAGCTTGCTAGTATGAAATAAAATTGATTGACGTCATAGTCGTAATAAAACGGAAAATGTCTAAGATTTCTCAATAATACAAGGAGTGTGAGTATGTGTAAGTGGACAAAGCAGATGAATTTCACGTCATTAGAGAATTAAAAAGAAAATCTGACGTCATATAGGAAGATTAACTAATTTTTCAAATGTTTGAGAATAATATAAAGCGAGTATCAATATAAATAATAGAGAATAGTAAATATATGAGTTTGAAAAACATATTGAATCGTGATAAAAATTCGATTATGGAAATATTCGCATATTTTAACATTTTGAAGGTGTACAATTTGTTTAATTTTGAAATTATTTTTTTAAATATTGCATTTAGTCTGTATGACGGATATTATTATGACAGAATATAATAGCGGGCTTGGACCGCTATCCGGCATGTTTAGATATTCGAAAAAAGAAAAAATAGACCGGTAAATTTTTACTTTATTAAAAACATGACTTTTTTTTGTTGTTGTTACTAAATGAAATTTGTTTGAATTTATTAAAGAAAGGTTAAAGTGTTTTGAAAGGAAATTATTAAACGAAACCCTTTGAGCGATCTTCGATCACACTTACCCATTTGTTTTATATTGTTGCCAATTTCTAAATAAGCGCAAAGGATATAACCAGTTAAATGAAAAAGCATTATAACCTGATTACAGAAGAAAGTCGCCGTTCGTGATATCATCATCATCATATTTTTAAAACAGGATACATTACCAGGTTTTAAGAGGCTGTGAAATCAGAACGGGGGTTGGTGAGCGTAGCGAGCAGGGACAGAGCCCCCT
>OZ007592.1:383691023-383703304 GCA_963931845.1 Maratus michaelseni | reverse complement strand
TCAGCATAAATAGATGGAAAATGAAAAATGATTAATTTTGACTTCTACATTTCATTTATCAAATATAGTATATATACACCACACACACACACAGTCTCGTGTAACATGGTGAGTGCGGACACGGTCAGAATCCGGTTCACTGAGGACATCACACGAAATGTGTATTTAGCTAGGATTTTTATATTTTTAAATAAATATACGTTTAACAATACGTATTAGTTTTTGAAATTTTGAATTTTAATTATTTTTAATATGCTTTTTTTTACAATGTATCTGAGGACATACCCATACATGCATCCATCTGGGGACATACCCATACATACATCTAACCGTGGACATACCCATACATACATCTATTCGTGGACATACCCATACATACATCTGACCGTGGACATATCCATACATGCATCTATCCGTGGACATACCCATACATACATCTATCCGTGGACATACCCATACATACATCTATCCGTGGACATACTGATACATACATCTATCCGTGGACATATGCATACATACATGTATCCATGGACATATGTATACATACATATATTCGTGGACACACCTATACATACAACTATTCGTGTACATGCATATATCACTATGGACATACGCATACATGTGGGAAGATGATTTTTCAATTTTAAGATGGCTAAATGTACGAGGATTTCCAAGTTCGCTTGTTCGAATTTAAAATTCGATAATCTTAACAGAAAACGTAAGACCTACAGAAAACATAGCCGACACATTTATGAGTCTAGATTTCATTGAGATTTTTAGGTCCGAACTTTTAGACAAAATACCAAAAAATTAATTTCTGCTAGTTTAGATATCCCGATAATGAGTAGATATTGAGAAGGAAAAAAAAAATTAAATATGTTTAACACTTTTCAGCGCAGTGTTACCACTTTGCAGGGCCGCAGCAAGGCATTCCGAGCAACCCCCCCCCCTACCCCCGCAAAATACAACAACAACAAAAAACATTTGGGGGGATTCCCTTTCAGATTTGGAGAAATATTTATATTTAATTTTGCATATGAGTTTCATTTGTAACAATGCAACGGGGTTTCGCCCGTTTTACTGGTCTTTGTTTCCTAAATAAACCTAGGGTTGGGAGTGCTTCGGTGTCTATGGCAACGTGCACTCGGGAGGGCTACGCCCGCTGCGATCTCGAATCAAATGAACCTTGAGGTATTCTGGTTTTTTATTTCTACCAGATTAAATTCCAAATTTCAACATCTCGCTCACATATATATAGGAACATATATATAGGCTTTCTATAGGAACAGAATTGGTATTATTTTAACTTGAATTTAATCATAGCACTATCAAATTTAGCAAAAATTTTCTGTTTCAGAAAAAAATGTAAAAAATCGCCGCAAATGCTAAAATTCTAAAAAAAATCGCAAAAAGTGAAAAATCATTGAGAACAAATTTACTATATTTAACTAAAAAATTTAAACCAGTTTTTTTTTTTTTTTTTAATGTCATAAAATGTTTTTAATGTTGTAAAAAGCGAAACAATGTTAAAAATTTCATAAAAAATTGGCGAAAAATTAAAAAATTAGAGTGAACAAAATTTATTATAAAGAGCAGCAAGATTGAAACCGGATTATTTTAACATATTAAAAAATCGCCGCAAAACGCGAAAAAAAGTTAAAAATCGCATAAAAAATCACGGAAATTTAAAAAAATGGAAAAAAATTACTATATTACTAGTAGGCTACATCCGCTTCCTTGGTCGATTTTTCCAAATGAACCTCGAATGTTTAAGACATCTTTTTGTTCCACATTTCACGGTCAGGGGGCTCCATAGAAGAAGGAATATATTTCTTCTACTATGGGGGGCTCATTCTATTCTAAACAAACCTCTTTCCAAACGAATCTCCGACACAGGTCCCCATTGTCTACGGCACCGTATAGGCCTGGCCACAAAATCATTTAGTTCCACTTTCCGCTGCCAGGGGGAGGGCAGATCTACATACCTTTAACATTAACCTGATATTTAAATTACAACTGAACTCCCTCCCCCCTCAAAATTTAACCAATGACTTTTAATATTAACAAATATCTGTAACTTTTGAAACAGAAACAAAATGGTGCGTTTTGTTTTTGATGTTGTTTGTTTAACTTCGTAGTTTTATTTTCTTCCCTTTTCAGACGTATGGGTCAGTTTTTTGCAAAAAAATATGAAAAATTAAGGGCCTATTTTTACAAAAATTGGATTTTCGGATTCAGAAAAATTTTCTACATATGTGTGGTGAGTTATAAATCAATATCTCAAATACTTTTCGTAATATTCACAAATTAGTGAAAACAAACCACTCATTGCCATCAACAAAAGAGAAATAATCACTTTTTCGCAACCACGTACCTTAGCGTTATATATATATATATATATATATATATATATATATATATATATATATATATATATATATATATATATATATGGTAAAGGATTGAAACCTGATTCCTTTTACGTATGTTAAAAAATTGCCTTGAAACGGGACAAAAACGCTAAAAATTGCATAATATTTTTTTATCCCCCCCTTCCCTAAAATTGGCTTTTAGGTGCATAACTTCAGACGTACAGGTACCTTTCTCTGAAATCTTGTAGCTCTGCTCGCCGCAGTCACTTCAGAAAACTTTGTATAGACAGTCAGACACACAAACATCTGTTTTTATTATCCATAGTATTATCTATATTAAAATTGCCATCCGTTTGGCATGGATGAAAATACAAATAAAATACATTAATAATAAAATAAATAGATAAATATACCCACTTATACGAAATTATTTTCTGCTTTCAACGGTACCTTTCACTGAAAAAAATATAAAAGTGTGAGTATTTACTATTAAAAAAAAAAAAATCTGGAAGTCGTTTGCGTATTTTTTCGTTTTTTCTTCAGTTTGAAATTGCCATCTGTGTGGTCCGGATGGAAATTAAAACCAGAGAAAGAGCCAAAAATACCCACTTAGAGGAATTTTTTTCTGCTCTCAACGGTGCCTTTCATTAAAAGCTTTATATACAGTCTTACTATTTTAAAAATATTCTTTTAGAGGTCGCATTCGTATTTTTCGGTTTTTCTACAGTTTTTAATTCTCATCCAATTTGCTTGGATAGAAAAAAAAACGGAATGTCCACGGATAGGCAATACGGTACACACAATACGGTACACAGGTAAGTGGCCAATTTCTGTGGTCCTAAGACATGTTTGTCTGTCCACTTCCAGAGTTTTCTGAAGAGATGGCTGCATGCAGAACTACAAGATTTCACAAAAAGTTATCCGTATGTCTGAAGTTATGTACCCCAAAGCCAATTTATGGATTAGATTAGATTAGCCAGATATTATAATTTTTTAATTGGATTTTCTATGGTAATTTTTTTTTCGTGTTTCGTACTGATTTTTCCGCATTCGTATAAAAGGAATCTTCGTAAAATAAATCCGCTTTCAATCTTTTAAACGCCGCACCAACGGATGAGAGATTCTGCTCTCAAAGCTAGCAGACGAGAGGTGCTGGGTTTAAATCCTATCCGCCCGTCAGCATAATCGTTCGGAGATTTACGTGGTTTTCTTCTAACCCTTTGTAAATGCGGATTAGGTTCCCATAGAAAGACCTCCGCGAAGGGCACCCCTCCCCTACCGGCTATATCACTCGCGTAGATAATCGGACGCAATAAACAACACCAACAACAGATTTTCAGAATATATTGTTACATTCGTATCGCAAATAGATTTCACAATTGTGCTAAACTTTTTTCTTAAATCACAAATGTCCTTTTTTTTTTTTTTTTTTTTTGTTCCTCATTAACAGAACACTTTAAACGCGGTTCAAGAAAAATACTGTTAAGGATTTGTGCAAGCGACTTTTGTGGGAGAAAAATCGAAAATTCGTTTTTACGCTGAAAATATTTGAAGTGCACTCGAGTAATATATCGTTAGATTCGTATTTAATAGTAGATTTCAAAAATATATTAAAGTTTTTTTTCTCAAGATTCACGTGTCTCAAAAATTCGAAGAACAAATTTTCAATTAAAAAGCTGTCCCGCATCCCTCTATTTTCCACAACAATGTAGTGAAATATCTGAAAAGTTTTTGACAAATAGAATACTTTAAAGACTTCAGAAAAAATACTGCGCACTAAGGATTTCTTTCGTACAGACATTGTTGTGGTGGAGAAAATTGAAAATTCGACTTCACGTTATGTGTGTAAAGCACTGAAAAGATTTTCTGTGGCATTCGAGTAATATATGGTAATTCGATTTTAAAATTATGAAAATCCTTTTCTCAAGGCGTAAATGTCGCAACAATTTTAAGAACAATTTTTGAAGAAAATAAGAAGCTGTCTTCCTTATTCGCCAGTTTTTTGTTTTGAAAAGTCTGAAATTATGCAAATAGAACACTAGAAAAAATACTGTGTACGAAGAATTTAACGCAGACGATTTTTGCAGGAGTGGGCGGGCGGGGGGGGGGGGTATAAATTCGATTTTATGCTATAGGAGTTAATCATTGAAAACATTTCGAGCAGTTCTCGAGTAATATATCATTGGATTTCTATGTAAGAGTACATTTAAAAAATATGTTAAATTTTCACTTTAGGAACACATGTCCTGAGTTATTCGAAAAACAGATTTTGAAAAAGAAAACTGTCCCCTTCTTTTATTCTCCACATTGAGTAGATTTCGAAAATCTACCGATTGCGGAGACCTTGGTCTATATTATCTATCTTCTCTTAAAATAACAATAAAGAATTAAAGTTCCATTAATTTTCTTGATTTAATGATTACTTTATCTGATAATAAATTAATTATTGATATTTATGTTAAATGGAATGATTTCAATTTTAAAGTAAATTCATTTACTCATTTCAAATCATATCTTAAAAAATCTGTTTTCCGTAATATTATACTAAATCATTTACTATTTATTTTTAATATTTCGTTCACATCCTTCAATTTCCGTCGTTATAAATGGAAGAAACTTATCAACGTACAATAACACAAAAAGTTTAAGAAAAGTTTAAATAAGCAAAGTCTTGAGGAGTAAAAAAAGTTATCCGTACAATAAATTGATCCAAAAATTTTTGGGTTTAAGGAATCATGTTACTGTGATTGAAAGTCTCAGAAATGAAAACAAAAAACTTAAAATGCAAACACTTGCATTTCACTTTCTCGGCTGGTCAATTTTTTTGTAGTTACAGTTAAGGTTTAAAATCAACACTCTAACCGTCGTCTTACTTCTAAGTATGAATATATTTCAAAGTATTAATTTTTTCTTAGATAATTACACAAATCTAATCCTCAGTTTTAAGCCTAAGTGTTTCAGTAGTTTGTAAAATAATACGGTAAAAATGCCTTGAAGACGTAGCTGTTCTAAACATGTAAAAAGCCTGAGGTGAGTTTGGACTTTGTCCTTCAAAAGCACAACGGAATTAGTTTGTGTCTGCAGGCGATTGAGAATGTTGCCCCGTTATCTATAGGAGGCGTTAAATGGCGTTAAAAATAGTTTACTAATCGGTCTTGAAAACGCTTCTCTGCCTACATGAAATGAATTCAAGTTCTTCGGCTATATGTTGATAAATAGAAGTATTTTCGAGCACAGACTTGGGTTTGAGGTCTAAAGCTAAAGTCTGAAATAACGTTTGCATCTATAATTTTCATCCATTATATTTGAAATGAATTTACAACTTTCTAATAATAAGCAAGTTTTAATTATTTTTTAAATGCATTTTTAGTAAGTTTCCGTTACGTACACTTATAAATTTACTTATTTGAAATGTTTTAAGATAAAATTAAAGTGGAAGTGTCAATTTTCTTTTAAATTTATGGATTTACGTTTTATAAAACACACATATAGCGCTAAATTTCACTATAAAATTAATCTTAATTGAATATTTTATACAGAATATCACGGTGCTCGCTTTTAGATAATATTTTTCATTGTATCTCTATATATCAATTAATGCTATATTTATTTTTTTATTTTTTAAATCTAAAATAATAATATGTCTTTATACAAATTAGTTAACAATTTGCTTTCTTTGTTTTTCTGTAATTGAAACCTGAGATAGTTGATATATTTTATAATTACCTGAAAAATACACTAATTGAATGTATATTCATGTGTTCAAATATATATATATATATATATATATATATATATGAAGTACATTGAAATATTCATGCAAAATAAATGGAATTATTTAGAATGATCATTCTTGAAACTTATTTTTGTGAGCACTAAAAGAATTAAAACAAACTTTAATAAAATATTCAGAATATGCATATTGCTGTTAAAAGAAAGCAAAAAAAAAAAAAACATAAATTCGAATTTTTTTTCATACATACACACATAGGATATTGTAATTTAGCTGCATAATAAATAATTTGTATGTTTATTACTTAATTTTCTACTGATTTTAAAGCATTGAAAAAACATTTATCGGTGAAATCAAAAATTGGCAGTAATTATTTTAGCCTTGCCGTTGCATCTCAGAAGATTTTACTGTATACCTATGGCAAATTTTTTTTAGAACATACCAATCTGCTAAGATGGATTCTCAACGAACAATGAATCATTTAAAAATTCTGCTTATAGAGGTTTCTTTCTTATCAAGTAATACCATTTCTTATACATATATTACGTTTAGAGATGGTGGTATTATAATATTACTTTAATATTACGGTATTAATTGATCAGTAACACTACATAGTACTACAGTATCACAGTAAAACCGGTCAAAACGTGATCCCTAGGTACCGGAAAAAATTCCATATTAGACAGGTTTTAGTTTATCAACTGTTATTATGTGATATTTCTAGCATTGAGTCCAGGAAATTTTTCTTTAAAGACAGGATTCTGTAAGACATGATGAATACCGCTTTTACAGACTTTACTGTAATTAGTTAGTAATCAATTACACATTAATTAGTGATTGATAAAGTTTAATTTCTTATTTTATCTGGTTCAAAATTCGAATATGGAAAATTTAATGGGATTTATAACTACGCCAATTGCAGTAGGAGGATTAAAAGCGAGAATAAATTATCATGCTTTTGATATTGTAGTAATAGTGGAATTTAGGTAAAAGGGTCCACTGGTAAAAAAGACAACGGTAAAAAAGGCATTAAACATAATATTGAGATATACTAGTTACTGAGGTACATATTATATATTCAGTTATTCAGGGTCGTACTGGCATAATAGAGAGGGCGGTGGCAAAATGGATAAAAAGGGCGCCAACTATTTAATAAGTGGGTGCCAATTGCTTATATATTACATTAGTACATTATATATATATAACGGAAGCAACAATCAAAATTCTACACACACACACACACATATATATATATATATATATATATATATATATATATATATATATATATATATTATATATTATATATTATATACACGCACATCACAGACAAATTATGCATGAAAAATTTCCATGTATGAAAAATTATTGTTAAAGCGAAAACTTTATTATTCCGAAAATATTTATGATATCCAAATTAGTATGATATTCTATAAAAATGTGATATGAACAAAAATAAAGCCGACACATTTATAATTGACAGCAGTAAGAAAATGATACCGTTTTAGTGAAAAAATTGTGAAAATGATATTTTGAACACACACATAACATTTAATAAATAACAGGACAGATAAATAAATGACTTTTTGAGCACAAAAAATAAATTGTAATTTATAAATTTAAGTTATATTTATAGATCACGAATATATATATGATATAAAATCATATATATTTTGTGTTTTACTCTAAAATTTAATTTTCCTATCTTCAAGTTTCTCTATGTGAATTAATTTCTGTATTCAAAATCTTTTTATTCTTTAATCCGAAAAACAATCATTTCTTCCTAGCTTAAAATGTTCCCAGATATTTCTTCGTAACATTAAATGTACGTTTCTCTCATGCGGTTTCAATTCGAATATTAATGTACTGCAGATGACCGTAACATATGTTGTTTTGTCTTTCTTCGTATCTTGTGTTAAATGCAGGCACCATTTTCATAATTTGACTGCTGCAAAAATATGCACTATAAACTCTTTTCGTTAGATTGTAATAACACATGCCTAATTTTCCCAAAACAACGCTCGGGTGTAAGTTAAAAAGTCACAAAAATTGATGTTCCGCCAAATTATGGTATCCTTTCATTTCTTATTCAAAAATGCTCAATATTGGTTTATTGCTAACTGTCAAAATTTGACGGTTCATGCCTGGCTAGAAATGTACGGATTGGCATGTTACATCTAATATGTTGGCGATAATGTATCTGTAAAATTAGATCAGATCTGCTCTCGCTTTTGTCGGATAAAGATGTAAAATTTTTGGTAGAATAAGCGAAGGCCACCCTCTCTGTTTTCTTGTGTCGATGTGTTGGTTTAATAAAAATAATTCCATGGATAACAAGACTTGATTTCATCTAATGCCTCTTGTATGGATTAATTATTTTAACAGGAAACGAACTTACGATTATTGCAGCACACGCATTGCACCATTATACCTCGGCAATTTTTAAGAAGAAATGTTCCTTACGATATATCGAGACTTCACACTATAATATACAATAAGCAACAAAGAAATTTCGATTTTAAAGTATTCCATGAAAAACACACTTAAAAAATTCTGATGTTAGACCAGTATTGATCATTAAGAGAATTTTTTTCTACCTCTGTTTTCTGTAAAATCTATCCCTATTTTGAATTCACCGTATCTAGTGACAGCCGAATATTATTATGTTTATATATTAATATTAAATTATATATTAATATTAAAACATGTTTAAATATTAGACATTTATGTGAATGTAGTCAAGCAAACAATACGTAATATCAATTTGAAAGAATACATTATTAAAACTCGTACATATAACACGATAACTACTTATAATACATACATTCTTTAAAGCTATTATAGCTCATGGAATTTGAAACATGTTAAACTTGATAAAACCAAAACCGAATATTTCGAAGGGCTACCGAAAATGAAACTTACACGTGTTAATATTATTAATTACTAGCTTACCCGCCCGGCGTTGCCCAGGCCCGTAATAATAACTTAACAAAAAAAAAATGTTTGATATCAAGCCCAATGACCCAAGACTACGTGCAAGTTATTAACAATTTAGAGAACAAAACTTCAAGGGACCCTGTACCGAAAGGTTTCAACTCCAAGGTTTCAACTGGAATGCAATAAAGAGGAATAACTAAATGGAGAAAGGGGCCCCAAAAAAGAAAGAAGATCGAATAATAAGGAGGCAAGTTATTAAAAATGTTGGGTAAAAAAACTTAAAGTGGCCTAGGCGGTCGAGACTTGTCCGAGAAATTTGTTTCATATAGTAACTGGAAGAACTAAGTTGTTTAAAAAAATCAAAAAGATAGTGATTCGGGCGATTTTAAGGGAGCTATATTAAGAGGCCCAAAGGGGCCAGATTATAGTTTGGAGCAGAACACTAAGATGAAAGGTCCCAACTGGAATACATAAATGAGAGAATAACTAAATGGAGAAAGAGCCCCCAAAACAAAGAAGATGGGATTAAAAATGGGCAATTTTTTAACAATTCAGGGAACAAAACTTTCAAAGGGCTAGGGATCCGGAGGTATTCTCCGAGCCATTTATGTAGTTTTTGCCATTTATGTAATAGCTCGAAGTCCCAAGAAGTTGTTAAAAAAAGCTAGTCAATCGGGCATTTTTTGAGGGAGATACAGTAGGGGTCGCAAAAGGGGCCAACTGATAGTTTTGAACAGGGCCCTAAGATGAAGGGTCAGAAAATTTTTTTTCATTCATATAGTAGCCCAAAACGAAAAAGGTCAAATTAAAAAAGAGCAAGTTTTTAACAATTTAGGTAACAAAATCTTCAAAGGCCCAAGGGGGCCTGGGTCTCCTTCGAGAATTTTTTTTTTCATTTATGTAATAGCTGGAAGTCCCAAGAATTTGTAACAGAAAAAAAGCTTGTTAATCGGGCAATTTTTGAGGGATATTATAGTTGGGGGCAAAAAAAGGGGCCAAATGATAGCTTTGAGCAGGGCCCAAAGATGAAGAGTCAGAAATTTTTTATCATTGATATAGTAGCTGAAAATCCCAAGAAGTTGTTACAAAAAAAAAAAACGCTTGTGAATCGAAAGATTTTTAAGGGAGTTATAGTAGGGGGCCCAAAAAGAGCCAGTTGATAGTTTTCAGCAGGGCCCTTATGGTAAAGATACCATATATATCTTTTTCAAAAATTAAGAAATCTATATTTTAAGTATTTTATTAAATATACTTTCCCCTTTCTGCATTATCGTAACTTATATACATTCCCGGCTGTTAAAACGCGCACCTTTTTATCATTCTCTTTCAACGATAACTTTTAGTCAAAATCATACATATTGTTTGTAAAAAATACATGCTGCTGCAATTTGAAAATTTTATGGCCATTTATTATACTAGTATGAAGATTTTTGGTAGTACTACACTTTTTATGTACATATTGTATGCATACTTATCTTTTATTATTATTTTTATATATTGCTATTGTGTATTATATTTTCAGGGTGACATTCTAAATTTTTCAAAATCTTGTGAAGGGGTGATATATATATGGTAAAGATACCATATATATCTTTTTCAAAAATTAAGAAATCTATATTTTAAGTATTTTATTAAATATACTTTCCCCTTTCTGCATTATCGTAACTTATATACATTCCCGGCTGTTAAAACGCGCACCTTTTTATCATTCTCTTTCAACGATAACTTTTAGTCAAAATCATACATATTGTTTGTAAATTACCATTAACGTACTTTATTCGGTCTCCCATATATCAAAGTAAATGAAATTATCCAAGGCATAAAATGTTTCCTTTCTCATGGTCAGTTTTGACTTCATACTGAATCCAGATGTTAATTCCGTCTGAGTGACGCCTTATAACATATTTCTGAAATATCTTTCCTGCATTTTCTCAAAACAACTAACCACTAAAATTCTATTTCACTCTCTTTTTTTGCCAAAGTGCAATCTTCGCCAATAAAGATTTCCCTACCACTGACGTCATGTATGAAGTTGATTTGATGTACATGTAACGGTTACAATTCCCACGCAAAATACAATACTCTTGGCTCTAAAAATGTAAATGGTTTGGCATACTTTCCAACGCACGCTGTCATTATCAAAAATACACTTTCCTCTCTGATCTCAGCGATGTAACATCTCTAAAATATTCCGGCCCCTTGGCCACCCTATGGTACTCTCCTAAAACATTTTCCCACTTTTTAAAATTCGGATATGCAGCCTAAGTTCTCGATATTCTTACTTCGCTCCTCTGTCAAAAATTTGGATTGTCACCCCATCATACAAGATGTGATTTCTCATACCCTTGGATTATTAACTGTGGAATAACTTCATAGATATGTCTTATTTTCATCGTTTTAAAATAAAGAAAAGATGTTTGTCAAATACTTCCTGATTCTTCCTCGTCGAAACAAAAACTTTTTCCAGTTCTCAGCAGGATGTCGTCAACTTGAGTTATTACGGGAAACAACATATGCAATTCACTATACGTCACTCGGGACCTAAATGCTTATGTCCCACCGAAAACAATTTTCCTATATTTCAGATGCCTACAAAATTCTTCGACCATTCCTATACTTCGAACCATTTTTGATTCAACTCCGAAGCTTTCTCCTATTTCTTTTCGATAGCCCTAAGATGAAGGGTCCAAACTGGTATGTAGAAATGGGGAAATAACTGAATAAAAAAAAGGCCCCCAAAACGAAGAAGGTCGGATTAAAAGGGGCAAGTTATTAACAATTTAGGAAACAAAAACTTCAATGAGCCTCGTACCGGGTCCTGGACGCGCAGGAGCTTAACTTAGAGACAGAAAGGGGGGGGGGGAGAAAACTAAAGGAGAAAGTGCTCCAAAAACGAAGAAGGTCGGATAAATATTGGGAGATTTATTAACAATGTAGGGAATTTTTTTAAGGGGCTCTAGGGCCTCCAGGCATTAGAAAATTAAAAATCCGAGCCTCAGGTGCATCAGGGCCTGCCTTGAAATCTACACCCAAATTTTCAGACTTCTGTGTGCGGTAGATTTTGCTAGCCATCGCACACAGACAGACAGACAAACACAGAGAAACTTACTTTTATTAGTATAGATTTTCATTTTTTAAATATCGAAGTAATTAGCTTACTAAAACATATTTTGCAAACATTATTTATCTACTTTAAACAACAACAACACCAACAATAACAACATAATACACACACCAAA